>CM028377.1:88213048-88289089 GCA_013146195.2 Codonopsis lanceolata | reverse complement strand
GCGTGGAAAGATGCCTCAAGGCTCAAGCTCGATTTGGGATGCCTTTGAGGATATAGGGCCTAGTTGGGAGTTGGCATAATTACTTATGTTTGTTTTCGAATTGAGTTAGTTTGTCGGTTAGTTAATTGTTGTTAGTTAATTGCTGTTGTGGGGAAAGTAGAATTATTACATCATAAAGCACCAACAAAGGATACAAAGTAGTTATTTTGGGCATTATTTAGGCGGTTATAGGCGGTTATTAGGTAGTTTTGGGGCTGTTAAATAGACATGGCTTTTCCTAGAGATGTTTCTAACTGATGTAACTGTTAATATTAGTGTCTTTTAAGTATTTTGAAGGCTTATAAATAGGCCTTCCTGCCTTTGTAACAAAAATTGATTAAAAGAGTTTAAATAAAAGTTTCCAGCAAATTCTTGCTTTTAAGTGTTGAGTCTGCGTGATTCAAAGTCTTGAGTGCGCTCGAAACCTAGGTGCGCCTAAGGTTGCCTCGGTGTGAAGCCGGGTTTTGTTTATCTTATTTTATCTTTTATTGTTTGTAATCAGTGTGCACACAAATTGCTTCCGTTTGCATCATTTTGGTATCGAGCCGAGTTAAACAATGACTACTGATCAGGAAGACCTTACAAACATGAAGTCGCTGATGAGCAGCGATGCCATCCTTCTCGGATCCTAGATCGCCTTGACCGCATTGATTTTCGTCTTGATGGTATAGAAGGAAGGAATCAGTTGAGGGAGATAATCCGAGGTGGAGTTGCGGTAATGGTGAAATTCGGATCTGGAGAGGTTGAACAACCTGCAATAGGATAATCCATTCGGTCATGAAGATTTGCAGCAAGGAGGAAGGCAACCGGAAGAGGTGCTCGTATTCCGAAGCAAGGGATCAACCTGCATTCAATTGGGCAAGGAAGTTCTAGAAAGAGGTCGTTGTCAACCACGTGATACAGCTGGAGATATCACAAAGAAAGTGAAGGCGATGTCCCAAATTTTGAAGGAAAATTCGATCCTACAATATTTTCGATTGGCTTGCTGCACTTGAAGAATATTTTGATTGGTTCGACATGTCGGACGGCGGCGAGTCAGGTTCTGAAGATGAAACTTGTTGGTTTGGCTAAAGTGTGGTGGCGTGGAATTGAAGAAAACATGAGGAGGTTGGGACAACAACCTATAGGAACATGGCAAGAGATGAAGACAAAGCTCCTCGAGAAGTACATGCCTATCAATTACCAAGACAAGCTGTGTGAACAACTTGTTAATCTAAAGCAAGGTACTTCGAGTGTAACAGTATATGCAGCGGTTTGATGAGATTAAAACTTCAGTCGATTGAAAGCCTAGCACGGTTCAAAGCTGGATTAAGGGCGACATACGGCGAGAATTGCTTAGACAACTTGTTTATAGTATGGAAGATGCGTATCAAACAGCCGTTGAATTGGAGGAATACCTTAAGCCACTAACTAAAGGTTTCCGATAACTAATCGAGTATGAGATCTATCACGCCCACCAGCAAGTGGAAGCCAGAGTGGTTCGAAGACAAAGCGGATGATCGAAGAAGAGAAATCTATGCCTCCTAGAGATACGAGAAGATATAATGATGGTTGTTTCAAGTGTGGAGAACCAGGTCATATGAGTTACAATTGTCCAAAGAAAAATCTGCATATCGGTCTTTGAAAATAGAGGCGAAGAACAGCAACTAGAAAACGAGGCGATGGGGTTGATTATGATTTCGGGACATATAAGGCTGATGATTTAGAAGAACAAGAAGAGGACACTTCGCTTGCTACAGTAGTTAGGCGGATAAAGTTCAAGAAGAGGATTGGCGGCGTCTTGCAAATCTTGTTGGTTCGTTGTGGGACTCGAAGCCAAAATCATAAT
This sequence comes from Codonopsis lanceolata, assembly GCA_013146195.2. NCBI lineage: Eukaryota > Viridiplantae > Streptophyta > Magnoliopsida > Asterales > Campanulaceae > Codonopsis > Codonopsis lanceolata. The sequence continues at coordinate 88,287,222 of CM028377.1, read as the reverse complement.
AGATAGTGGAAGTTGCATGAATGTGGTTTCGGCATCAACGGTGGAGCGTCTCAAACTACTGTTGAACCACGTCCGCATCCATAAAAGTGGCTTGGATCGACAACTCGACAATCCCGGTAACAATTGTCTTGTTTCATTCTCATTTAAAAATATCATGATTCGGTGTTGTGTGACATTGCATGAAAGTTGCCCGTATTCTCTTGGGGCGACCTTGGCTCTATGACCGAAAGGTGAAGGCATTGTGGGGAGAATAACACCTGAGCTTTGCTATCGGAATAAGTGTGTAACTTTGCTCGATGGTGATCACGGGGAGATCGATAAGCATAGGAACCTTCACCAACGTCCGTTACGGTAAAAATACATTCCTCAGTTTTGACAAAGGCCTTTCATAAGAGAGACTAAGAAGAATAAGTGGTACTTGCTGTAGTAGTAAAGCGCATTGAAGGATCTAAACGCCCTTGTGAAACACCTCTTGAAGTCGAAACATTATTAGTTGAATTCTCGGATGTATCACCAGAAGAGCTACCAAATGAGCTCCCCCTGCGTAACATTCGACATGAGATAGAGTTTGTGGGGATCTCAATTACCTAACCTTCCGGCATATCGCATGAATCCACAGAACATGCGAGCTTAAGAGGCAGTGGAAGAGCTACTAGCCAAAGGGTTTATTCGTGAAAGCTTAAGTCCAGTGTCTTGCTGTAGGCCTTACTAACGCCAAAGAAAGATGGAACTTGGCGTATGTGTGTTGATAAGCCGAGCTATTAACAAGATTACTATCAAGTATAGGTTTCCTATACCTCGATTAGATGATATGCTAGACATGATGGCTGGTTCTATGGTCTTTTCAAAGATAGATTTGAAAAGTGGGTATCACCAAATTCGTATCAGACAAGGCGATGAATGGAAAACGGCATTTAAGACAAAAGATGGCCTCTACGAATGGCTTGTAATGCCATTTGGACTCTCGAAATGCACCCGGCACATTCCGCGCTTCATGACACAAGTACTTCAGCCTTTTATTGGTCGCTTTTCGGTGGTATACTTGACGATATCTTAATTTATAGCAAGAATAAGGAAGAACACTTGGACCACTGCATCAAGTCTTGAGAACTCTTCGCCAAGAAAAGCTTTATATAAATATGAAGAAGTGTTCGTTTATGAGTACCCAGGTAACATTCTTGGGGTTTGTAATTTCTTGCAAAGGCATAGAGGCGATCGGATAAAGTAAAAGCTATCGTGAGTGGCGGTTCCCACCTCAATTCATGAAGTCGGAGTTTTCATGGCTTGGCGACATTCTATAGGCGTTTCATACACAATTTCAAGGCATAATGACACCCATAACAGATTGCATGAAACAGAAAGCTTTTCGTGGACTAAAGGCGACAACAAGCATTCAAGAAATCAAGAACAGAATGAGTAATGCTCTGTTTTGCGGCTACGATTTCTCAAAGTTATTTGAAGTAGCATGTGATGCATCTAATCTTTGGAATCGGAGGAGTACTTAGTCAAGAAGGCCACCCATATAAGCATATTTGTGAGAAATTGAATGAGGCAAAGCAAGGTACTCTACATATGATAAGGAATTTTATGCGCTAGTGCAAACATTGAGGTATTGGCGACACTATCTTATTTCTAAGGAGTTTTTACTCTATTCGGACCATGAAGCATTAAAGTACATAAATTCCCAAAAGCTAAACCACAGACATGCTAAGTGGGTTTCATTTTTACAAGAGTACACATTTGTTATTAAACACAAAGGCGGGAGTAGAGAATAAAGCGGCCGATGCGCTTAGTCGTGTGGTGCATCTTCTTTCTTCAATGTCGATACAAGTAATAGGCTTTGATTTGCTCCAAGAGAGACTATCCGAGAATGCAAAAGAATTTCAGCACTATTTATGCTGAATTAATGGCTGGACGAATACAAATTACCGCAGATTTCTCTTTACATGATGGCTATCTATTTGGGGCACTCGCTTATGCTTGCCTAATACCTCTTTAAGGGAAGAAGTGGTTAGAGAACTACATTCGGGGGTGCAGCGGTGGTCATTTTGGGAGAGATAAGGCGGTTGCAATGGTGGAAGATCGTTATTATTGGCCAAGCTTAAAAGCGTGATGTTGCACGGGCTGTTTCTCGATGTCGAACTTGCGATTTCCAAGGGAAGAAAGAAAAATACTGGTTTGTACACGCCCTTACCAATACCACATGAACCATGGCAAGATTTAAGCATGGATTTTGTTCTTGGATTAGAGAACATTCGGAGGCATGGCGATATTCGTTGTAGTGGATCGCTTCTCCAAGATGGCTCACTTTCACCCTTGTTCTAAAACATCGATGCTTTACACATTGCGAAGATATTCTTCAAAGAAATTGTTCGACTTAAATGGTTTGCCGCTTACAATTGTGTCGGATCGTGATGTGAAGTTTATGAGTTATTTTTGGCGAACTTTATGGAAATTGCTTATCTGGCTGAAATTTTCATCAGCTTTTCATCCTCAAACCGATGGTCGGTGAAGTCGGTTAATCGCAGCCTAGGTAATCTCTTGCTGTTGTTGTTGGTGATCATGTTTCCTCACGGATCTTGTACTCACATGGCTGAATTTGCATACAATAGTTCGGTAAACAAAACAACGTCGCAGCCCATTTGAAATTGTCACTTTACAACCAAGAAAGCCTATTGATTTAGTCCCTCTACCCATTGAGGCACGCCCTAGTGCTGAAGCGAGAGGAGTTTCTTGAACACATCCGCTCGGTGCACAATGATGTTCGGCGGGATAGCAATCAGCAATGAAGGGTACAAAGCATTGCGACTTCACGGAGATTTACTGATTTTAATGAAGGAGACATGGTAATGAGTGCGAGTTAGACCGAGCGTTATCCTAAGGGTACATACAAGAAACTTCACTCCAAAAGTGCTGGCCCATACAAGATCCTTAAGAAGATCGGTTCAAATGCTTATGTACTTGACTTCTTAGAATGAGATGGGTATTAGCAATGTGTTCAATGTTGAAGACCTCACTCTATATTCTGGCCATGACAATGATGAAGCGGATGATCCTAACAATGTTCGTCTACCACCCAAGAATTAGCGAAGAAATTGAAGATATTGTTGATCATCGGTGGTTTCAACTCGGAGAGGTGGTTATCGAAGTTTCTAGTCAAATGGAAGGCGCGCCCACTTTCGAGAATGTACTTGGATTCTGATCAAGAGTTTCAACGTCTTAACCTAAGCTTTATGAGCAGTATCACGCCTTTAACTCGTCGGTCGAGTTCTTTCAACTCGGGGAGAGATGATAGAAACAAGTGGCAGCACCACTCAAAACATACAAAGGCGTGGAAAAGATGCCTCTAAGGCTCAAGCTACGATTTGGGATGCCTTTGAGGATATAGGGCCTAGTTGGGAGTTGGCATAATTACTTATGTTTGTTTTGAATTGAGTTAGTTTGTCGGTTAGTTAATTGTTGTTAGTTAATTGCTTTGTGGGGAAAGTAGAATTATTACATCATAAAGCACAAACAAAGGATCTGAAAAGTAGTTATTTTGGGCAGTTATTTAAAGTTATAAGTTATTAGGTAGTTTTGGGGCTGTTAAATAGACATGGCTTTTCCTAGAGATGTTTCTAACTGATGTAACTGTTAATATTAGTGTCTTTTAAGTATTTTGAAGGCTTATAAATAGGCCTTCCTGCCTTAACAAAAATTGATTTAAAAGAGTTTAAATAAAAGTTTCCACAAATTCTTGCTTTTTTAAGTGTTGAGTCTGCGTGATTCAAAGTCTTGAGTGCGCTCAAGAAACCTAGGTGCGCCTAAGGTTGCCTCGGTGTGAAGCAGTTTTGTTTATCTTATTTTATCTTTTATTGTTTGTATCGTCAGTGTGCACACAAATTGCTTCCGTTCTGCATCAACATCATTACTGTGTGTATCATGTATGCACGAGTGGCATATTATATGATGTTTCCCAGGGCATCTAATTAAGTGTCATTGTAAGTAGAGCAATGCTTTCAATACACAATTAAAATACTACTAAGATATACAGCAAATCTGTTCTGTACATGATCCGCGGAATCATACTGTGGCATTGACTTTCACTTTCTCCAATATGTGCCAATTTACTCGAGGTTGTGTTATAGATGACTGTCAAAAATTAAACAGACAGGTCTTATCGCCAAAAGAGTTTTACCCAAGAAAATCATACCAAAAAAATTAAGCTAAATTTGATTAAATTTCTGAGAAGCACCATCACAAGTCACAACTCCTGGATATAGTATAATCAGCTCAAACCTTAAAGCATTTTTAACAAAAAAGAAAAGCAATCAAGAGGCACATCAGATGGAGTATGAACATCAAAATTCGTATTGAGTTTTCTGTGTAACATATACATGGTTGCAAGATTGAACATTTTTAACACATAGGTCTACCCTCTAAAACTCGGATACCTATGTGAGGATGTCTTAAAGATGACATTACTGGGACATAATATTTAGGAGAGAGGCCCTTGTTTTGATCAAGCTCCTAAATGTAGACTCCAAACCATTCTCTGTGCCTTCAATGTTGCCTTCAACACTTTTCAACTCATTTGAAAATTGAGACAGATCTTCTCTATCTGTTGCTCCCTTGTGAATCAATTTCGAAACAATTGACCATCTACTTTGCTTTGGCTTTGAAACAGGAATGCACAAGGATAACAGTAGAGATCGGAAAATAGTAAGGCTCACTGCACTAACTTCTCTTAGTACTCTAATCACCACTAAGAGCTGGTGATCGAGTTCTAAGAGCAGTGAGCCACCAATTTGGCTATCAATTTGTTTCAATGCCGCAACTAATCTTTTAGCATCCGTCTTTGTTTTCCTTCTGAAGGAAGTGTATTTGGCAATACTTCTCTCAATGCATGAATCGCCCTTTTTCCTTCTTAGAGTTGATTGGAGATCTCTAACTAGTTCCTTAGCTAACAACATAACGTCTCTTGTAGCACCACATGCATCTACAAGCCTCATTGATTGATCCAACAACTCATCGACCCATTTCTCATTTCGATGGTGTGATAGTGCTTGTTGGGTCAATGGCGAACTGAGAAGATCATTGACACACATGTACAAATTTTCCAGCCTGGTCAGACTGTTATGGATTTTCTCGGCTGTAGCAGTCGATGATGCCTCCCAAGTTTTCAGTTTGTTGAGCTCTCTTCTATTTGAAGAGTGTTGGGGGGTGAGCCAGAAGGCAAGCTAATGGATCGAATGTGGTGGACATTGTTAGATTTGGAAGAACTGGCCATAGCTGTTCTCTTTAGCAAACAACTCAAAATTAGTTTTTGATGATAACTACCAGGTTCTATGCCTTGTTTATATACCAATTCAAGTAGGCAATGAAGAGGGACCATACGAGGCATAAACAAATCATACCAATGTGAGGAGCATGCTTCCCCGATGAAGCCGCTGACATTGCTTCCTGCTTGTCCAACAATGCTCTCATAATTGCTATTTATTTAGTCGTATCCTGTTAAGCAGTATGAGGTGTATTACTCTTTTGCTTCCTCTGCATTGTACCTTAACAGCACAGTAGCCTGAGCATGTGAATATTAAATTGAAGGCTTGTCGATGCTGGCTGGAACCTCAAGTTATAATAACAATCATCAATGCATAATCAGGCATTTGGTATGAGAGGTTACTTACTTTAATTTGTTGAGCTGGTATGCCTCCCTTGCATATATTGAGCCATTATTTGATTTCCACGTTACCATGCGTGTTATCACTAGAATGACTCGAGACAACTTTGCCTCTCTTCATTGCTCTGACAAAGCTGTCTCATATTGAGGAACCTTAATCAGTTCTCAATAACAACAACTGAATAATTATTACTAACTAAGATTATAAAATCACTAGAGAGATAGTGATTGAGATATTTGAGGATTTATTACTAATTAAGCACGCCTATCATGATACATTATCACTATAAAAATTGAATAAAGATAACAAGAAAGAAATATTATGTTTTGAGTACTACAAGATATAGATTGATCTGGAGGTTAAACCATATAAAATAGAACATAAATTAAAGAAGTTTAATGAGTCTGCTAAATCTGTGCACGTATGGCTTGCTTCCAAGATTCCAAGTTATTATCCATTAAAATAAATATTAACATTCAATCCCTTCCCAAGCCCCCCTAGGGCCAAAAGAAAGAAAGAAAAGTAATACTATTATCTTTCCCCTCATTAATCTTCTCGAAAAATGCAAATCCAAAATCTGGACAGACTAAGTTATGTTTTTATCATTGCTTCACTAAATTACAGATAATTAAGTTCCTGATCCCCAGCCACCACCACCAAACAGCCTACCAAAATATTTGTAAATTCTAACTCCCGAAGAAAGTTCAAATTATGAACATCAATACGGCTGGCATGTTAAATGTACATAAGGAAGAAAGAATTATCAACAAGTCTTTAAATCCAATTGGCTTGAGAAACAGAATATAAATGACAATGCTGACACAAGAACCGACTTTAGAGATCAATTTGGTCTTAAAAGACAGCAATAGACCTGCAAAAAATATCTATGCAAGCCTTTGTCATATTCAAATAGTATCAAAGAGCTAATAGCAATCACGATCTGGAAATCCTATGCTGGCATTGATATTCAATAGTAGTATTATTGATTATGGTTGCAGATTTAACCAGCAAGGTAGGAAAAAAGAGAAAACTAAAATAAATAAATTTTAAAAAGGGCAAATCATTGTGAAACAACATGAAAGTTTGTATCGAACTTTCGCTTCTATTAACAGATTTGAGTATACTGAATACATCTACGTATCATATACATGATTGTATGATTGTATCACATAGGCATATCCTCTAAAACTCGGATTCCTACGTACTGATATGTGTTGAGATCACATTAGTGAGACAAAATGTTTAGGAGAGACGCCCTTGTTTTGATTAGGCTCCTAAATACGGACTCCAAGCCGTTCTCAGTGCCTTCGACATGGCTCTCTATGCTAACCGACTCATCTGATATTTGAGCCAGATCTTCGGTTTTTATCGCTCCCTTGTGAATCAACTTTGAAACCACACTCCATCTGGTTGGCTTTGGCTTTGAAACAGGTGCACAAAAGAACACCAGTAGAGACAGGAACAAAGAAACGGTCACTGCAATAACATCCCTTAGCACTCTAATCACCAATAACAGGTGGTGATCTAGATCTAAGAGCGGTGAGCTGCTGACTTGGACATCGATTTGTTTCAAAGCTGCAATCAATCGTTTGGCATCCTTCTTTGTCCTCCTTTTAGATGAATTGTATTGAGCAATGCTTCTTTCAGTGCTGGAATCTCCCATTCTTCTTCGGAGAGCTGATTGGAGATCTCTAACATTTTCTTTGACTTGTGACATGACGTCTTTTGTAGAGCCACATGTATCTAAAAGCCTCACTGATTGATCCAACAATTCATTGACCCATTTCTCATTTTGATGGTGAGATAGGGCTTGTTGGGTCAGTCCTGAATTCAGAAGATCGCCAACACATGTATACAACTTTTCCAGCCCAGTTAAACCATCGTAGATGTTCTCGACAGTACAGGTTGATGATGCCTCCCATCTTTTAAGTTTGCTCAGCTGCTCTTCAATTTGAAGAGTGCTGGGGTGTGATCTAGAAGGCAAACTAATGGATCGAGTGTGGTGGACATTGATGGATTTGGAGGAACTAGCCATAGTGGTTATCTTTAGCAAACAGAAAAAGGTTTTGTGAGATGAACAACCAAGTCCTATGCTTGGTATATATACAAACTCGAGTAGAAATAGAGGGGGCAAAGATGAGTCATAGATTAGGTGTACCGATGTAAAGAGCATGTGAAGGCCCCATGTGTAATCCTATGGAATCGCTGACCTTGCTACCTAATTGTCCTACAGAGCTCTCATAACTTTCAATTGTTTAGTCCTCATGATTATGAATCGAATATGAGAGCTAACTTACGTGAACTGGTATGTCTCCCCAGCACTGGAGTTGGCTTGCCTCTCTTATTTGCCTGCTATTTTTTTAATCTTTTCTTTATATCTGAAAAGGAAAAAACTTTTTTTGGGAAATCCTCTTGACAGAGGTGGAGAGATGAATAAGGATGCGACACAATTATCTTATTTAAAAAGCATGACAAGCTATTAAGTCTAAAGGAGTCTTTCGCTGTAGCAAGGAATAAATCAGGTTTGTGCAACAACAATGGTTTTTATAGGGTGTGATTTGGCTATAAGGAATCACGCTAAATCCTTTTAGTGTTCCTTCTTATGTTTGTCTGAGTGGACATTGATCGTTATCTAAGGGAAAACGGACGAAATTGCAAAGCCAAAGTTTGGTGGCTAGTAGAAATGCTACAGGATAATAGCAGTGCACCATGGGCGCAGAACATCCAAATTGAAATATCTTGCTCTCTTTATCAAGATTAAGATGGGTAAAAAAAGCTAGCTGGTTCTTTATCTATCAATTTCTTATACTCTACCACAATTCTGAATGCAATAAGAGGTTAATCTGTTCCAGTTTTCCACTTACCAAATTCCTCAAGAGTCGAAGTTTCTTCATCCATCGTTCCCATGTTCCAATCCCCAGTACGTTGTCCCGATAAGCATCGAATCGTTTGTGCATGTTATTCAACGTACCAAGTCCTAAAGAGATTTAAAAAAAAAGTTATTGCAATTTATGGTTACGAAACGTAAAACAAAATTTAAATAGAAAATTTGAATTCATGATACAGCTTAATGAGGTGGTTAAAAACAATAATAACTATATCATTGATCTATGTATGCACGAGTTGCATGTCAAATGGTGTTCCCATTGACATCGACAACTTCACTGTACGAAAAGAACCTTACTTTTTTCTTCATAATTATATTATCAAGTGCTACAGCTAAAAGATACTTGATCCGTGAATCCTATTGTACTACTGTAGGCATTGACCTGCACATTATTCTGTTGAAGATCAACACAAGCCCAAATCATATGTTTAAGCCCAAAGAAAATAAAAGTCCAACCCATTTCTATGGAAGGATGTAGAAGGAAGAAGTTTTTTGTGGAAGATTGTAGAAATGAGATATTTTAAGAGAAGTATGTAGAATGTTGTATTAATGTGTGGTTAGGATTATTTCTCAATTTAATATTTGTGTGGTATAGGTTGTATGGGGAGAACTATAAATACCCCTTGCATTGTGTTATAAACAATCCACCAAAAAAATAAGTTTTCCACTCCTAAGAAGTGTAGTGTCTTGAGTGTGAGTTGCAAACTTCCTATTGAGTGTCCTTGTATTTCTCTTCAAAGTGTGAGTGATCTCTTGAAAGTGTTGTAGTTTCTTATATCGTGGGTATAATACAAGTAATTTATTTACTTGTTTGGGTCCAATATTAGTAAGTTTAGAGTTGCTTACTCTAAATTTTACTCAACATTTGGTATCAGAGCGGAACGGTCAGGGATCGTTCTTGTTGGAGCTATCTTGAGTCGTGAGGAGTTTGACACTCTGCAAGTTTGTTAGTCCAGCTTGTTCGGTATAGTCGAAGTCTTGACCGGCATAATGGGTGACCTTCAAGTTGTTGGAGGAATCAAGCTCAACAACAAAAACTACAACATGTGGGCGACATGCGTGGAGTCTTACCTACAAGGTCGGGACCTCTGGGAGGTTGTCGGTGGTGGTGAAGCTACACAACCGGCAGAAGATCTGACGGCGTCTTGCGAAAGTGGAAAATTAAAGCAGCAAAGCAATGTTTGCTTTAAAGACCACATTGAAGAAGAAATCTTTGGAGCACATCAGAGATGCCAAAACACCAAAGGAAGCATGGGACACTTTGGTTACGCTCTTTTCAAAGAAGAACGCGATGCAAGGCTACAACTTCTTGAGAACAGCTATCGATGGCGCAACGGGACATGACGATTGCCCAATACTTCCATAAGGTAAAGTCAATATGCAGCGAAATTTGATTTAGATCCGGCAGCTCTATTGGGGAAACAGGGATAAAAAGAATAATTATCCATGGTTTGAGACCCGAGTATCGAGGTTTGTTGCCGCAAAGGATGGCCGACACAACCATCGCTTGTAGAGTTTGAAAATTTGCTTGGAGGACAAGAAGCTATGGCCAAGCAAATGGGAGGAGTCTCGTTGAAAGGTGAAGAGGAAGCGTTATACACCAACAAAAGCAAAGACAGGTTTCAAGCGGCATCTTGGTGGTGGATCTAAAAGGATGGTGACAAAGTAAAAGATCGTCAAGGAAATGGAGGCTTTCGTCCGGGGAGCTTCGAAGAATCGCGGCGGCAATAGAAAGTTCGATGGAGAATGTTACAATTGTGGGAAGGCCCACATGGCGAAAGATTCTGGAGTAGGAAAAAGCATGTTCAAGGTAATCTTTGCTACTTCCGGTTCTAAAGAGAAAGTGAAGATGATTGGGGCCTTGAAGCACTATTCGTCATGGAGGAAGAAGAATTAGCTCTCACGGTGGCGTCACGAACATATTGACTACAAGAATGATTGGATCGTGGATTCGGGTTGCTCAAATCATATGACGGGTGACAAGCAAAAATTGCAAAACTTGTCTGAGGGAGGTCGTGTGGTGGTGACGGCCGACAACTCAAGGTTACCGATAGCTCACATCGGTAAGGCGATAGTTACTCCCGATATAATTCTAACCAAGTGCCACTTGAAGATGTTTATCATGTCGGAATGAAGAAAAATTTGTTCTGGCGGTGGCGTCACGAGAACATATTGACTACAAGAATGATTGGATCGTGGATTCGGGTTGCTCAAATCATATGACGGGTGACAAGCGAAATTGCAAAACTTGTCCGAGTACTGGAGGTCCTGGTGGTGACGGTAACTCAAGGTTATATAGCTCACATCGGTAAGACGATAGTTACTCCCGATATAATTCTAACCAAGTGCCACTTGAAGATGTTTATCATGTCCGGGAATGAAGAAAAATTTGTTATACGTGGCTCAATTGACATCATCGAGGCCACTATGTCTTGTTCGGTCCCGAGATGTTAAGGTTTATCGTAATCTTAAAATCTCGAAACACCGACAATGGAGGGGCGGCGATTGGATTCGTCTACGTGATGTCGGCGAGTGCATATGTAGACAAGACAAGGAAAAATGAGGCAGCGGATCTATGGCACATGCGGTTAGGTCACGTTAGCTATTCCAAGCTAAATGTGATCGTGAAAAAGTCGATGCTTAAGGGGCTTCCTCAACTTGAGGTGCGAGCAGATCTGATGTCGGGATGCCGGTATGGTAAAGCACACCAAGCGCCATACGAGGAATCAAAGTTTAAAGCAAAAGAACCATTGGAGTTGGTACACTCGGGCGTATTCGGGCTGTTAAGCGACCATCAATCGGCGGTATGCGGTACATGGTGACATTTATTGATGACTTCTCGGTATGTGTGGATTTTCTTTATGAAAGAAAAATCGACACATTCTCAAAGTTTAAAGAGTTTAGAGAGTCGGTTGAAGGAGGCGTAGGAAAGAAGATACTGCTTACGCACGGACAATGGGGGAGAATATAGCTCGATGGAGTTCTCTCAATACTGAGGAGTGCGAATCGTCATCAATACACTTGTGCCAATACACCACAACAAAATGGTGTAGGCGAGAGGAAGAACCGGCATCTTGCGAGAATTTGTCGAAGTATGCTACATGCAAAGAATGTGCTGGAAGGTTTTGAAATTTGAAGCAATGAGCGGCCCTTCGTGATCAACAGACTTCCCCAACCAAGGTTAGGATTTATTTCACCCTTTGAAAAATTGTGGAACATGAAACCCACAGTTAGCTATTTTCGAGTATTTGGCTGTGTGTGTTATGTATTTGTTCCTGATCATTTACGGAGCAAGTTTGACAAGAAGGCTATTAGATGCATCTTTGTGGGATACGACAGCCAAAGAAAGGGGTGGAAATGTTGCGATCCAACAAGTGGAAGATGTTACACTTCACGAAATGTGGTGTTTGATGAAGCATCTTCTTGGTGGTCGTCAGAGAAGGAGGTGCTACCAGATTCTAGAGAATTTGAAGAAAAGGCAAATGAAGATAGGGAGCATACTATCCAACTCAAACCAAGTTCAGGTGAGCCTGAAGATCCGCGGCGATGATGAAACAAGGGTGACTCGAAACAAGGGTGAATCCTAATCCTTGGCAAGCGAGTATATCAACAACCGGATGAAGAAGATGGGCTTAATGAAGCAGAAGAATCAACTCCACTTCAAAGGTCAACAAGAACAAGAAGGTCAAATCCTAAATACGCCAATCTTTGCCATAATTGAAGAAGCAACGAGCCCGAGACGTTCGAAGAAGCATCACATAGTTCTGAGTGGATGGCGGCTATGAAAGAAGAGATCGATGCACTTGTACAAAATCAGACGTGGGATCTCGTGCCAAAGCCAAAAGATGTAAAACCCATATCCTGTAAGTGGGTTTACAAGATAAAGCGTCGTCCAAATGGGTCAATCGAGAGGTACAAAGCACGATTGGTAGCTCGAGGTTTCTCTCAACAGTACGGACTCGACTATGATGAAACGTTTAGTCCTGTGGCAAAGCTTACAACTGTTCGAGTCCTACTTGCACTTGCAGCCAACAAAGACTGGAATTTGTGGCAGATGGATGTGAAGAATGCTTTTCTTCATGGAGAGCTGGATCGAGAGATTTATATGAACCAACCAATGGGTTTTCAAAGTCAAGTTCATCCTGAATATGTGTGTAAGCTACGAAAGGCACTCTACGGATTAAAACAAGCGCCCAGGGCATGGTATGGTAAGATTGCTGAATTTCTAACTCAAAGTGGTTATTCAGTAACACCTGCAGATTCCAGCCTGTTTGTTAAATCAAATGAAGGAAAGCTAGCTATTGTGCTAGTATATGTGGATGACTTGATCATAACAGGTGACGATGAGGCAGAAATTTCTCTGACGAAGGAGAATTTATCAGTTCGTTTCCAGATGAAGGAACTTGGTCAGCTCAAGCACTTCCTTGGTTTAGAGGTCGATCGCACACAAGAAGGAATATTTCTTTGTCAGCAAAAATATTCCAAAGAATTACTGAAGAGGTTCGGAATGCTTGAATGCAAGCCAATTTCGACACCGGTGGAACCAAACACCAAAATGAGTGCACATGAAGGAAAAGATTTGAAAGATGCAACGATGTATCGACAATTGGTAGGTAGTCTGATCTACTTAACCTTGACTCGACCTGATATTTCCTATGCAGTTAGTGTGATGAGTCGATACATGCAAAATCCAAAGAAGCCTCACTTAGAAGCGATTCGGCGAATCTTGAGATATGTGAAGAGTACAATTGACTATGGTCTTTTGTACAAGAAAGGAGAAGACCGCAAGTTAGTTGGTCATCTGCGATCTTGATTATCTTTGCCGGGATCATGACACCGGGAGATCAACAACGAGTTATGTGTTTAAGCTAGGTTCGGAACCATTTCTTGGTGTAGCAAGAGACAACCAACGATATCTTTATCAACCAGAAGGAGTATCGGCAAATGGCAGCTCAAGAGAGTACATGGTTGATACAACTAATGAATAATCTACATCAATCGCTTGATCATGCGCGGTTCGTTGTCTTGTGACAACCGGCAATTCGTTTGGCGGAGAATCCAGTCTTTCATGCAAGAACTAAACATGTTGAGGTACATTACCATTTTATCAGAGAAAAGGTTCTGCAAGAAGAAATTGAGATGAGGCAAATCAAGACAGATGATCAAGTTGCAGACTTGTTCACAAAAGGCTTGAGCACAGGCAAGTTCGAAATGTTTCGCCGTCAACTCGGTGTAGTACAAAAAATGAGGGCTGGTGTTGAGGGGGAGTGTTGAAGATCAACACAAGCCCAAATCATATGTTTAAGCCCAAAGAAAATAAAAGTCCAACCCATTTCTATGGAAGGATGTAGAAGGAAGAAGTTTTTTTGTGGAAGATTGTAGAAATGAGATATTTTAAGAGAAGTATGTAGAATGTTGTATTAATGTGTGGTTAGGATTATTTCTCAATTTAATATTTGTGTGGTATAGGTTGTATGGGGAGAACTATAAATACCCCTTGCATTGTGTTATAAACAATCCACCAAAAAAATAAGTTTTCCACTCCTAAGAAGTGTAGTGTCTTGAGTGTGAGTTGCAAACTTCCTATTGAGTGTCCTTGTATTTCTCTTCAAAGTGTGAGTGATCTCTTGAAAGTGTTGTAGTTTCTTATATCGTGGGTATAATACAAGTAATTTATTTACTTGTTTGGGTCCAATATTAGTAAGTTTAGAGTTGCTTACTCTAAATTTTACTCAACATATTCAATATATGTATTAAAAAATTATGAGTTTTCTATTATACACGATCACCAACTCTTTTATCATTCTGAAGTTTTTAGTTGCCATCATCAGAATTACTTAGTAAGTGTTGTAAACTGCAAGGAAGAGATTAACCTAGATATTAGAAGAGTAAATTGCAAAATCTTGTGGAATCCTGCTAATTAGGTTTACACACAAATTTCACCTCGAGTTAGAACTGTAAGGATTGTGTGTACAAATGGAAAGAAAAAGAGAGAAACTCTTTTCCTTCAAATTTATAATTCTGTACAGGCTTCAGCCAGAAATGAATTAGACTAAACCTGTGCTAATAATCTCATCTAAGAGAATTGAACTTCAGCTAAGACCAGGTTTAGATGTGTAATATGTCTAGTAGCAGATTGAACAAATGAGCTTTTAGATAGAGTCAAATCATTGAGTAAAACCATGTATGTATTGAATTTGTCTTCTATTAACAGAGTTTGGTGAAAAGACTACATGGCCAAGTCATAAACATGGCTGTACAATTGATGACTATAACAGATAGGCATATCCTCTAAAACTCGGATTCTTATCTGTAGAGATATGTTAATATCCCGTTAGTGAGACAAAATGTTTAGGAAAGAGGCCCTTGTTTTGACCAAGCTCCTAAATATGGACTCCAAACCGTTCTCAGTGCCTTCAATGTGGCAATCTATGGCTCCCAATTCATTAGAAATTTTAAACTGATCTTCGCTTGTTGCTCCCTTGTGGATCAATTTCGAAATTGACCATCTAATAGGCTTTGTCTTCGAAATAGGCACACACAAGAACAATAGTAAGGATTGGAGCATAGAAATGCTCACTGCACTAACTTCCCTTAGTACTCTAATCACCGCCAAAAGTTGGTGATCTAGATCTAAGATCGGAGAGGTCCCAACTTGGTTATAAATTTGCTTCAAAGCTGCAATCAATCTTTTGGCATCCTTCTTAGTCCTCCTTCTACATGAACTGTATTTAGCAATGCTAGTTTCGGTGGTAGAATCTCCCTTTCGCCTTCGGAGAGCTGATTGGAGATCTCTAACTTGTTCTTTGACTTGCGACATGACATCTCGTGTAGAGCCACAAATATCTAAAAGCGTCATTGATTGACCCAACAATTCATTGACCCATTTCTCACGTCGATAGTGAGATAGGGCTTGTTGGGTCTGCGGCAAATTCAAAAGATCGTCTACACATGTTAAACACCTTTCCAGCCCGGTTAGACCATTGTGGATCTTCTCGGTTGTGGACGTTGATGATGCCTCCCATGTTTTGAGTTTGTTTAGCTCCTCTTCGATCTGAAGCGTGGAGGGGTGTGATCTAGAAGGCAAACTAATGGACCGAATGTGGTGGACATTGTTAGATCTGGAGGTGCTAGCCATAGTTGTTCTCTTTAGCAAACAACTAAAAGTTTTGTGATGGGAACACCAAGTTCTATGCTTTCTATATATATAAACTCAAGTAGACATGATGGGGGACAAGATGAGTCATAGATTAGGCATAACAAATGTGATGAGCACATGAAAGGCCCATGTGTACCCCGATGAAATCGCTGACCTAGCTATGTAATTGTCCAATGGAGCTTTCATAGGTTCCGATTGTTTAGTCCTCGTAATTATGAATCGAGTATGAGACACTACTTACTATCATGAGCTGGTTTATCTCCCCTGCGTCGAGCCATTATTGCCTCATCACCATGTGTTTATTACTATAAAATTGCTGGTGAATTTGTCTCTCTAATTTGGCCTCACACAGCAGGTCTCATTTGGAGAAACCTGAATTCTTCAAAAACAACTAAACTTTTGATTAATAAGTTAGATATTAAATTTCTGGAGTGATATATTGTGATTTAAACAAAGAAATATATAAGGTTGGATTTGTCCTGTTGGGACTTCATGTCAAGGGAGAAAACAGTAGAAATGGCATGACTGAGGTTGTAGGCTAGTTGAAAGAACATGCTAAACAATAACAACAGTGTACCATGAGAATGAACCATACAAATTGCATTTCATGACTGGAAAAGCATTTCCTCGTCTTTCGCTAATGATCAAGCCTAACGACTGGGAGTACACCATCAAGTAAAAATGCTTTCAAAGTTGTCATAATGAACCAAAACTGCAACTTTAGAAGGTAGAATCAATGTATTCATGTCATTCATAAACTTACTTTTGAAGATCAAAATACATACGCTTACTAAGTAAATCAAAAAAACAGAAAAGAAAAAGAATTAAGTACAAGAAAACATCTGAAGTATTCGCTAGCCAAAAGCCGCCATTTTTCAAAAATCTCATACAAATCCAGAAGATTGAAACATATGTGAAAGGGCCATCTGCATGTATTAAACAACTCATTTATTTATAGAAAATTAATAATTCTAGAAACAAAGAGACCAAACTCAGCCAAGACTCACTTTAGTTAGTTCAAACTTAAGACTATTTTCACCAGTATTAAGAAAAAGTGCAATGTACACTTTAGAAACTAAGCTATGATTTTAGCCGATAGCATAACAGAAAATGCAGTGCATGGAATAGTATGAAGTACCGACCAGCTAAACTAATTGTATGCGTGACCATTTAACTTACGGCCTGCACTTGTGCAACAGCAAGTTTGTCGTATCCTTTGAACTTCGTTCACCATCAAGCCTTAAAACACAATCACCATGTAATAGGTCTTCCTTACCATGATTAAGCAGCATTTAACTGTAGAAGGTAGAATCATATAAAATGTCATTCTAGTGACAGTTCTAAAGAGATTTGAGAAGATAATGTGTAGAGTACATTTTCTAATCCCAAAAGAACGGTAAACTTAATACAAGATATGTATTTATAGTAATGCATTGATTCTAAAAGATGAGGGCAGATGTTATTTATGTATGTATGCACAACTGGCCTAGCAAACAGTCTGCAACCTCATGATTTTGAAACAAAAATATATTTTTTTTTGGATAGACAAGTGTGGCCCCTTGTTGGGATGGGGATTGGAACGAAGGACCTCAAGGTCTTTGCCTAAGTGTCGTTGAAACAAAATATTATGAATTATGATGCATGATTATAGATTAAATGGCAGAGCTAATATGAATGGTAAACAATCCGGAAATCCTATTGTGCATTGACCTTTCATAAATCAAATTGAAATGAAATCCAGAGTGGACAATGAGAAAATGATTACAGTATTGTGAGAAAAATAAATCTAAAATGAAATTTCATAGCACACACTTCAATTTTCAAAAGTTTTTAAGTTCAGCAGATATCTAAAAATGTGGACGCCATCCTATTACATTTTAACATGTACAAAAGAATCGGTATCTTCAATGAGTGAGAACATTAAGGAGAGAAACTCTATATTGGATTAGCCTCCTAAACATGAGATCTAATCCAGCCTCGAGCCCATTTATACTAGCTGTAAGCCTTTCTAACTTTTTTTGTGCCATTTGCTTTTCATCCTTGATATCAAAATTGTCCTTAACTTGTCCATGAAGGACACTGAGAGCAGCATCAACACTGCCCACCTCATTCATAATCTTCTTTTCTTTTTCAGAAAAACTTAAACCTGTTGGCCTCAATTTCGATATCAATGAGCATCCACTCAGCTTACTCTTTGTAATAACCGGCATGGACAAGAACAACAAGAGAGAACGAAGAACAACAGAAGTAATGGTGCTTACTTCTCTAACCACTTTTACCACCATTGGCAAATGGTGATCTAGATTTACCAAAGGTAAAAACTCAAATCTTCTTTCGGCTTTTTTCAATGTTCTGATGGAGTTGGTGGCCTCCTTCCTTCCCTTCTTCCTAAAGCTGATGTAAGCATCAATATTGTATCCAATCTTTGACTCTACATCTCTTCTACGTAAAGTTGACCGAAGGTCTAGTATGCATTCCTTCATCTTTGACAGCATGTCCTTTGCAGTGCCACATGTGTCCAGCAATTTCACTGAGTCATCTAGTGCACCTTCCAAGAGTTTACCATCTTGATGGTGAAGAAGAGACACCTGTGGCAGAGAAGAGTGAATAAGTCTATCAACAGAATTATATAGCTCAGCTAAGCCAACTAGGCCGAAGTGAACAGTTTCGGCTGTCAGGGATTCTTCTGTTGAAGCTGATGTTAGTTCCCATAGTCGTAGTTTGTCGAGCTCTGCTTCAATTTTCAGAGAAGTGGGGTGTAATCTAGAAGGCAAGCTAATAGACCTAAGTGGAGGCAATGCAATTGAGCTTGCCATAATTTCAAAAAATCTTAATTGCTGTGTTATAATTGAGCTTGAACGGTAATGAGTGAACTTCAATCTATTTATAAGAGAGGATCATATCAACTTGGCCTATAGATGCCAAAACGGTATATAAGCATGTTATGCCAATGAAGGTCTCCTTACTGTTACAATGAACTTGTAACACTTTCGACCAACAATTTTCATCTTCAATTCATTTTTTTAATCTTGTGGTCATAAAATGATAGACGTCACAGTTTGACCATCTTCTAGGCCATTAGTACAGTTTGTCTCCATGCATCTCAACCTCTAACCCATCATGGATTCAAAATCTTTGAATATTTCATGGGTTAGATAGTACCACACCTTCACAATTTACAATTTGAGCACTAATTAGTAGATGACTTTATTGATTCTCAATACTCTGTCCATGGCATTTCGTAAAGAATATCAAATAAAACAGGGATGGCAGAAGAATAGATATGTTTCAGGAGACAAGGGGGCAAAGGTATTAAAACTTTTCTGTGGCTTGGAAATTGAAGTTATTCCAATGAAAAATTACGAGATAAAATCAAAAACTATTGCAGTTGGGGAGTTGATAACATATCACATGCTCGTAACATTACTTGAAGAGCTCATTCCTCTCCATGTCTCCAAAGTATCTCTTCAAGGATTGACAGAATAGGTGGTACATTGAACTAGCAAATAAGCTGTTATCTTGATAGAGGAAATCTCTCTATCCAAATACACAAAGACAGCATAATCTTTGGCCATCCCCCGTAAAAACTCTCCAACTTGAATCGATGTGTCAAGCAACAAATGTAGACATCTGCAAACTGACCAGAACTTCTGTTCCTGTCCACCAACTGGTACCAAGAAAGTAAAAGCAACAAGATTCAAGTAGGTCTTAAATTAATGAGGTGTTAAAGACAAGATTTGAAGACCCATCTTGGGATTCAATTGCTCTAATCAATTGACATGCTAACAAAAAATTAAAAAAATAAAATTACCCATCACACAAGGTCTTGGACAAGAATATGTATGTTTATGTACCCAATACTCCATCTCTCCTATCCATGCATACCCATTTTGAAGGCCAAGTCAAAGATGACTTGGTCATTTGTAGCCTCACTTAAAAAAAAAAATACTCCTTTATGGCCTGGTTTATTGATAAACCACGGATAAACAACGACTGGTTTATCGGTAAACCAGTAAAAATGCACCCTTCAACATCCGAAATCCCTGGTTTATCAAGTCGACCAGTGGTCGATCAAGTGGTTTACACTGGTTTACACTGGTTTATTGATAAACCAGTGTAAACCACTTGGTCAAAGGCTATATATGTTCATCAACCGGGTCAAATGGTCATATTTGACTAATGCCACCATTTTTAAGTGGTATTATTCAAGTAGAGCCATTTGACCCAAGTGCTTATCTTATATGACCTCTTGACCAAAAAGTTTGACAACTCCCCAAATACCCCTAATACCTTCCAAACCCTAAAAGGATTTCTTGACTCTCAAAGGGCTCAAACACTGCCGTCATCTTGCTCTCTCTCCTTTCTCGCCGTGGGTCTCACCCTTTCGCCTCCTTCATCCTTCATCCTTCATCGTCCTCAGCCTGTCCTCTGCATCCGTCATCCTTCATCCTTCATCCTTCATCCTTCATCCTTCATCGTCCTCCGCTTCCATCCACTGCCGTCGTCCTCATCCTCCGCCTCCTTCATCCTTGTCGTCCTCGTCCTCCGCCTTCGTCGTCCTCTGCCACGTCCTCGTACTCGTCCTTTGCCTCCTTCATTGTCCTCCGCCTCCATCATCACTGCCTCACTGGTTTATCAGTGAACTATGTGTGGTCGACCTCGAGTAAACTAATTGGTTTATTAGTGAACCACCAGATGTAGTCGACTAGATGACCAGAGTAAATCAATTGGTTTATCAGTGAACTAGGCGTGATCGACTATGGTCAACTAGACGACCGATGTGGTCGACTATGGTCAACTAGACGACCAAGGGTATTTTAGACAATTCATTGGTGAAAGTGACCATAAAAGTGTTTTTTTTTTTTTTTGAAGTTAGGCTATATATGATCGAGTCATCCTTGACTTGACCATATCTGTAAATCCCCCCATTTTTTACATCAGTAATAAAAAAAAAGTAAAAGATAAAAACAATCCTCACTCGGTCATTTTATCGAACAGTAGTAGGGGTGTAAATCGGAACCACCGAACCACGAAACCGAACCAAACCAAACCAAACCAGTCGGTTCGGTTTCGGTTTCAAAAATTGGGAAACCACGCGGTTCGGTTCGGTTCACGGTTTTTGGTATCAAACCGAACCAAACCACGTTATTTATTTTTATTTTTTTATTATAAAATATATATTATATTACATATATTAACTATTTTGAACCTTTGATTTATTCATTATATATATATATATATATATATATATATATATAGAGAGAGAGAGAGAGACGGATACTAAACCAAACAAAATCTTGATTGTTGGAGAACTATTATTTTTTCCATTGTTTGTGTTTATTTTAGAATTTGTATTGTTTTATTTATGATAATTTGTTGTTAGTAGCTTATTTCCTAATTTTGACGTTAATTCCAAATTAAAATCTTATTTTTATTGCTATTTTCAATGTTGGTTACTTTCATTAAAAATAATTTATATAAACCACAAAACCGAACCAAACCAAACCAAACCGAGTGGTTCGGTTCGGTTCGGTTCCAAGTCTTACTCGGTTCGGTTTGGTTTGAGATTCTTGGAACCACTAGGAGACGGTTCGATTTGTAGTTTTAGCATAAACCAAACCAAACCGAACCACTTACACCCCTAAACAGTAGGCAGAAAGGTTCTTGCACATGAACTAGATTTCAGCAATAATTAGTTGATGGCTTTATTATTGATTACTATATTCGCGGATGTGATTCTCCATTCCTATAACTAATCATGTAAAAACAAAACAAGAATTATTTATTATATATAAAAATGGCAATTCATGAGATATATAATATAAACTGTATGAAACAATGTTGGCAGAAGAATAACTGGGTCTTGGGAGACAAAGGGACAAGAATTATTAAAATATGGCTAGTGGCTTGGAAATTGAAGATCAAGAGATAAAATTGAAAGGTTTATGCATCTATTTATGCTAATTTTTGTGTCAAGCGAGATTGGCGATCGTAAAAAGAATGATTCTTGAAAGAAAAAAAAAATTATATATATATATATATATATATATATATATATATATATATATATAATAACGAGGTAATTTCGAACATGTGTGATGTGTTGGCCAAACTCGAACTAAAAAGTAGTGGGTTTTTGGGAAGAGAAGTGACAGATGATGACCACAAATTTACCAGAGCACATGATCAGTAACATGCCATTGAAGGTAAGAAGGTTTATGGTTCCCCATACCCATAATCTCTCTCTCTCTCTCTCTTAGTTGGGATAGAACGTTGGTGTGGCTTGTAGAAACAATATCCAAGATTTCAAGTCGTGTTCTTCCGACTAGGTCAGTGTAACTGCAACTTGTTTTTATATTTTTGATCATAAAATTTAGGTGTATTTTTTGAAAATAAAATATTCATAGTATTTTGGTTTTCTTGGTCTAAAGTTTAGGAGTATTTTTGGACACAAAATCTTGGCATATTCCTTTCCTAAAAACGTGTCTAATAAGAGTCCTTATTTGTTTGGTAATAAAATATGGGGAATTAAGGTAGTTTATTTTATTACCAATTCTAACTCATAATCTTTTACTATGTTGGAATTTGTTTCCTAATTAATGTGTAGGTCTCCTCCTCATATAAATAAAGGCACGGGCAGAGGCAGAAGATACAAAGGCAGAGAGTGCATAACAGAATAGCAGTGCAAAATAGATTCCAGTGCCATAAAAGAGAGCATTCTGAAAAACATAGTTACTGAAGTTTGAATGCAGTTCCGGATGAAACTACATCCGGAACTACATTGACCTGCTGACTGTTTGTCTTACTAGATTTTCTAGGAAATTGATTTTTTAATCTCACGTTTTCTGTACCATTAGTTTCTGTGGGTTTTGCTCTCCACGACTTGTTGTCTTGTGAGAGTTTTTGGTTTGATGATTTCACATTCTATTTTGTAAAACAATTCATCTTGTTTAATGAAATCTTTTTGGTCATAAGGCTGTATCTACAAGCATAGGCTTGTAGATTGTTTGATAAATATTTGTGCACTGTTATTAATTTTCTGACCAATGCACCTTCCAGTGTAGCTTCTGTACAAACTACATTGGGAACTGCATTGACAGTTTTGTGAATCCTAGCTACTGTTGATTCTTACAATTGGTATCAGAATCTTCTCTAAATCATCAGTGAGGCAATTTGGACCACTCAAGATAGAACCATTGTTTCGTTTAATTATAAGGCTCTTTCAGCCATATACAAGGCCTTAGATATCAACCCCTTCAAAGTTATTGCAAATTATGACTCTACCAAGGATGTTTGGAATGCCCTTCAAACCTTATGTGAAGGTCCTGCTAGTGTTCGTGCTTCAAAACATAGAATGCTTACTACTCTATTTGAAAACACTAGAATGAATAAAGATGAAGATATTATGTCTTACTATGTTAGATTACTTGATATATCTAATTGAACAAATTACAAGTCAGTACATCTTTTAAAACATGTTTTCAAATGAATCCAGCTCTTTTTTAGACATATCATTTATTCATTTATATATATTTTTGCAACAGGAATTGGTCACTAATTTCGAGGTATAAAAAAGATCGGTCCATGAAGTGTCCTAAAAATATATATATATGCTTTTAACATTGGCTGATGCAGGACTAGGCTGGCTTCACCCCGTTGGCCCCTCGGTAAGGGGCGCATGATGTGATAATTTCGGCCTAAGTTCTCCGTAGCATCTCTTTCAAGATCATGGATACCCAGGCGTGTTTATCGGGTTAAAGGGTAGCAGTCGGAATATTTATACATGAGTACACGTGTGTGAGTTATCTAAAAAGTAGTGAAGTCTTTTTTTTTTCTTTTTCAGATATAAAGCAATAAATGACATGTCTTTTTGTTCATTTGTTGATTTTCTCGACTCATTAGTTTGAATCCCCGAAAGGACGGCGCGAGCGAGCGTGACGGCCATTTAGATCAATAAATAGAAAGAAAAGTGGGAACACTATATGTTCCTATTAATTACATTTGGTCCTAATCCTCAAAATAAAATGACAGAATAAAAGAATCTTTACATATTTGCCATAAATAATAACAAAAGCATAATAAAACAAAATAAAGCAACAAAATGCCTTCGCTTTTTTTTTTGTATCTTTTTTTTCAGGGTTGCACTGGTACCCAAAATGAAGTTGCTGCAAGATTTCACGGCTATTCTCACATATATACACAGATATATAAAAATGTACTCCCTCCGTCCCTTAATAATCGTCCTGTTTGACCCGGCGCACAGTTTAAGAAAAACAATTGACTTGATTATTTATATTGGTTTAATGTGTAGTTTCCTTTAAAGTCCATGTGTATGTGGCCCATAATTAAAGTAGAGTGAAAAAGTAAGGGTAAAGTGGTAAAAATGATGTTCTAAAAAGGTAAGTTTCAAACTGGACAATTATTTTGGGACGGACGAAAAAGGAAAGGAGGACAATAATTTAGGGACGGAGGGAGTAATATTTAAAATGTTAAATAAATATACCGAGCATATTTAGTCAAAAACCCAAAAGATAAAACTTTTTTATATACATTATAAAAAAAAAACAAACTGAATCTAGCCCTCCGTTTTTATTTTATTATTAAAATAAAAACAACGTCCTCCGTAGAGTCGCCACTGTGAGTGCCCCGTTTTTTAACCAGTCCCTCGCAACTGAAAAGCATGTGATTTCAAAATAGATTTGGGAAGGGGTTAGGCACCCAACTCGCCCTTTCAGACTCAAAATAGATTTTTTCTGCTAAATATGCTCTTTTATAAAATTAACAATTTAAATAAAGCATATATATATATATATATATATATATATATATATATATATATATATATATATATATATATAATGAGATAAATAAAAACTTATAGTAGCCTCATTTTAGAGTTGCAAATATATTTTATAAAACTTTGTCATAATAATGTCTTATTTTAGTGCTATTTGTTATAGAATTTTGGATAGCATAACTGTTTATTTCGTGATATATTACTATTTTAAATAGCAATTTTTAAGATAAAATAAATAAAAACTTTAAAGTACATACCTCTTGAAGCGTGTGTGTTTTATCCCGTACCAAATTTCCTTCTGGTAGGCTTTAGGGTGCGTAGGGTCCGCTCGCTCTGTTCTTCAGGGAAAAGGAGTCTTTTGCTTTTGCGGGGTTTCGGGCAACGTGACTGCTCCTTTTTGTTGTTTTTGCCTCGGGATCCAGGAAGCACAACTGCTTGCTTTTGCTTCTTTGCATGCTTGCTTTACGTGCTTGCTGAGTCTAAAATCGAGCGGAGCAACTGCTCGTTTCGGCTGAATTTGACGTCTGGATTCGGGTAGAGCAACTGCTCCTTTTGGGGTTTTTGAACCGGTAAAATAGGGCGGAAATCTAGTTGGGTAGCTAGGGTTTATTTTGGCCGAAGAGTTTTAGTGTTTAGGGAAGATTTGGCAACCAAGCGGAGCTTCGGGGTTGGATGGGAAATACCATCGGCGTTCTCTCCGTAAACTTGTAAGAGTTTTCACAAACTGTGAACTGTGTGTAACTATATTTTTTCACTGCCCAGGAGCCCTTATTTATAGGCTGAGGTTGAGTTTCCTTCGCGGTTAAGGTTAAGCCAGATATTTTCTTCCGTGTTTTAACGGCTTGTATCGTGTGCTGAAATAGTTGTACTAAAAGGTAACTGCTACAGTTGAACAGGGACTGTGGGCGCAGCCGTGGGGCTTTGTGGGCGCGGCGCCCATCAAGGGTATAGACCGCGCAATCTGCATTTTCTTTTCTATTTTTGGCACTTTGGCCCCTGCAATTCACTGTTTATGCATTCTTATTTTCTTTTGCATTTTAAACCATGTAACTTGACATCCGTTAGTCCTTTTAACATGTCTTGATATTTTATGGAATGTCATAAAACAGGGGTACGAAATTGGGGTGTCTACACGGGTCTTACGTATGAGATTTCAAGAATTAGTCGGGTGAGACCGAATGTGCATTTTGTAATGTGAGATGGTTTAGGACTCCAATTGAAGTAATTGGATGACGTTAGCGTGGATTTATTACAAGTCATCGGGTTTTATACGGTTTGGGTATTTAATTATGAATGGTGACTCATTTAAGTTTTTGGTCAAACACGATAGTGCGTTGTCTTGATAGAGGGTTGAATGTTGACCTTGGGTGTTTGCGAAAGGTTTGGGAGCGTAGTTTAACAATCGTTCCATGTTATATATTGAGAATGTGACTTTTAAGAGTCTTTATTAAAGCACGATAGTGCATGGTTGCGTTTGAGGGTCGAGTTACGATCCTAGGATGATTATGAGAGATTTGGGAATGGGGTTAGACAACCGTTTCGTTGGGATTGTTTGTAGTGTACCCCTTGGACACTCGGTGATTAAAGACTAAATGTTAGTCTCTAACTATAAGTTAACACCATTAATGAAATAGGCTTAAGTCGGTTGGATTTTGACAGTCGGACAATGGACGCCGTCTCATTCATATTAAGAAGGTATTATGGGACTTAGGTCGGGAACGACCCGAGTATGAATAATAGGGTTTAGACTCAAAAGAATCGATTAAGGATTTGTTTAACACATGGGTAAGAAGTGTTGAATCCTACGAAATTTGAGACGGGTTGGTCTCGGTTGTGTTGACCCGTGAGGTTATGTTGTGTGTGTGATCAAACGACACCTAGACTTGATAAGTCTTCAAGAATGAATGTGTTTTGGGAAGCTTAACTAATCTAGTAAGCCATTTTAGTTGAACTATGAGAGTTCGGGATTATGTTGACTTAGAGTAAGTAACTCACGAGATTTTTAAGTAGGTGTGCACATTAGGGCACGAAATATTGGAAGACTACTTTAGAGTCTTTATGAATGGTATGAAGGTGAATCGACGGATAGACTACCATTCCAGTCAAGTTGTTAATAAGTGTACTAGGTAGGAACTTATGAGAGTTGACTAGTGATAGTCATGTCATGCTTTGAGCGTTGGTTTGAGTGTATATATGTAAACACTATGAGAGAAGGACTAATAGTAGTCCAATATGTAATGAATTGGGAGACCGGGTGTATAGTCTTGTTTTGGGAGTTTTCGTGGGGCTAACTTAGTAGTCTTGACGAGTTTGCATTAAGGATCTTTGAAGACCTCGATGGGTAATTGTTTTGGACTAAATATATATAAGTCTTGGTACGTAGTTTGAGGTTAGATAATTGCAACCTTGGTATGTTTATGTTTTGGGATCATTGTAGACTTCCATGAATAAGGATTGTTTTTAGACTAAATGACTAATATTAATTTATGGATTGAGGTGAGAATTGATTAGTCACCTCGGTATATGTGAGTATTTATTCATGACATGAATATTCATGATTGTTATATGTTAGTAGAGTGTGAAACCTACTTGTTTGGATCGATTGGGAACTTAATCCAGATTTATGATGTTATACTAATTGAGAATAATGAAGAACTCGATATGTATATGATTGATAGGCTAAATAACTAGTCCTGTTAAATGTGTTATACTTGCAAAATACATGCATGTATGTGATATTAATTACCTTCCTACATGCGTAAGGTAAATTCTTTAAGTAGGAATACTAACCTGCTTGGCATGGACAGGGTGATCGAATATTGGAGCCCTGTTGAGTTTTGGTTTTGATAAGGTAACCGGATATAGAGGCCTTATCGGGTTTGTAGTGTGGTTAGTCAATGATGGGACGATACATCGTCTTCACGAGTTATGGGACTCGTGATTGCTGTGGGTCGTCGTATCGGAGACTAAGGGTCCCACACGCCTCCACTGCAGTCGTGGTAGGGAAGTAGATATCCATTATTTATAGCAGGAAAGCATGACCTTGGAAGCTATGGTACTTGAGAGATGTCTCAAGGCCGACGATACCAGAGAATCGGTGTCGGGAGCACATATGAATGTGCACGTGATTTGCAGGAGCAGCGCGACAGAAGAGGATCAAAGAAGCATGTCTTGACTCAATGGGTTTGTTAAAATTAGAGAAGTAAACTTTAATTTATATTATGGTTTACATACAGTTATATGATTATCATATTATTGCATGAATGGTTTTGAAAAGGAAGAAAAAATTATGCTATTGGTTTGTGTATTTACTTGTATTAGACTGTGTTGCATAAAGGTTTTGAGAAAAGGGAAAAAAATGGTATTTTGTGAAGTATCAAGTATTATATGATACATGTTCACGGATTATTATTGTTTAACATGTGCTATGATTATCTCTCTTACTATAAAAGTCAAACTTGTTTCTTACAATTTAATAGATGGACAAAAATAACCCTTCACCAAATAAACCACCCACCATTTAATTAAGGACAAAACAAGTAAATTTATCATGACAACAAATAATGTTTGGACAAAAATAGCCTCAAATATAATAAATCATCTACCACTAATTAAGGTCAAATAAGTAAATTTATCAGGGACTAATTAATTCCATTAATAATCCAATAATAATTTCATCCTTTGACTTGTTCATGTTTTAAAGTTAAGTCCTACAGTTTTGAATTCTATTTATTTCTGCCTTGTATTTTTACTTCCTTATCGGCTTCCTCCTACCATTATCGTTACAAATGTCGCCCAATATTTTCTAAAATAACAAAATACCCTTACTCAATGAGAGACTAAAAATTTATTTGAAATTAAAAAATAATATGATATTACATTCTTAAATAATATAGTTTTACTCAGTAAAGACATTATAGAAGTAAATGAAAAAATGTTACTATAATAATATATTTGTTAGTGAGTATCAAGATATTAAGCAAAAATATGTAGCGTCTTTAGCTATTATCCATGACTAAGCTAAGAGAAGTGGGTTAAGAAAATCTGTCATAATGTCAATAAGATGAAGAAAATGAAGAACCAATTGATGAATTCGTGCGTTTTGTTACAAAAGAAAGCCAAAATCTACGCTTTACTTTTTGAATTTTCGACTACTACAAGCAACCTTAAAAACTATCATATCGCTTCTAACTTGTAAATATTACAAACAAACCACCGTTAGTAAGCACAAATAACTAGGTTTAAAATATTTTACTCCTTCCCATAACAGGTTCCAAACCTCTAACCTCTTTTGGTCTTAACTTGCTTGCTCCTCTTCATAGAACCCGAGTAGTTACGCAGAGAATCTCTATTCCCTCCCCTGGCTATCAACTTTCTTTTCTTCTACCACAAATCTCCTTTAATTGAAAGAAATTGTCACCAATCAACATCCTTTCAAGTAGCTCCATCCTAAATTAGATTCTCTCCTTACTTAGTAATTTGACACCGAAAGTGTATAGGAGGTAAGAAATGAGAGACGTCCGAGAAAGAAGTCCGACTAATCAGAAGCTAAAGAAATTCTATGTTTCTATTTTAATAAGGCGAGGTGAATGCATTTCTTGGTGATGGTGATGGCGGTGCTTACGACCGCATGGATGATGGTGTTAGAGGTTGTGGTGATAGTAATTTTAGGGATGACAGTAGTGGATTAGATGAAATACATCGTTGTGAGATTTCCTAATCATCAAATTTTCAAATATCCATATCGGTTTTAGATTCAATTTGAAAGTTTGAAAATTAAAAAAAAAATTGAATTTGAGTTTGTAAAAAGTGAAATTTAAGGTTGTGGTGGTGGTGTGTCTATCATTGATGGATTTTCCAAATTGGTTACTTCGAAGGAAAGAGTAAGAAATTAGAAAAGGAAATAAAATCAAATCAAAAAATTAAATTTTGGACTAATGGTAAAATTTGAGGTGTTAGTGGTGGTGGTGGTGAGTCTATAAATGATGGGGTTGACGAAAGAAAGTGAGGGCTAAAAAATAAATTTTAAATTTCTTTTTTTGGAGTAATGCATTTTTTAACATTGAATTTAAATATCAGACAAAGTATAACTAATTTTAGATTATTTAAATAATTTTTTAATTAAAAAATATTTTAAATATTAAATGGTAAACTAAATGATGAAATTATAACAAATCCCACTTTGCACCACAAGCAAAATGACCAAAATAATTCTCATGTACACGATTTTCCATCACTATTTTTAATGCCCATAGACGGGAGAGGACAAATAGAAAAAAACATGTAGGAAATTGAGACATCATATGTTGGGAATGACATTATTAGAGGTATATGAAAAATTGTAACTATAATAATACATTGGTTGGTGAGAGTCGAGATATTAAACAAATCTATAGCGTGCTTAGTAATTGCGTATGAATAAGCTAAGAGAAACATGTTAAGGAAAGGTGATATAATGTCAAGAAGATAAAGAAAAATAGAGAACTTAATTGACAAATCTGTGCGTTTTGTTAGAGAAGAAATTAAGTTAGAATCGATAGGAAAGTCGTTTGAAGAAAGTAGTTCTACTTAACGGAAGCTAAAGATATGTTATTTTTCCATTTTAGCAAGACAAGGTGGACACGTTTATTGGTGGTGGTGATAGTTGTGGCGGCATTTGCAGGGATGCTGGTAGTGGTGGGGGCGATTTTAAGCATGAAAGTGGTTATTTATGTGGAATACAACATTAAATAAATAAGTAAGAAATTAAACAAAGAAATAAGATAAAATTAAAAAAAATTGATTTATAGGCTAATAGTGTTATTTGAGGTGGTAGTGGTGGTAATGGTGATGGGTGTATGAATGATGGGTGTATAAATTAAATAAATTATAAATTTAATTATGAGACAAATTAAAATAACAACATTGCTAGCCTTACAACTAATTTTATAATTTTCCTTACTACTAAACCTTCAAGCGCAAAAATGTCTTTGTTCAAAACATCTTTGCACTTCTTCAGAGCATAGTTGTAAGGAATGTAGTATAATTAGTTTTAAGGTTAGCATTTTCCTTACCATTTCTCTGCATTCAAGCTCGTCTCTCTTTCCGATGAATTCGTCGATAAGGGTTATGTGTTTTTTGTTAATCGCATGTTTTTACTAGGGTTTTTAGTAAGTATAGTATATACCCTCTGATTTCTACTTTAGGCGGGATTTTTGCATGAGATAGAATGAGGAAGATCAGAGATGGAGTTTGACTAGAATCGAAAAAGGACGGCGCCAAAGTTGTGATAAGCGTGACCGAAGTGGGAAGGGTTTAGGCTGGAGATGGCGGCTATTTTGGTGGAGCGAGAGATGAACACTTGTACCGGGAGAAGAGGGAAGGAGAGTGTGTGAGATTAGAGTTTTTTACTTTTAATACATTTATCCCTAAAGCAGATAATGAAAATGTCAGTTTTACCCAGCACGTGGAAGACCATGTGCTATTTAACGTGAATATTCTAGCGTCCATCACGGATAGGTTGGAAAATGGGAAAAAAAATAACGTCAGATATCATTATGGAACAAACCTTAGGTTGGGGTACATTATACAATTTGGTGGATACCTTGGGGGAAATTGTAATTTGGTCATATAATTATTTTTGAATTATTGAAACAATTATTTATTATTATTTTTATTTAAAAACATTTTTTAAATACTAAATGGTTAATTATATAATAAAGTTATAACAAAATCTTATTTTCCACCCCCAGCAAAATAATCAAAATAATATTAATGTGACATGCACATATCATTTTCCGTACGTTACTATTTTTAACACCCATAGACGGGAGGGAGTAAAGTGGGACAAATAGAAAAATAAGGTATGAAAGTGGGACACTTCGTAGGTTGAGGTCAAATGTGAGATTTAGTGTGTAATTTTGGGGGCTAATCATATGTTTGCCCCATCAAAATTAGTCCAAAATACACATTGTCTCCTAAGATATCCACCAAATCCACTTTGGCCCTCAACGTAATTTTGTAGCATTTCCATATTCCATATCAAATTTGGTGGTTGTTATGTAATGTGTGGTAATCGTAGTGATAAAAATGGTAGTGAATAATGTTTAAGATCGAGAATTTGCCCAATTCAAACCATAAACCATATCAATGGTGCCAAGGAGAAATTTGTTGAGTTTAAGCTAGGGACGATGAAGACGGATTGAATCATGACGTGCCTCATCATTGTCGTCAGATGCATCCGTGATGAATTCAAATATGAGTTTTGAAATTCATCGTGTATGCTTATGCATTGTGTTTGTGGCTTGGTCATTTAACATCGGCAGCTGCGACAACTTTAATTTTTTGTGGGTTCTTATTCATGGCCGCCTTGACACCTGAATGTGATCCTCTTCTTGTGTTTTATCTCTCTCTGATATGATTCTGCACTATTTTTATTTATTTTTCTATATAAAAATTTGAATAAAAGATTTAGGCACTCTTGAGTTTTATCTCACTTAAAATTTAAATAAGATGTCATTGTTGGAGAAGAAGCAGAGAAAGCGTTGTCGGAGAATAAGAAAATGAAGTTTTTTTTGGGTAATAAAAGCACAGAAAACATTGTTAAAAATGACCAAAATGTTCTTCACGTGAAATACCATGTGCACCTTAACGTCATATTGGTAACCTTAGTAGTGTCTAGGAGGCAAACTAGAAAAAACTTATAC
Source organism: Codonopsis lanceolata (assembly GCA_013146195.2). NCBI lineage: Eukaryota > Viridiplantae > Streptophyta > Magnoliopsida > Asterales > Campanulaceae > Codonopsis > Codonopsis lanceolata. Next base: position 88,255,034 of record CM028377.1, on the reverse strand, counting down.
AATGATATATGAAAATGACACAAAAGTTAGGTTGGGTGGTAAAATGAGACTTTATAGATACTCTGGGTGAATTTTGTATTTTAGAGTGTAAGTATATACTTTGGGATTGTCAGTTTGATTTCTATAAAACAATTTATTATTTTTCAAAGAGAGTCATAAATTTCATAAACGACATAAGCTAAGTCTCCAACAACAATGTGCTTATCTAAGAAAGTAAGCTTGAATTGTTTTCAATTCCAACACCGATAAAAGTGAATGAATTCATGTTTTGTATTAAAAAAAAGATTTAAAAATAACCAATAAAAAAGACAAATATGTATGATAAGTTGCAATATAATGACTAAAAGCTTACATTATAAATTACCGAAAAACAAAATATCGAAAAACCTAAACACACAATAACACAATTTATAAATCCCAAAACTATAAAGATTAAAACACAAAAATAATCCAATAATTAAAAGTAAACAAAAAAGTTAAGGAACTGGCAAATCACTTTTAAAAACCATTAACACCACATGCGCTAACCACGTGCAACGCACGTGAACCTTACTAGTATTATTAAAAATCGAGGAAAAAAAACAAACTTAAGGTTTACAACGAGACTAACCCTTATAAATGAGAGGACGGATAGGAGACCCGATTAAATTTTATTTATTTATTTTTAAAATTGTGAGTGTGTACCGTTGTTGAGTGTTGAGTTTTTAAGTGAATCAAGTGAAAATTTCACAACTCCGAAGGATTGTTGGTAGATATGATTTGTCAAACTAAAAGACTGTCTTTCAAACAATGTCTATTTTGTGTTTGCTAAAATCACGGTGTTTGTTAAATTTATTTTCATAATAAATTGAAAGGAAACAATAAAGACTTGATTATTAACACCCATAAGCCCGTAAATACTTATGTAAATGTACACTCCGTACCCATAAATTCATAATATAATATTCCTGAGCTCACTCATCTTTGAAACAAACCCTGATTACACCAAATGATCAATGATTCCACTAATTAAATCATCAACAAAATGTTAATCATATCGATCTATCCAAGCTTGATCACTTGAACATTTTCTTTGAGAAATAAGCTTTTTCAAACAAATTAAAGATGGAAGGTTCACCTGTACAATATCACATGAGATCTATTAGCTTACCTTCTAGACTAAACCCTCATCCCTTCAAGATAAAACCACAACTAGACAAGCTAAAATTAAAAATATGGGAGACATCCTTGGTGTCAAGAACAGCTATTAGCTTAGAAATTATTCAAACAAGTCCTGTAGGGATAGCTAGTGGAGTTGTACAATTCTCTTGACGAGCTTATTCAGTCTCCACTCACCCAAAAAACCTCTTCTCCAACATCGGCACAGAGCTCTATAGTCGAAGAGGCACTTGAGGGTTGGGTCGGTTCGCTAGACTCGTGTGCCATTATAGGGGACCTGCTTGGCATGCTGAAGGAACGAGTTCAAGTCATTCAGTCGGGGTTGTGAATGGAAGGTGGTGATTCGGGCATAGCGAGTGATATTAGTGCTTACATTTTCTTTCAAAAGAAAGTTAAGAACGATGTTGTCAAGAGCCTAAAAGGATAAACAAGATTTATTAAGCATTAGTATTAATCCTCACTTGGGGGTAATTTTGAGATTAAAATGTTAATCCCAATTTTTTTAGTGAGGCGCTATAATGGTATTAATAGTGAGGCAATAATGACTTAATCTAACTTTTATTATTAGACACCTATCACTCAGTCATTATTAATCATATCTGGCTATGCTTTACAGTATGGAAGAAAAAATCAGGACATTGCCTCTTTTTGACACCAACTGTCATCTGGCTATGGTATTTAGAGTGCTACGAGAAGTGGCATGCGTAACCATCTTTGTTTTCCAATCTCGTTGACCAGGCCCTGTGGCTGGTCATTGATCTCTAAGTTGGTGATAACACAAGGTCAACAGGGTTTGAGAAAGAACTTTTGAATATAAATGAGGTGGGAAGCGTGGATTTAGCTCTTTCCACTCTCCAAAGACAATTTTTGCAGAAGAATGCAAACACAGATGTACAAATGGTACTGCAAAAGTTACAATTGCTTGATGCGGAAATCTTAGGTCTAGAGGATGGAGTATGTTGTGTATTTAGGCGATTAATTCAAAGTAGAGTCTCTCTTCTCACCATTCATGTATAACGGATTTGACTATGCCAAAACACCAAATCTTGTACTTGAATTTACGCAATCAAGATATATTTATTCGCTCGTTAGTTCTCATTTGTTTCATTTTCTTCACAAATTTGTGTATAAGTCTATAGTAACATATGCACAAACATCAAAAAATAGATAGCACAAATCATAAAATAAAATCCAAATATTTATTTATTTCATGCTGACAAACCTAACTGGTTGACATTTCCTCGACTATAAAGATCGATTCAAAATAATAAAGATACTAACTCACTTCTATAGCCTAACATTTATTCTAATTTCTAAGCAATGCTATATCCAACATCCCAATCTAAGCATGATTTGATGAATAATATCATTAATGTTGAGCCTGTGGTGGCTTAAAGTGATTCCACCATGGTGGAAGCTTGCCAGCAGGAAGTGGTGGGGGTACCCAAGGTCCGTGTGGGTGCATCCAAGGAGGCAAGTGAACGCCGGCCGGAAGAGGTGGGGGTACCCAAGGTCCGTGTGGGTGCATCCAAGGAGGCAAGTGAACGCCGGCTGGAAGAGGTGGGGGTACCCAAGGTCCGTGTGGGTGCATCCAAGGAGGTAAGTGAACACCGGCTGGAAGAGGTGGTGGTGTAATAGGAAAGTGTGGTCGTGGGAATGGGAATGGGAATGGGTCTGGGTGAATCCAAGTTCCCCATGGAGGGAAGTAGGGAAAGAAAAATTCGGGATGTTCGCCATGGCTAGCTAATGTGGATGAGGAACCATCCTTGGCACTAGATTGGTCATTATTAGCAAAAACCAAGCTCAAGCAAAGGAAAAGTGGGACGAGTCGTGTGAGCAAGATGTTCTTCATTTTGATTATGAAGACTCGATCAAGAACAGAGAATAGACGATGATAAAAAGGTTAAGGGTTTGTGGGGATATTTATAGTGTTGGCTTACTGAGAATTTGATTTTAAATAGGATAATTATGAATCTAAATGGAAGATTTCATATTTTCCATATCATTATCAGTTTATAACCACTTGTGTTTATCACTTTTTCATGTATTTTCTCTCAAAAGAATAAAAAAAGAGATAAATACCTATATTATATGCATGAAATATATCAATGACCATTTCCGAAATTAAAAAACCATATTTTTGTTGATGGATATAATTTGAAAACATTTCTAACTAGGGCGGCAAAAGTCCTATTTTTCCCTACCCGATCTTGATCCCAAATATTATTAAAAAATGAGAATAAATAAATAAATTTAAGGGAGACAACCAGCCTAACCCTTATAAATGGAGGACGGATAGGAGACACGACTAAATTTAATTTATTTATTTTATTAATATTGTGAGTGTGTAGTATGTTCTGTTGTTGAGTGTTGAGTTTTCAAGTGAATCATGTGAAAATTCCACAACTCCGGAAGATTGTTGGTGGATATGATTTGTCAAGCCAAAAGACTATTTTTCAAACAATTTCTATTTTGTGTTTGCTAAAATCACGATGTTTGTTAAATTTATTTTCACAATGTTGTGGTTTTTTTATTTTTGTCTATCATGTTTCTGCATTTAGTGCAGCTCTTCTTCTGCGAGTGAGGGGTGCATTTTGTTTATAATAATAGATTCATCAATACCCCCATTAAGTAAATATTCAAACATACTTATAAATACACAGTTTGAAATTTTAATCATGATGAAGACATTTTAAAAATATTTGTGTGTCAGAAGATATTGTTTATAAATATTATAGTCAGAATTACAAGATTTTTATCTTCCGAACTGTCAGGATCCCGATTCGTCGGGTCCCGACACTTATCAGGAAGGAAATTAAAATCTAAAATTCTATCAGGACGGGATCGGGATGAAGGGTATCGGGACAGGTCCCGTCCCGATTCCACCCCTATTTCTAACACAAATGATGATCAAGAATATTCTCAAAAATATATATAATAACACTAATTTTTAATTCTCCCTCAGTTACTAAATAATTGTTATGTTCAACTGGGTACAGACATATATCTCATTTAATTAAATTAATTTAAGGCAAAATTAAAAAGAATAGAGAAAAATTAATTTTGAAGAAAATTATTTAAATAGAAATTCATTCTTATACTTTCTATTAAAACTCTTGTGCATATGATCATAAATAAAGTAGAAAAAAAAGTAAAGGTAAATTGATAAAAAAATATAAGCATTATAGTTTGGAAACTAGACGATTGTTTTGGTAAAAAAAGAAAGAAAGCATACTAATTGACCTAACATACGTTTTTGCATGTAATTAGATTTTAATCTCATAATTATAATTTCAAATCTGATTTTTTTAAATGTAATCGTCCCCTACAAAAATCATAATTTTTCTGTTTTACATGCACGTGTTAAAAATTATAATTTCGACAGATAATTTTTGTTTTTTTTTTATAACTTTGGATTTGAAATATTAACATATTTTTGTTATTATCTAATGTATTTAATGAGATCATTTATTAAGCATCTCATGATAATTGTTCAGTCACATTTGTGCTTCCAAAACATAACCAACTACTTAGGAAAAATTATTTTTTTGACCATCGTGCTATTGCCAGCTATCTGATTTGACCAACAACATTTCATAACTCTCAAATTGACCAATGTACGAAGTAAGTTGGTAGGCTTTGGTCTATGCCGTTAACATCTCATCCTATTTCTGTGTTAATGTCGACTAACTGAGAGATTTTATGAGGGGTATTTTTATCAATCTCCATGAAAATATAAAGACAAAATTTAAAAAACAAAAAACAAAAAAAATGTCATCTTCTTGGTCAAATCCACCAGTCTCTTCCTCTTTCCTCCTCAACCACCACCTCCCTTCTCTTCGACCCTACCCCTCTCTCTCTCTCTAGCACTGACTGAAATTCTTTATAAGAAAGACCTCATTCTTTCCACTCGGATCATTGACATATTTGGTTACATGCAAATATCCACTTTTAGCTCCGCTCATCTCGCTCTTCACTTTTTGACCCATCATTCTCCGACGAATCTCCATTGCCAACGTCATCCTTCAAGCTCTGTCTTCTTTATAGCCGCCATCTTCACCCAGTTCGCCCCCATCACAGCCCATAGATCCGGCAAGATCTCTCACGCATCTCTCTCTCAACCCCGATCTCTTTGCCTAGATCCAACTCGGCCCAGCGAGCTCCCTCTTCTCCTTCTCATGACGGGTCTAAATCTGACACACGTAGCTGGTCTCCATTGCTCATTCCAATTTTCAACCGCAGTTACACTACATGTAACCCTTCTTTAGCCGGAAATCCTATCTTTTATGTCGATGAAAATCAAATATTCTGTTGCGGTTTTGACCTATCCAACTTCTTTTATCGGAATCTTTTATATTTCAGAAGTCTCTAAAACTCTCATAACAATAGTCTCTCAGCGAAAGAATAGTGGGGTCGTCAACCAATTCTCGAGAAGAAGTCTCGACGTCGTGACCTGAGGAAAAACGCCGAGATGGGTTAAGTTCTGGAGTGCCGAGATGCCTAGGTCGGGAGTGCCAAAATGGGTCGAAGATTACGTGCAGCAGCTCGAGTAGGTTTTAAAAAAAGGCAGGTGGGTCGAATCCGATGTCTTAGAGATTGTACAAATGTCTTCATTGGGGTTCTTTGAAGATTTTGGTGGAGCTCTGACGATGGAGAGAGAGAGAGCGAACTGGGGAGAGAAAGAGAAAGAAGAGCTTTAATGGAAAAAAAATGAATTGGGGAAATTTTTTAATGAAAGGACAAAAATACCCACATATAATTCCTCCGTTAGTCGACATTAGCAATCCGGTTAAAAAATTAGATGACCCGCTAACGGTATGAACCAAAACCTACCAATTTACTGAGTACATTGGTCAATCTGAGAGTTATGAAATGTGGTGGTCAAATCGGGTAACTAACAATAATACGATGGTTAAAAAAATAATTTTCCTAACTACTTGTTGAAGTATTTCCTAGTTCAACGGCAATGTTCAAATTTCTTTGAATTTGTCAATAAAATTAATTTTTATTTTTAGAAAAAAAATATATATACACACGTATGTATAATGGTGTGGTACAAAAGGAGTCGCGGGCATAAATCGCATTTTACACGTAGGGAAGTGAAAATTGAAAGTTGAAACCTACCTGTAAATAGCATAAGTCAAATGCACACCCAAAGCCAAATATGGAAATTAAGCTAAATGATCATAATTTCTAGAAGGCTGTTTTATTTGTCTGCATTTGAAAGGAAAACAAAAACTCCTTTCCCAATTTGTTACACACGCTTAACTCATTTATTTTCACCCAAAAGAATAAATAAATCGATAAATTCATAACTATATGAAGCATGAAAATGTTCCATATATCTATGCTACACTTTGAGCTTTGTACTGTTGTGTATATTATTTAGGAAAATACTAAGTTTATCATCAAGATTATCACTCTGGTGACAATTTTACCTTGAAGGTAAAGTGCATATGAGGTGCATGTACATCATCAAGGTATAGTTGTTACCATAATGGTAATCCTGGTGGTAAACCTAGCAAAGTTGTATTGTTTATGATTTTCACTGTTATATGGAGTCAGTTGAAAGACACGACCGCATGAAGGTTTTATTTAAAATTATAGGATTTAAATAATTTTCTTGATACTTTTTTCTACCAAAAATTATGTCAATTTTTTAATATTGCATTTTTGTTTTTCCATATTTTTAAAAAATATAAATAATTTAAAACTCATAATATTAAATAAATCAATTTTCAACACTTTTAGTAGTTAATTTATTTGAATGAATAAACATAAAGGTGAAACTTGAGTAGTAAATTTTATTTTAGTAATAGTTAGTTTATTTTTTCTTAAATGAAAGGTAATTGAAAAATGTTTGTTGGAAGTTACTGGCTGCCACGTGGATTGTAGTAGATATTATGTTTCATTAGTTAATTTAATAATTTTATGTTGATGGTTATGGTCCGACCTATTTATGGTCAGCTCATTTATCATTTTGACATTTACTTGCCACTTGTTTGAACCCGTAGCCCACATGGGTGCTATCCGTATGCGTATCCATCCAGTATCATATAGTTAAGAGTTTAGGGTAAAATATCAGAAACTCCTATTAAAAAAATATTATAACAAAAAAATCACAAAAATAATTTTTAAACTAAAAACTCCAAAAGTTAGAATAAAAACTTTAATTTTAGATAAAATCTTATTTTCTTTTCAATAATGATAATGGTGATGATCAAGCCAAAAATATAGTGACATTGTCGTTTCGTGTCCGGGGTGCCGAAAGTGACGTCATGTCAGGTCGTCGGAGTCATGATCCGACGGTGGTCATCGCGGTAGGATATCTGACTTGTAATGTCTGTAAAATGAAACACCGTGAGTGGGTGGGAGTATCCCTACAAACACTCCAGTGTGATAATCAATATATATTGTGTATGATATATATAAAATAAAAAGAAAATGGAGAGAGTGTATATATGTACGTAAACCGGTAGGAGGGAGGGAGATGAAAGGGCTGGTCCTTTTGCTTTTTAGTTAAGTCGTGTCTCCCTAATATGGAGAAGTCTCCCCATATTTATACTAATGAGTTCTTCATATAATTGGGCTTGGACACTTATTTGGATATGGACATGGACCTCTTTTTGGGTATGAGTTTGACTCAATCTTTTAAATATGTTTATGGAGTACTCTTTTGGGCTATTTGTTTGAACATAATATTTTGGTGCACTTCAGGTAATAAGATTTACATCTTTCGTTTTGATACTTAGAAAAGCTGGATAAGATAAATTAATAATAAAAATATAGATTATTTTATCCACCATTATTTTATCTCATTTATAGAGTTATCATGTTTGGTAAATCACAGACTAATTTATTTTGTTCGTTATATTATCCGGTATTTGGTAGTCAATACTAATTTACTAAGTTCATGTTTAGATTATTATTTTTTTCCGAAAATACTCTTATATTGAATTATGATAATATATGCTTCGATTTAGCTTACTCATTGTATTTTTCATATGCAACTACCATTCCGTTCTAAAATTTAAAATTGATAATTTGGTATCACGCAATTATAATTCGCATTCATAATTGCAAAATCAATATCTTTTATCTCTAAAAATACTAGTTCTAATTTTATTTTTTTGAAAATTTACATGTTATAAATAAATCAAAAGATCACACAAGAGTTCTAAATTTGAAATATACTTAATTAGCTTCAAAGAGACTTTGGGACACTACTTTTCTCTTGAACTGCTTTCATAGACCAATTCTCTCTCTCTTTCTAGGATGTTTCTTGTTCATGGTCCAAGAATTTGTATTTATTTATGTACAATCAACGAATTCTGAATTTCATAGATAATAGAGTTTAATTTGTTATCATCCGTGTGTTATCTTCAATTAATTAAAAATTTCTTTTATCTTACACAGATACGCCCTCCGTCCTAAAATTGTTGTTAAGTTTGACTTTTTTGATCAATTTGATTTTTTAGTACAATTATGATTATTATTTCATTATTTAAGAAAAAAACTATACGTCAAAAAAAAGATCGGATGCGTGTAATTTTCCAGTCTTGTATTGTCGTGTGTGTGTGTGTGTATATATATATATATAATGTGAGAAGGCTTGGGCCGGACAGATAGACCACGAGCTAGGCCCATTCCATTCAGGTATAAATAACCCCCACTAGTCCATGGTGTAGGGGTCTCTCTCTTTTTCTGATTCAGATTCACACGCACACTCGACGGCTACACGCCCTCTCTTATATACACAATGTACTGATAAACACGTCAAACGGTTTTTGGCAGGGGCTCTCCCCATCGACTCACGGTGTTTATTTTACATGTAATATAGCTAGATATCCACCACCGAAGACACGATTCCACCGCCGGAACACAACTCCGGGGACGCATGTTCGACGCTACCTTCGGCACCCCCGGTATTATTTATTTTGGATACATCAGTTGGTTTCGTGGCCGGAAACGAAGTAAATCAGTGGTTGTGCTAATGGAGTTTGCTACTAATTTTGTTGGGGGATAGCCTTGGGTTTAGTAGCAATTAGTTTAATTAGATTTATTGAATATCAAACACTTGGCACCATGCATGGTCGAATTCGCAAGGCTGCTGCCATCAAATTTATGGGATCAAATTCTCTCAAAGCTCAGTAACGGGAAGAATGAAACCAATCATTCTGTGGAAATTAGAATTTAGACGAAACATGAAATCTGGAACCGCATAGCTTTGCCTTTCGGTAACGTCAAGCCACTGTCATCTCACGTTGGATACGCTGCCAGCCTCCCACGGCTTTCGGTGGGTTTGTTGGCACTGTTGTTAAATAGTGCATAATAGAGAATTAATACCACAGATGGCTTCATCCTCTTGACAGTTGCCGTTGTAAACTACTCCCCACGTCGCTCCATTTTCCTCCACTACTGGCAGTTAAAAACGCATCCCACCCACTACGCGACATCTACAAAATTTAATTGTTGTTAGCCAGTTCAATTGTGCTGACCCAGTTCATAGTCAGCTTCTTTGACCGGTTCACCCGCTTTAAGACCAGTTCAGACTTCAGAGCTGGATCGGACAGTTTTTCCCGCAAAATTTCAGGTGTTTTCCTTTTCGATTGTACCCACTTTTCTGCAAATCTTGCTCGCATAATCTCTTTTCTTGTATTGCAATTATGCCAGTGAAGTTGAAGTTAGATTAAAATTGCACTCAACTTGTATGTGTATATCCTTATGTGATTGGTTAAGATTAGAGCAGTTTATGTTCCTGTGATCACAGGAAGGAAAACTCATGATTGCCATTGGAAGTAGTGGAGAAATATAAAGGAGAGCATAAATCTACAAATAAATTACTAGTGATCCACTGGAGGGGGAAAGAAATGCATAACACAAGAAGCATTGTACAAGTCATATAATACTTTTGGCTCCTTTTTATGGTACAGATCCAAAAGCGCAAATAACCTTGCCTGACAATATTTTTAGCTTCGTGAGATTCTATCACACATACCCAATTTCTGCAAATGCATGGGATAACATGAACTTATTAGTTATTACATCATGCAAAATGTATTGCACGTAGGCTGCGGGAGACAAAATAGGTGTTATAGATAATCATGATTAGTTTATTGATGTGGCAAAAATACAGCTTGAGTCGTCCGAATGATGGGTAGGATATCTGAGATTGAGTCTGCTTCCTTAAACCTGATTAAGATCACAGAAAACCTTAGTAGTAGTGCAAAATTTGGCCTCATGAAACCACTCCAACGTATGAGTAAGTGTCGTGTGAGGGAGTCAAAAAGCATTGACAGAAGTTCTAGGCTCAAGAAAGTCTGCGTACTTTGTTTGTAGTTTATGGATGGGTATTTATAGGCCCCTAATGACCTAGAATCCTGGTGGGATTCAATTTCCATAGATACCTAGTCAATTAAGGAAAGAATCCCTAAATTGTAGACATGATAGGTGGCTGGCCGCGTGAATGCCGGAGCAGATAAGGCAAGTGTCCTGCTCGGATATGGAAAACTTTGACTTGTCTTGGAGAGCAAGTTTCTGGAGTTTCCTACTTGATGCGTGCTCTGGCGAGCAAGGCTCTGCCAGACTACTTGATGTAGACTGGGTTGAGGTAAATGTAGATCCCGAGCGTGGCCCCTGGTTAGGCAGGCAGGCCAGTGCTCGACCAGGTCTGGACAGGATGAATCTGATTCTTTGTCCGGTGTGAGTGTGGTCCCTGGGCATGTTTTCCTGGTCGGATAGGCAAGGTCTATGCCCGACCAGGTTTAGACGGAAGTTACTTTGTTCGTTGCTCAATACCTCAGTTAGTATGTCCGCTAGACTGGTGGACCCCATACTAATTATGTTCGTGACTGGTACATGATGCTAGCTCGTGCTTCGCTCGTAACCTAGCTTGGGCCGGGCACATCATTTATTATCCATGGTCACTGTTGAATTTAAATTAAAAGTATTGTTCCTACAACATCTTTAATCAAAAATTCAGAATCATGCCAGTTCATATATGATAAATTTGTTAGTGTGAATTTAGTTGTTTACTATACTAAATTTATCAACGGCACATGACATAATTCAGGGTTAGATACGTTTTGTATACCTTAACCTATTTACTCAATTAGTCAAATTAATTGACAACGCAATAAATTGTTGTGGATTAAATTTCAAGGCTACGTTCTGTTTGCACATAATTTCGTTACATAATTTTGGAATAAATGCTTTTGACATTTACTATTTATCATAAAGTAAATTAAATGTGATTAAGTCACCAATTATGACTTGCAATATTTGATATTGTCAATGCGGTATAAAATTGCATTAAATGTTCAATATACCTCGATAAATTTACTCAATTGACATTGGATACAAGACAACATGATTTAAGGCTCGTTTGTTGTGGCTGATGACTTTTGACTTATGGCTGATAGCTTAATGACTTGTGGTCGATTGCATGATAATTAAAAAGCTGCTTATGAGTTGTTATAATTATTTGTTAAAAAAAAACTTGAAAATTAGTATTCATATTTTTATGTATATTTCATAAAAGGATTAAATGGGGATAATCAAATATTTATTAATGAATAGTTGTCTTCATGTTTTTTAAAAAAAAAGCCAAAAAAGCTTAAAATTTTGGCTTTTTGGCTTTGGCTTTTTAATGCATCAAGGGTGTTGTACCTTACTTATTGGCTTTTGGCTTATAAGCTGAAACAAACACTCTAAATATGGCTTTTCAAAAGCCGAAAGCCAAAAGTCACTCTAAATAAGCTGCAACAAACGAGCACTTATTTGGTTATCAGCTTATAAATTAAAATAAAGATATTACGTTATTTTTGTTCATGTCACGTAGAATCGTGATTACTTTTTTGCTCGCATAAGTTAAATGCACAAAATAAACCATTTTTTAAGGGAGAAGTTAATATGTTTGATTTACAAATGATGCTCATAAGGCTTCAGATATAAAGTACATATAAACAGAGCCTAGACTTTCCCCAACAACTCCACTGCGCTCGGGCATGCTACGGGATCGAACAAGTTTTACCAAGGAAGGGAAAGCATGATATGCTCCTTCCCGAGAGCCACACTATATTTTGCACCGGAGTACGTTATTATTGTGCCTGAGCCACACTTTTATCAGATTTTGTTCTACGCATGCATGTATTTTCTGCTCGCAAATTCACGACCAGATGATCAGCGCCTACCTATACTTATGCTCTCCGCTCGAGTTTACTCGCGGTAGAGTTGTACACAGCGCCTACCTGCGCTTATACTCCCCGCTCGAGTTTCTCGCGACTAAGCTTCGTATTGTCTTTCCGCTCGAGTTTATTCACGGTAGAATTGTACACAACGTCTACCTGCGCTTATGCTCCCCGCTCGAGTTTCTCGCGACTGAGCTCTACATTGTCCTCCCGTTCGAGTTTACTCGCGATAGAGTTGTAAACAACGCCTACCTGCGCTTATGCTCCTCGCTCGAGTTTACTCGCGGCCCAGTTCTACATTGTCCTCCCGCTCGAGTTTACTTGCAGTAGAGTGGTACACTGCGCCTACCTGCGCTTATGCTCCCCACTCGAGTTTACTCGCGACTGAGCTTCATAATGTCTTCCCGCTCGAGTTTACTAGTGGTGGAGTTGTACACAGCGCCTACTTGCGCTTATGCTCCCCGTTCGAGTTTACTTGCGGCTGAGCTTCATTTTGTCCTCCCGCTCGAGATTACTCGCGGTTGAGTTGTACATAACACCTACCTGCGCTTATGTTCACTAACTTTTCAAAGGTAGTCCTGCTCGCAAAATCGAGTATTAGGACTTGACCTTGGTCCAAGTGGCATTCTGCTCGCTAGCTTTTCAAAGATAGTCCTGCTCGCAAAGTCGAGTACTGGGATTTGACCTTGGCCCAAGTGGCGTTCTGCCCGCTAGCTTTTCAAAGTTAATCCTGTTCACAAAGTCGAGTACTGAGACTTGACCTTGGCCCAAGTAATGCTCTGCTCGCTATATAAAAACTTGTACAATCAAGTTATAAAACATACTGATTAATCAAAATATACAAGTGCGGTCAAAATCGACCAAAGTCTTGACTCATCTGATACTTTAAATTAATATTAAACAGGTATATATGCATTTTGTTTATAGATTAATCACAATTTATTCTTCTTCAAGGTTCACAATAATTATAATGTAACTATATTAATTAGCTGGAAAAGAATCTAGCCATGGTGAATACTCTAGTGACTAGGTCTAGACTCTAGACTATCCTTCCCTTATTTACTGTTGAAATTTTAGCTCTATTCATAAACATAAATTGATTCAATGATTTGGTTTATGCATAGGATTCCAATTGAGAAAATTCAATTCTACCCTAGCTAATTATTAGGTAGGCAATTCAGCCTACAAGCTTTCATTGCCTACAACCATTTTGTTCAACTTTTGAGGATCATATGGATTAAGAAATAGACAACACTGGTTGGTGGAAATAAAGCAATATGATCCTATTTTCCTACTGTAGACACCTTAATTTCATACCCCTGGTATGTGACATAATATAAAATATCAAGATCTGTTAAAATATTAACAAATGTTAAGTTATAGGGTCAAAAATGCAAAAAGACAAAACAGGATGCGCAAAAGAATGAACTGCAAGGTTCAAAGTACAAAATTTCAAAAAGGTGAATAATGCTGGCACCACCCATGCCAAAACTTGGCATGGCGCCAAGTTTGGCTTGGTGGCGCCCAAATGTTGCTTCCTGGCTCCCAGAATCACAAACAGTGGCCGCAAAGCTCAAAACTCCCTGCACTGTGTACAAGATGCTGATGCACCAAGAAGAAAAATTAATTCCCTCAGTGTCCCTTGTCCAGCCTATAAATACAGGCCCTGCGGTCCGTCTTCAGCACAGATTATCATCGATAAAATTTCTCTACGTTCTCGTTACGCTGAAGAAATAAATAGTGAGCGATCACCTCAAAAGCCTCGAAACCCTGCCAAACCTCCTCCAAACACAAAACCAACCAGTAGAAGTGAGTCTTAGCCCCCCAGCTAGGTATCCACCCTATTTTTCCAGTCCAAAAATCGTGGAAAGAGCAGTTGCTTTGCCCGATTTAAAATGCCAAATCAGCCAGAAATAAGCCGTTATTCTGCCCAATTTCAGCCTACCTCAAGCAAAAACACAACAACCAAAGTAAACAGTTACTCTGCCCAAATCCCGAGGCCGAAAGTAACTTTCAGAAGCAGTCACTCTGCCCAAATCCACACAACAACAACAACAACAACAACAACAACAACAACAACAACAACAACAACAAAAAAGACTCCCTCTCTCTGAAAGACAGAGCGAGCACACCCTAGGCAGTCTGTAAGTTTTATTTTAAAGTTTTTATTTGTAAAAGTATTATTTCCAATCCGGCCCAATGTAGATATATAAGTAGTTGTGCTGCCCGGATTTAGTTAGGAAATAGTACTAAAAAGAGCCATTATTATGGCCAAATATTTTCAAGTATATTTGTAATTATTTGTAAAGAGACAGTTGCAAGTCTGTAAATAATGTAAACAAATGAATGTATTTGTAGGCAGTTAATGCTTTATTTATCTATTAAATAAATATAACAAAAAGCATACTTTAGCCAAAAACTGTTTTGAGACCGAAAGGGCGAGTTGGGTGCCTAGCACCTTCCCAACTCGTAACTTAGCCTCCGAACCCGGTTTTTTTGCAATCTCTGGTTTTCTTTTTGGTTTTTCTTTATTTATTCCTTAAAATAAAGATGGCGACTCTAAAACATTTTGGATCCAGTTGGGCCTCGCAACATATTTCCTTGCACTTTTCCGTTTTTCCCTAAAAAAGGGAGAATGAGAATGGAAGGGTGATGCATTCCTATATCCTGGTATCCCTTAAAAAAGGGATAACTTGACATAGAAAACCCAAAGCTCCCATATTGGATCAAATCGACTAAAGGCAACCGAGGCGCATTCCAACGCGCTATTCTGACAGCACTCCTCTCGCACTTTTGATTTCGTCTTCCCCTAGAAAAGGGAGGGTGGAACGAGAGTAGTGGATGTCACCGCATCCGCACGTACGCGCACCCCTATCCAAGGGCGCACGGGGTGCGGGAGCACGCATTTCCCGGGAACCCACAGTGGCGACTCTGCTGGGGAAATCGTTTTTATTTTAATAAATAAAAATGGAGGGCTAGACTTCGATAACAAAACTTTTTTTCTTTTGTTTCTGGCTAAAGTATGCTTGTTATATTAATTTAAACGCTTGAATATTGCGTTCCTTTAACATCCGTGTCTATATTTGTGGATATGATCCTCCATCTTGCAGCAGTTTCTTTCCAATCACTTTTACGGATATACTTGAAAATATTCGTATTTTTCAGAAAAAAACATATATATATATATATATATATATATATATATATATATATATATATATATATATATATATGTGCAATATTTTATGTGCAATAATTTCCGGACAGCACAACAAAAGGGCCGGGGCTTTATTTTAATATTGCTTCGCTTTCCGGCTCTATATTATTATTTTATTCTGCTTTATTTTCATTCCGCAAAATAAATAAATAAATAAATAAATATATATATATATATATATATATATATATATATATATATATGCATTCATTCTGTCATTTTATTTCAGGGATTAGGACCAATTTGTAATTAATAGGAATAGATAGATTCCTCACTTTTCTTTCTATTTCTTGATGGTATGCTTGCTTGCTCGCACTCAAACTAAAAAAGCCGAGAAAATCCACAAATAACAGGAAGACGGGCTATATCTGTTTTATTTTCTATTTCTATATCTGAAAAAAAAAAACTTTTTTGCTTTTTAGATACCGCACACACGCGCAGATGTATATAAATATATTCCGAATTGCTACCCTACACCATGGCCAGCCTACCCCCTGCATAAGCCAACGTTAGACTGCATATAGATTCTTAGGACATTTCAAAGACCGACCGGTTTTTGCATTTTAAATTGTGGATCAGCCCCATTAAAAAAAAATGTGCGCAAGTCAAAAAAAATGTGCAAGTAAAGAAAAATAATACACTGGGGCTGATTTATTATTTTCTAATGCTCGACCTAGAGCATTTCGAATGATGGATCCCGGAAAGAGTCTAGACACTTCGCTTGGGATCAGTCCAATCTCGGGGAGTCAAAAGGCAGGTGGAATACGTTGGTCCTATACTCTGGAGAAAGAATCCACTGTTCCAGGAAAGTCCTGAGACTGTCAAAATTAAGCAGGTGCTTATCCTGTCAATTTGTAGGGATAATAATAAATAATAAAATATACTAATAAAGGCATGCTGTACTCCAAGCCCAGAAAAGCCTTCAGCCAGCCTTCTGATACATCCAAACCCATTTTCCTCATAAACCTGACCCGAATCTGAAAAGGCAAAGATAGTATCGCCGCTTGATACGGAAGCAGCACACAAAAATAACGATTAAGAGGGTACGATCCGCAAGATGACAAAAGTGAGCGTCCGCTATGGATACGATCTGATTGGGGCACCAGGGTATGCTCCGACTCCGGCAATGCAGCAATGGCTAGACCAAAATTTGGGTGCAACAGCTGATCGTATAATGAGCCAAATGGCTAATCTGATACAAAGCTTAAAATCTAGTGGTGAGGTAATCTCTTCCCCTGCAGTCCCCCAAGAAGCATCAACCTCACATATGCCTCCAAACCTAAACCCTCAGCCAAACACTAACCCACCAAATCCTGCCATCACTCCAAATCCAAATCCTCTACCAACTCCCTACTACCCAAATGTCAACCCTTACCCATCCTATCCTCCATATCCTTTCCCAAACACCGATATTCCCCAGAGTCCAAATGATCTCCCTTTTCCCATCGCCAACTTGCTCCAGAACAGCCCACATATGGACCCACAAAGCTTTAACCCGTCAGGCCAAATTACGACCTACCTACCTTCCAATGATCTTGGCCACCCAGCCGAAACTGTCCAGAATCCATATCCACCCCAAAATCCATATCCAGCTCAAAATCCATGTCCAACCCAGAATCCTTATCCTGCCCAAAATCCACCAACCCAAAATCCTTACATGATACCTCAACCAGAAAGTAATTCAGCCTTCCCTAATCCTACCAACATATACCAAAACCCGACTCCCCTAACCACCAAAATGGAGGCCAACATGGAAAACATGAAAAACATGATGCTCAAACTTCTGAATAACCGAAGAGACAACATCTTGGGTATGATAGATGGAGACACTGATGATGAAAGGCTCCCTGTTGAGTTCGAGCTTATTACTGATAAGCCTCTGCAGAACTGGTATACTACGACCGGTCCGCTCTTGACTCCCGCAGAACTGGTGGACCGCTTCGGATATACCATCCCCCTTCCTTCCCCTAGCTTTACGGATTGGTCATCTACCGATCCGCTCCCTAAGAATGAGGATCTCAAACCCTAGGTCCTCAATAATGTAATAAACCCCGTGCAGTTTGCTAATAATGATAATCTGAATGTCTTTGCTTATTCCTTAGTTGCACCTACATTAAAAGACACATTAAATAATCATAATAATGAGTCATTTAATGAAATGGACCCAAACGATAAAAAATATTTGCTTGAGCTTGTAAAGTCAGTTGAGCAACAGGAACAACATCACTCATTAGCAGCAGCTGAAGACTTGTCCATCATCAATCTGGGGTTGAACAACCAAGTCAAAGAAATCAAAATCGACAACTACCTGCAAGGCTCCAAAAGGGTAGCGCTTATTGACCTCCTCAAAGAGTTCGTAGATATCTTCGCATGGTCCTATGAAGATATGTCGGGGCTAGATCCAGCCATAGTCGAACACCGGATCCCCATATATCCGGATGCTCGGCCAATCAAGCAGAAGCTCCGCCGAATCAAACCAGAATGGTCACTACAACTCAAAGAAGAAATTATGAAGCAGCTCCATGTCAACTTCATTCGGGTAGTTGAATACCCGATTTGGCTGTCCAACATAGTGACTGTTCCCAAGCCCAACGGGAAGGTCCGAATCTGCGTAGACTTCGCGACCTCAACAGGGCATCGCCTAAAGATGACTTCCCGCTACCCAATATTGATATTGTTGTAGATGCCGTTGATGCTCACAAAATCAGATCCTTCGTGACGGCATGCTGGGCTACAATCAAATTAAAATGGCAGTAGAAGACCAAGAAAAAACTTCATTCACCACTCCTTGGAGGACCTATTGCTACACTGTCATGCCATTTGGACTCAAAAATACCGGGGCTACTTATCAAAGGGCTGCCACCACTCTCTTCCACGACATGATCCATAAGGAGATCGAGGTCTATGTCGATGACATGATCGTACACTCCAGCGACGCCAACGGTGCCCATATCAGAGACCTTCGAAAGTTCTTCGAAAGGTTAAGAAAGCATCAGATGAAACTTAACCCCACCAAATGCACATTTGGGGTCACCAAAGGCAAGGTCCTGGGATTCTTAGTGACTGAGTAGGGCATCGAGATCGAGCCAGCAAAGATCAAAGCTATTATAGAGATGCCACAGCCAAAAACTCTGACAGAAGTCAAAGGCTTCCTAGGCCGACTATAGTATATCAGCCGCTTCATCAGACAGCTGACGACCACATGTGGGCCCCTCTTCAAGCTCCTAAAGAAAAATACTGACCAAGTCTGGGACGAGAAATGCCAGCTAGCCTTCGAAAAAATAAAAGCCTACCTTACCAATCCCCCTGTGCTAGCTCCACCCCATACACATAAACCTCTTCTCATATACCTAACCATCATAGACACGTCAGTAGGGGCTATGCTCGCCCAAGAAAAGAAAGACTCCTACATCGAAAATGCCATATACTTCATAAGTAGGAAGCTGCAAGGAAGTGAGCTGAATTATTCGGCATTGGAGAAAAGTTGTGCTGGCCTAGTCTGGACAACTCAAAGGCTCAAAACTTATCTGCAAGGGCGATCCATCAAGCTCATATCCAGGATGGACCCTATAAAGTACATCTTCGGCAAGCAATCACTTTCCAGTCGACTAGCTAAGTGGGTCTTTCATCTCAACGAGTTTGACATAACATATGTCACGCTCAAATCTATCAAAGGCAGCGTAATTGCAGATCACTTAGTCGATCTACCTCTAAAAACCGAAGAGACAACTGAGCCCAGTTTCCCAGACGAAGGTGTCTTGGAAATCACTGACCACGACACCAGCTGGCAGATGTTCTTTGATGGAGCTGCAAACAAAAGAGGCTTTGGCATAGGGATCTTACTCATCGATCCAGCAGATTCTCACACTCCAGTGGCCATAAGATTGGAGTTTGAGTGCTCAAACAACACAGCTGAGTACGAAGCTTGTATTGCCGGTCTAGAAGAGGCTCTCCAAAGGAAAGACAAAAATCTCGAAGTCTATGGAGACTCTACTCTAATCATAAACCAAGTAGAAGGGAAGTGGAGAACCCAAGATCCCCGGTTGCAACTTTATCATGCCAAATTGACAGCACTTGCCGCTCGGTTCGATTCTATCTCATTCCACTACTTGCCACGGGACAGAAATCAATTTGCCGATGCACTAGCCACTCTAGCATCATTAGTCCAAATTCCCACAGAAACCCAAGTCCAACCTTTCGTAGTCAGGAAAAAGGTCACGCCGGCATACTGTTTCAAAATTAATGCAGCCCCTGAAGCAGATCACGATCCCTGGTATGTTGATATCCAAAATCTGCTTCAGAAATGAATCTACCCCCCTGGCCTAGACAAAAGAGGGATAATTTCCCTGCAAAGGTGGGCATCGCAATTTGTATTCAGCGGTGGCAGCTTATATAAAAGGCACTACCAAGGCCTCAATCTTTTATGCGTCGATCAGGCCAAAGAGTAGCAAATCATGGACCAACTCCACGGTGGTACCTGCGGACCCCACATGAACGGCCATATGCTATCCAAGAAAGTTATCCGACAAGGGTACTATTGGAGCACGCTTGAAACCGATTGCATTCTGTGGGTGCGACATTGTGACAAATGCCAACGTTTTGCAAATCTGCAGCACGTGCCCCCGCACATCCTATACAACTCCACAGCCCCCTGGCCCTTCTCAACGTGAGGAATCGATGTTATAGGCCAAATTCACCCAAAGGGATCCAATGGCCACGAATACGTCATAGTAGCTGTCGACTACTTTACAAAGTGGGTGGAAGCCTCTTCCTACAAAATCCTAAATGCTCGCAAGGTGTCCGAATTCATCTGGACCAATATTATATATCGCTACGGAGTACCTTTCGAAATAATCTCCAAAAACGGCACGCATTTTGAAGGGGACGTGAATCGTCTACTCGACGAGTTCAAAATCCAAAGACATAAATCCTCCCCCTATCGGCCGCAAGCCAACAGTGCCGTTGAAGCAGCCAACAAGACACTGGAAAACATTATCAGAAAAATGGCTGACAAAGGAAGGGACTGGCCAGAAAAATTGCCGCTAGCCCTCTGGGGCTATCGCACCTCAGTCCGTACACCCACTGGGGCTACCTCCTATTTTCTAGCATATGGCATGGAGGCAGTGTTACCTATTGAAGTTGAAATTCCATCGCTAAGAGTAATGATGGAATCTGGTATAACAGAGATTGACTGGGTCAAAGGGCGATTTGAAGAATTAGCCCTAATCGATGAACGACGTTTGCTAGCCCTAGAGCATACCCGGGCATATCAAAGGCGCATAGCCCGGGCATTCAACAAAAAGGTCAAAGGCCGCGACATCCAGGTCGGAGATCTCATACTTCGAGAAAAACCCCCTAGTTATGTTGATACTAGGGGAAAATGGAAATCTCCATGGATGAGACCGTATATTGTCAAAGAAATCCGGTCAGGAGACGTCGTACTCCTCACAAACCAGGAAGGAGATGACCTTGTTCAGCCCTTCAATCTTGACAAGCTCAAAAGGTACTATGCTTGAGCCAATCTATCCGGCAAAATGCTTCCCTCTCCAGCTCGCTAGGTTGAAAACCCGAAAGGGCGGCCTAAGCAAAAGTTAGAGCACGAAAAAAAAAACGATAAAAGGAGAAATAAGGGCTCGCTAGGTTGAAAACCCGAAAGGGTGGCCTAGGCAAAAATTAGAGCATTAAAAAAACACAACACAACAAAAAGGAGAAATAAGGGCTCGCTAGGTTGAAAACCCAAAAGGGCGGCCTAGGTAAAAGTTAGAGCATAAAAAAAGAAGAAGGGAAAACCAGGAGAAAAATGAGAGGGAAGGCACTCTTTGAATCCTCGGCATTCTATCTCCAGTCTTCAGTATGCAAAGGGCTCGACTGACAAAAGAAAGAGAAAAACCACGACAGAAGCTCACATTAAAAACACTAAAATATAATATTACGGGTCCTAAGGTGCAACTTAGGAATTTTTATTAAGACATTTACATTATGCATTTTGCCTGCACATATATACTTTTGCCTATACCCCCACTTGTTCCCCCCAAATCTCCCTTCGCTTGCGGCTGTGGTCCATCGCTGCGGGCTACCCACGGCCCATGTACTTCTTCTACAAAGCACGGAAAAGGCTCAGTCTCATCAGAACGAGAAGCACTAGAAGTGTCCCCGTCCTATTCATTATCCGCACTGCCATTGTCCTGAAACAGCCAGACGACTTGGGGTCTACCATTCACTGCTGCTCTGTCTGATTGCAAAGAAAAATGCAGAGGCCATAAGAATAGCCTTATGCCAAGTGTAGCCCTGCAACAATTATATGGCTGAGAACATGACGAGGTGACTGCCTTTTCCTCTCCCACAAATTATCAAAAAAAAAAGAAGAAGAAAAAGAAAGGGAAGCGCGCCCACTCGAGCCCGAAGGTATATTCATTTAAAATTCATTTATGGGATACAGTGCGTCATTACCCTTAAGAATCGATGTAGCTTTATTTTCTGCATGTGTTTTGAGTGTACATTTTATTTTCTCATATCATGTAAAATTATATTGCATATTATATAATTCATGTTTGTATAGATTTTAGCAAAAAAAAAAAAAAAAAAAAAGAAAAAAGAAAAAAGAAAAAAGAAAAAAGAAAAAAGAAAGAAGAAATGAAGGAAATAGAGAAAATTCACTCCGTCAACAATGAAGAAGCAAAAAACAGAGAAGAGAAAGAATGAAGGCTGCTCCTTCATCCCGTAGGTGAAGAAGGGAGGAAAAGTGAGATTTTTCACTTTTCCCCCTCCAAGCAACTCAGAATCAACACTTAAGTCCTCAACATTCCAAAGTTACAAAATGGCCCCTAAGACTTAACAGAAAGTTAACAAAAGTAATTTTGTTAATCAAATTCGACGACCTTTCATCCCGAGAGCAGGAAAACTCATGTCTCCAGCAAGTCAGCCGCAAGACAAGCAGAAAAGTTAGAAAGTTCGGCGGCAAAGGTAAGCCCCTTTCTTTTTTGTAATAATAAAGTCAAAAAAAAAGAAGAAAAAAATAATAATAAACCATGCAAAAAGAAAAAAAAAAGATGGCAAGCAAAAAAAAAATAACATCAAAGAAAGAAAAGAAAAAAAAGAAAAAAAGAAAAGAAAAAAAATCCCCTACACGAAAGAGCCAGAACTGCAGAAATAGCCAAATCAGCTAAACCAGTAGCAGTATCGAAAGCATGAAAAGGTAAGAAAGGTAAGAAATGTAAGGTTTTCTTATACTTTCGTAAATAAAAGAAAAATCTTTTTCAAAAGGTTTTGTTTCAAAAAAAAGAAGAAAAAAAAAAAGAGAGAGGAAGAAAAAAAAGAAAAATATTTGTTGTGTCCAACAGATTTAGATTTGTTGGGTACAGTTTCGGAAAATTTGAAGAAAATTCATTTTGTCGTATTCGACGACAGACATTTATCGGTCGAATACAGTTTTCGAAAATTTGAAAGTTTTCTTATTGTGTTTGGAAACAAGGCATTTGGCCAGTCAGATATGATTTTGAAAATGCCTCTTAACGTATTTCAACGACAGGTATTTTCCGGGTGAAATATGGTTTTCGAAATACACAAAAATCTTCATACCATATTTGACAACGGTTTCAGACCGGAAGAATACGGCCTTTTCGAAAAACATGAAAATCTTTTTTTTATTTCGTTTGTACTCTCGGATGGGTCTTTGAGATCCCCAGCATGAAAGGCCAGAACTGCATAAATAGCCCAAATCAGCTGAACCAGCAGCAGCAGTCAAAAACATGAAAAGGTAAGAAATGTAAGGTTTGCTTATTCTACTTTCGTAAATAAAGGAAGAATCTTTTTCAAAAAGTTTTGTTTCAAAAAAGAAAAAAGAAAAAAAAGAGGAATATTCAAAAAACAAAAAATAAAGAGAAGAAAAGAAAAATATTTGTCGTATCCAACAGATTTCGATCAGTTGGGTGCAGTTTTCGAAAAATTTGAAGAAAATTCCTTTTGTCGTATTCGAAGACAGTTTTTATCGGTTGAATACAGTTTTCGAAAATTTGAAAGTTTTCTTATTGTGTTTGGAAACAAGGCTTTTGGCTAGCCAGACATGATTTTGAAAATGCCTCTTAATGTATTTCAACGACATGTATTTTTTGGGTGAAATATGGTTTTCGAAATACACAAAAATCTTCATACCGTATTTGACAACGGTTTCGGACCGGAAGAATACGGTTTTTCGAAAAATATGAAAATCTTTTTTTCATTTGTGCTCTCAGATGGGTCTTTGACCCAAAGAGCACAACATCCTCGTTGGTTGTTCGTCTTGCTTGAGGCCGAACTACGTTTGGTCTGATTCCTTTTATTAAGGGATACGTAGGCAGCCTACATTAGTAGGTCCGACCATCAGAGCACTTAATTTGCATATCTGCTTAAAAACTGCGATAACCTGCTATAAATGACTAAAAATGTCTAGGATATGGAGGTTTGTTTCATGTTATAAATTGCTGCATTATAACTGCTGCCTGTTGCATCTTTCTCCCTCGTTTATAACTGAACGAAATTGGAGAGTCTATTTCTTATTAACGATGTTCGTCTACTCAGTAAGCTGCGGGTTACCCATAGACTCTATCGTTGAGGGGCTCTGTAGACACCCCAATTTCGTACCCCTGGTATGTGACATGACATAAAATATCAAGACCTGTTAAAACATTAACAAATGTCAAGTTACAGGGTCAAAAGTGCAAAATGACAAAACAGGATGCGCAAAAGAATGAACTGCAGGGTTCAAAGTGCAAAATTTCAAAAAGGTGAATAGTGCTGGCACCACCCATGCCAAAACTTGGCATGGCGCCAAGTTTGGCTTGGTGGCGCCCAAATGTTGCTTCCCGGCTCCCAGAATCACAAACAGTGGCCGCAAAGCTCAAAACTCTCTGCACTGTGTACAAGTTGCTGATGCACCAAGAAGAAAAATTAATTCCCTCAGTGTCCCTTGTCCAGCCTATAAATACAGGCCCTGGGGTCCGTTTTCAACACATATTATCATCGATAAAATTTCTCTGCGTTCTCGTTACGTTGAAGAAATAAATAGTAAGTGATCACCTCAAAAGCCTCGAAACCCTACCAAACCTCCTCCAAACACAAAACCAACCGGTAGAAGTGAGCCTTAGCCCCCCAGCTAGGTATCCACCCTATTTTCCCAGTCCAAAAATCGTGGAAAGAGTAGTTGCTCTGCCCGATTTAAAAGGTCAAATCATCCAGAAATAAGTCGTTATTCTGCCCGATTTCAGCCTACCTCAAGCAAAAACACAACAACCAAAATAAACAGTTACTCTGCCCAAATCCCGAGGCCGAAAGTAACTTTCAGAAGCAGTCACTCTGCCCAAATCCACACAACAACAACAACAACAAAAAAGACTCCCTCTCCCTGAAGGACAGCGCGAGCACACCCTAGGCCGTCTGTAAGTTTTATTTTAAAGTTTTTATTTGTAAAAATATTATTTCCAATTCGGCCCAATGTAGATATATAAGCAGTTGTGCTGCCTGGATTTAGTTAGGAAATAGTACTAAAAAGAGCCATTATTATGGCCAAATATTTTCAAGTATATTTGTAATTATTTGTAAAGAGACAGTTGCAAGTCTTTAAATAATGTAGACAAGTGGATGTATTTGTAGGCAGTTAATGCTTTATTTATCTGTTAAATAAATATAACAAAAAGCATACTTTAGCCAAAAACTGTTTTGAGACCGAAAGGGCGAGTTGGGTGCCTAGCACCTTCCCAACTCGTAACTTAGCCTCCAAACCCATTTTTTTGCAATCTCTGGTTTTCTTTTTGGTTTTGCTTTATTTATTCCTTAATATAAATATGGCGACTCTAAAACATTTTAGATCCAGTGGGGTCTCGCAATATCTTTCCTTACACTTTTCCGTTTTCCCCTAAAAAATGGAGAATGAGAATGGAAATGTGATGTATTCCTATATCCTGATATCCCCTAAAAAAGGGATAACTTGACATAGAAAACCCAAAGCACTCATAGTGATCCGAAATAGGCCATAAGACTATTTTCATAAAATCCATAGTGGGGGCGCCGCAACATTCTTTCCTTGCATTTTTCCGCTCTCCCCTAAAAAAGGGAGAATGGGAATGGAAGGGTGATGAATTCCTATATCCTGGTATCCCCTAAAAAAGGGATAACTTGACATAGAAAACCCAAAGCTCCCATATTGGATCAAATCCACTAAAGGCAACCGAGGCGCATTCCAACGCGCTATTCTGACAGCACTCCTCTCGCACTTTTGATTTCGTCTTCCCCTAGAAAAAGGAGGGTGGAACGAGAGCAGTGGATGTCATCGTATCCGCACGTACGAGCACCCCTATCCAAGGGTGCGCGGGGCGCGGGAGCACGAATTTGCCGGGAACCCACACCTACATAATTCTATATAGCCATAGAAGAGTCTGTTTTTATAAGTAATATCTCAAATGTGTTAGAAAAATGGGTTACAATAATGTCAAAAATAATAGAAATACAAATTGAAGATTACAAAACTTGAATATGATGTAGAATCATACACGAACGTACTTTCCTGTAAAAATTATTCGACCCTTACTTCATGCCTAGGGTTGCACGAATACTCTAACAAGAGACTACTTTTTGGAGTATTATTATATGTGACAAATAAAAGATAATGGAATAATAAATGAGTTTTTTTTTAAGTCCCTTGCAGATAATCAAGTTTCTATATTTATTTCTTTCAATAGTTGTGTCCTTAGAATTCGAACAGTTATCAAATAACTGTTAGGAAAAACTGTTACAACCAAATTCTAATTGTAGACCCCCGTCTGGGTTATTCGTTGCGAAACAATAAATTGAAATGAAACAATAAATATTTGATTATTAACACCCATAAGCCCATAAATACTTATGTAAATGTACACTCTGTACCCCTAAATTCATAATATAGTATTCCTGAGCTCACTCATCTTTGAAACAAACCTTGATTACACCAAATGGTCAATGATTCTACTAATTAAAGCATCAGCAAAATGGTTGATCATATCGATCTATCCAAGCTTGATCACTCGAACATTTTCTTTGAGAAATAAGCTTTTTCAAACAAGTTAAAGATGGAAGGTTCACCTGTACAATATCACATGAGATCTATTAGCTTACCTTCTAGACTAAACCCCCATCCCTTCGAGATAAAACCACAACTAGACAAGCTAAAAATATGGGAGTCATCCTTGGTGTCAAGAACAGCAATTAACTTAGAAATTATTCAAACAAGTCCTGTAGGGCTAGCTAGTGGAGTTGTACAATTCTCTTGACGAGCTTATTCAGTCTCCACTTACCCAAAAACCTCTTCTCCAACATCGGCACAGAGCTCTATAGTCAAAGAGGCACTTGAGGGTTCGGTCGGTTCGCTAGACTCGTGTGCCATTATAGGGGACCTGCTTGGCATGCTGAAGGAACGAGTTCAAGTCATTCAGTCGGGGTTACGAAGGGAAGGTGGTGATTCGGGCATAGCGAGTGATATTAGTGCTTACATTTTCTTTCGAAAGAAAGTTAAGAAAGATGTTGTCAAGAGCCTAAAAGCTCTACACCGTATGGAAGAAAAAATCAGGACATTGCCTCTTTTTGACACCAACTATCATCTGGCTATGGTATTTAGAGTGCTACGAGAAGTGGCATGCGTAACCATCTTTGTTTTCCAATCTCGTTGACCAGGCCCTGTGGCTGGTCATTGATCTCTAAGTTGGTGATAATACAAGGTCAACAGGGTTTGAGAAAGAACTTTTGAATATAAATGAGGTGGGAAACGTGGATTTAGCTCTTTCCACTCTCCAAAGACAATTTTTGCAGAAGGATGCAAACACAGATGTACAAATGGTACTGCAAAAGTTACAATTGCTTGATGCGGAAATCTTAGGTCTAGAGGATGGAGTATGTTATGTATTTAGGCGATTGATTCAAAAGTAGAGTCTCTCTTCTCACCATTCATGTATAACGGATTTGACTATGCCAAAATACCAAATCTTGTACTTGAATTTATGCAATCAAGTTATATTTATTCGCTCATTAGTTCTTATTTGTTTCATTTTCTTCACAAATTTGTGTACAAGTCTATAGTAACATATGCACAAACATCAAAAAATAGATAGCACAAATCAGAAATAAAATCCAAATATTTTTTTATTTCTTGCTAACAACCATATCTGGTTGACATTTCCTCGACTATCAAGATAGAATCAAAATAATAAAGATAAACTAAACTCACAGCTTCTATAGCCTAATATTTATTCTAATTTCTAAGAAATGCTATATCCAACATCCCAATCTAAGCATGATTTGATGAATAATATCATTAATGTTGAGCCTGTGGTGGCTTAAAGTGATTCCACCATGGTGGAAGCTTGCCAGCAGGAAGTGGTGGGGGTACCCAAGGTCCGTGTGGGTGCATCCAAGGAGGCAAGTGAATGCCGGCTGGAAGAGGTGGGGGTACCCAAGGTCCGTGTGGGTGGATCCAAGGAGGCAAGTGAACGCCGGCCGGAAGAGGTGGGGGTACCCAAGGTCCGTGTGGGTGGATCCAAGGAGGCAAGTGAACGCCGGCCGGAAGAGGTGGGGGTACCCAAGGTCCGTGTGGGTGCATCCAAGGAGGTAAGTGAACACCGGCTGGAAGAGGTGGTGGTGTAATAGGAAAGTGTGGGAGTGGGAATGGGAATGGGTTTGGGTGAATCCAAGTTCTCCATGGAGGGAAGTAGGGAAAGAAAAATTCAGGATGTTCGCCATGGCTAGCTAATGTGGATGAGGAACCATCCTTGGCACTAGATTGGTCATTATTAGCAAAAACCAAGCTCAAGCAAAGGAAAAGTGGGACGAGTCGTGTGAGCAAGATGTTCTTCATTTTGATTATGAGGACTCAAGAACAGATAATAGACGATGATAAAAAGGTTTAAGGGTTTATGGGGATATTTATAGTGTTGGCTTACTGAGAATTTGATTTTAAATAGGATAATTATGAATCTAAATGGAAGATTTCATATTTTTCATATCATTAATTATCAGTTTATAACCACTTGTGTTTATCACTTCTTTCATCTATTTTCTCCCAAAAGAATTTTTTTAAAAGAGATAAATACCTATATGATAGACATGAAATCCGTATATCAATGACCATTTCCGAAATTAAAAAACCATATTTTTGTTGATGGATATAATTTGAAAACATTTCTAACTAGGGCCGGCAAAAGTCTTTATTTTTCCCTGCCCGATCTTGATCCCGAATATTATTTATTAAAAAACGAGGAAAAAGAACAAACTTAAGGGGGATAACCAGCTTAGCCCGTATAAATGGGATTGGAGGACGGATAGGAGACCCGACCAAATTTAATTTTTTTTATAAATATTGTGAGTGTGTAGTATGTTTTGTTGTTGTATTGAGTTTTCAAGTGAATCAAATGAAAATTCCACAACTCCAGAGGATTGTTGGTGGATATGATTTGTCAAGCCAAAAGACTATTTTTCAAACAATGTCTATTTTGTGTTTGCTAAAATCACGGTGTTTGTTAAATTTATTTTTACAATGTTGTGGGTTGTTTTTGTCTATCACGTTTCTGCATTTACTGCAGCTCTTTCTCCTGCGAGTGAGGGGCGCATTTTGTTCATAATAACATATTCATCAATACTCACCATTAAGTAAATATTCAAATATACTTGTAAATATACCGCCTGAAATCTTAATGATGATGGAGACATTTTAAAAGTATTTTAGTGTCAGAAGATATTGTTCATAAATATTATAGTTGGAATTACGAGATTTTTATCTCCCAAACTATCGGGATCCTGATTCGTCGGGTCCCGACACTTATCGGGAACGAGATCGGAAAGGAAATTGAAATACTGAATTCTATCAGGATGGGATCGAGATGAGGGATATCAAGATGGGTCTCGTCCCCGATTCCACCCCTATTTCTAACACAAATTATGATCAAGAATATTCTCAAAAAAATAATTAATAACACTAATTTTTAATTCTCCCTTTGTTAGGCCTCGTCTGGTGCAGTGTTTTGAAAACACAGCTTTTTTAAAACACAATATTTTCAAAACGTAATTTTTTTTCTTGTACACATGTTTGAAAAACTATTTCAAAACTCTATTTTTATAAATAAAATAGTTGTAAATGCAACACATTTTTAAAACGCTCCAAGTTGGAGCGCTTTAAAACGCTGTATTGAAACACTTTTAAAGAGAAAACGTTGTGTTTTTTACCAGCGTATTGGTCAAAGCGCTCCACCAAACAAGCACTAAATAACTAGATTATGTGCCCGTGCCTATGGCACGACGCCAGTATGAGACGATATCAATATGAGACGGTGTTAGTATTCAAATAAATTAATATAATAAACAATTTAAAATTAACATATCTTGGTAACCAATTAAAACAATATGATCATCTACAGTGGAATAAAAATCTAAAGTTACTTTTGTATTTTTTTAGGGAAACATGGGCGGTATCATACTATATTTTATTAATAGAAATAATATTACAAACTTGAGGGGGACAACCAGTCTTGCCCTTATATGAGGGAGGATGGAGAAACCTGGGATCAAAAAGTAAACAACATTGCTAGGATTACCACCAGAGTTACCACTATTGTGACAACTAAGCTTTGAGGTGGCACATGCACCTCACATGCACTTTGTCTTCAAGACAAAGTTGTCACCAGGGTGGTAACACTGGTGGTAACTCTAGTATTATTGAAAAGTAAATACTAACAACAAATGACAACTAAAAAAATTGAATTGGAGGTAAACCTTGGTCATCCATAATTATATCATTACTCAATCTTCTTCTTCTTTTTTTTTTTCCTCCTAAGGGGGCATGGGAAGGGATCGAACCTGAGACCTCACACATTGTGAAGCCCCATGTCTACCACTGGGCCACCCCCTTAGGGGCTACTCAATCTTCTTCTGGAGGCTCTTGTTTCACAACAATTTTTGGTCTTGAAACGCGAGATATAATAACTCTGTCCAATATTTGCATCTACACATGAGATAAAGAAAATTCAGATAGATTAATTTAACTATATTTTATGCATAAAAGTGATTAATTAATTAAAATATTAAAAAAACATACAGCCTCATTTACAAAAGTCGAATCGTCCCACATATAATCATACAATAGTATTTGAGATGGAGGAGGAGGGGGTGTCAGAGTTGTAGGTGGAGTTGTAGGTGGAGTTATAGGTGGGGTTGCTGGGACCTATTTTGGAGCAATGTGTAAGATAAAATTATGTAATTGTAAAATTTGTATTATATGTAATTATTAACACTTATCTAAACATGAGTTGGATGCTTCCAAATTCATCTACAGAATCAGAACCATAATAATTAGGTGGAGGGGGAGTTGGAGATACAGATGGAGTGTCAAATGGAGTTGCAGTGACCTATTTGAAACCATGTATGTGTTAGATAAAAACTATATAATCGTAAAAAATGATTTTGATGTAACAGTGTATGAAATGACAACATTTTAATTTTAGAGTTGGAAATTATAGGGATTTATACCTGTGGTAGAAGCACTATAGAAGAACTTCAGGATAAATTATATTTGTTGTCGAAGTTTCTTCTTGTGATGGTAAGAGAATTGTTATCCTACCGAATGTAGTACATCGGAAAAGTGCAACGTATAATTGACCATGAGTAAACACTGGGGTACGAAGATCAATGCCGAAAAATTTAACCGATTGACCTTGTGATTTATTTATAGTCATTGTAAACACCAACCTAATTGGAAATTATTGTCTTATAATAGGAATGGTAAACTTAGAAGCAGAAGAGGTAAGAGAAATTCCTGGTATAAATACCAAATTTTCAGCTTTATCTCCAGTTAATATTTCGGCTTCAATATTCCGCTGCGCACATCTTACTACCCTCAATCTTGTTCCATTTCAAAGACCATCCTTTGGGGCAAGATTCCTAAGAAAAATAATTGGACAACCAATTTTCAATTACAGGTCTGAAGGGCTCTAGGAGGATTCAAAGAGTTCAAATATTCGATTGGGAATCTATTTGCCATGATCGGATTACTCGTATCATCTTCCACGTTTTTGTCTACCGATAGATAACTAATGACATTTCCAAGGAATATCTTCAATGATTCAACATTTATATTATTAACATCATCATTGCATGCAGATAAAATAGTACGTTCTATTAAGAATTTCGCAAAAGAAGTCCTAGTCCTATGCAGTTGTGGATACATTTCTCTTATTAATTAACCGATGTCTTTACACTTTTGAATTGTAGAAGGTAGTTCAATGGTTTCATATGGATTGGTTCCTACCTGTTCGTTGAACATTTTCCGAATCATTTGGATTCAATCGCATGTTTTCTGATAGAGTCAAAATGTGTATCTGATTCCAAAGTTGATTTTTGAAGAGTTGATCTCACAATTTGTTCACGATATCCTTTTGGTACAATGGGCAAAGTTTGACGAAAATTCCCACCAAGTACAATAGTAATTCCACGGAAAGGGTTGATGTTATCACAAACATCTTGAAGAGTGCGATCCACATCCTTAACGCAATGACAATGTTGCATAGGGACCTCATCCCATATAATCAATTTCGCCTCCCCAAACAATTCCGCATGAATTGACTGTTTAGTGAAGGAACATATAGTGTCTTCCAACACATTCAATGGTAGACAAAATGTAGAATGCACAGTACCGCTTACCAACAACAATGAAGCAATTCCAGATGATGCAACACAAATGATGATATGACCAAGGGTTCGGCAGTATCCTACAATGGTGCTGTATAAAAATGTTTTACCCGTACCAGCACCCCCGTTCAAAAAAAAGTCCTCCCATGACTCAAAACCACTGAAGAGATTACAGCTTCGAAGCAGAGTCGTTGACCGTCATTCAAATAGTTAATATTTTCTCCTGCACCGGTTGTGCGAGCATTGTATCAGAGTTGTCTATGTTCCCACACTAGTCTATTATTTCCTGCTATTTGTATCCAATTTTCATTTGGGAAGGGCATCAGTGAAAAATCTTGTAAACTTTTTCCAGATTCTTGCAATATTTCGTTCAAAAGATGCAAACCATAATTTGTTACTTGACCATCAGTCGGATTTGTAATTCTGAAATTCGTACACAATTGGTGTGGAAGATCATCACATATATTTATTGCAAACTTATTCCACAACTTGTCAGGCTGTGACGGAGAACGTTGTCTTAGAATAAGAGCAAATAATCTTCTCAATCGGTATCCAATCTTCATAACCGAAGCTTCGTCTAAACATTGCGCCCATTATTCGTTATCTTCTAAAAGACCCTATGCAACATATGCATCTTTAAAAGTATCATATTGAATAACATTGTATGTGCGTAATTTTTCCCACGATGTTTGGCCTTTCATGATAATTAGTAATAGTTGGAAGTAAAATCTCTCCACACTCGAGGGGGTAGCAAAGTATATTCTACAAATAGCATTGCTTGGATAGTTCGGATGCCTTCGTTTCCAAATTTTTTAATTCCAAGTGTAATTCTGCGATATTTGTTGATATGTTAAATCTCGAGCCATTCTATCAGAGGCACAACAATTCAAAAAAGACATTAATTTCGTTACTTTCTCCTCAACTTGTTGACCAATCTGATCTTGTGACTGTCTTGAATCATACAAAACATTATGTTCTCTAGGAAGATGGAGATCCAATCGAACAACATTAGGACATTCTTCATGTAAAGTGTTGTCAAATAACCGCCATGCAGCTTCTGGCGGTCCAATATACCTTGCATCTAGATATTGTTTGATCTCATCACCTCTCTCCAAAACCATTGTAGTTCTATCATGTCCTTTGTAGATGTACTTATTAATGTACTTGACACATCTCATTCCAGCACAAACCTCCAAATTAATATGATAGTTAAACATCTCTGTTAGATAAGGATTATACGGTACGACATCTCTATTATTCAATTGTTTCCCCTTCACCATCAATAGCAAGCCATTGTTGCGTCGACGATAGACTAGATAACCGTCAACATCAATAGAAGTAGTTTCAGCCCATAGTTTTGGGTATCGTTTCTTGCGAAAAATATTGTCCATACATTGCACACGTGGGTTTCTCGGCTCGCATGGTCCATGTATCATGCATCTCTTAACTGTGTCGAAAAGTGTAGGCTTACTGATCTGATTAGGTAACTCTGCCGAGACCACCCTATCAACTTGTTCGGGTGTTTCATCTTATCCGGTTCTGCGAGAAAAAATAGAGCATGCATATGAGGCAATCACCGTTTTTGAAATTCAATCGTGAAAACATATGCTTGTATTCTTCCGAACACCCTCTTTTCTTTTACCGTTTTCATCAATTATTTTCTCTTTAATTCAAAAACTCGAGCAACCAAATCTGATCGATCAGCAGCAGTTTGATTAGGTAGTAGAGCATCATTAATTTCAGGCCACGTTGGGTTGGCTGTCATGGTTATGAAAATATCTGTGTGTTTGTATGTGCGAGTGATAGCCATAGAATCTTGAAAATTTTCATTCATGTGTCTCGGTCCACCAGTAAAAGAAGATGGAAGAATATATCTCTTACCAATTTGATCTCCCTCTTGATCATGGATTTCTTGGAGGTCTTTATACTGTTCAACACGAATAAACTCAACTTGGTTTTTTCTAATGTAGTAAAGACGGTTTCGCTCTGTTGCAGCCCAAACATTCACCAAATATTCCTGAAATAACTTTTGTGCTTCTCAAAATGGTTTAATACTCTGATGTTCGTTGGAATAGATGATAACTATAGTAATCCATCATTGTGAGTCAGTTTATTGGGTTAGTACTTGGAGCATCTTTACCCACATCCTAATGCATCATTGACGGTTCCCACCCTAGCTCCCCAAATGGAAACAATAACACATAATGCAATGGTGCGTATGCCGAGTGACATTTACTAATCTACAGCAACGCTCGGTCTCCTCTGAGATATACAACAATATCTCTTGATCCCCTCTTTTCAGTACCATCACCAGCCAATATTACTGTAATCTCATCTACTGTCGGTGCATTATAACGTCGTCGATGAGTTCTCGGATTATATTGCAAACACACTGGTAAATGTTGATTAGATTCATATTGGTTTTGTTGTTGTAATATGTCATGTGCTTGACGAAATTTAGATACAAATGGATTGTTTTGTAACAAACATTATTCGATGAGGGCCAAGAGTTCTCGATCCAATGTAGGATTCTGACATTCACGGTTGTTTAAGGCAGACACCAGGTCGTATATATAAACCTGAGCATACACGAGATTCATACCCGACTGTGGTAATAATGCACCATTACGATGTCGTAATTCACCATGGATAGTGAACCTATAAGGATCCCTCCCTATTAGGACAGTGCAATCTATTGTACATCCAAGACTTATAAAAACATTTGCTGCATTATATTGTCGAATGTGGTGTAAAAATGATTTAGATTGGTGTCATAACCTTCGTATAATGTTCTGAAGAGAATAGGTGGATCACGGAGTAGAGGTAGGTTGATTTTCCCTTGAGTGCAACATGTTCCAAAGTTGGGATTGGACCTAGAAGAACGAACCAATCTTTCACCAATCTAGTGCATCGCTTTATAGTACTCACAAATGTTGTTCATTCTCCCAAGGGAATGGTGGCTTTGATCCAGCACTTGTTGATTCTCAATGACAGGTAGAGGAAACAAATCATCTTTAATGTGACCTATTTGCTCCTGTTCCTCTTCAAAGTCACCTATATGACCATGTTCTTCTTTAGTTGTGAGAGGTTCGTCTAGAATAGGTGTCCTATATTTAAAAGGTTTAATAATGTTGAATTATAATCTTTTAATGTATGTTTATTTGAATTAAATATGAGAGAAAGAAAAATTAAGTTACATAATAGTAGGACGATGCTGTTGTGAGGCATGCATTTGTCGTCTCCTTTGTCCTAATGCCCGTCTCGAAGGAGGCAAAACAATGTTTGAAGAACACGGTTCGGAATTTGGTCGAGTTCTTTCACGTTTGTTGATTCTTATGTTAAATTTATATCTGATCAGTACATTACATTAGTTTTATACTTCTGGCTAATCGGGCGTGATCGATTAGCGTGGCAACCGTGTATAGAACTTTGCCTTGTATAGTTTTTGTAGGACTCTTTTCGTGTTCACTGAAGACCCTTTCTCGCCTTCACCTAAGACCTCGCCAAGCTTAAGATCGGTAGACCTCGTGTCCACTGATGACTGCTTCTACGTGTCCTCTTCAGCATAAAGCTAGCTGGATTAATTCAAACTTATTTCCATATATTATTTGAATTAATCCAAGTCATTCTCTCGACATGTCAAGCCGAAAGCAACTTTCCGAAAAGCAGAAGACTTTTCGCCCGAACAAATGAAAGCAGAGCATGCTGTCCCCCTACTTTCGCTTCATCTCGATCGACACCAAATCGCCCACCTTTTGAAGATCTCGAAATGATTATCCGCTCGGATATCTGTGAAGACGAAATTCTCGATCGATGACCCCATGCATTTAATGCATTTATGAATAGAGTTGAAGCCTTCGCCCTCTCCTTCCAACGGATTCTTTTGAAGTGCACTCGCTTTAAATACGCCATTGAAGACGGATCAACAGACAACCTGCTGAATCAATCGAACACTTAAAGAATTGCTCAATCTATACAACTCCAAGTCTTTCACTCAAGGCATTCAATAGATCCTCAACAGATCTAGAAGTCCTCGTCAACAACAAGAAGCTCTTCAACATTTATTGTTTTATTCTTCTTGTTGTTTACTTCCATTAACTATATACATCTAATTAAATATCTTGTATTTACGTATATTTAATTCCATAGACCCAAACACAAGTCAATATTTTGTACACGATCCATTAGGGATATTCTTTGTAATTGATCTAAGTGGAAAACATAGTGCACAATTTAAATCCAAGGTTGATCGCCTTGGTGGTGGGCTAAAGCACTATTATAGTGTGAACCATCTCAAAATACTTGTGTTATTTCCTTACTGCTTGTCTATTACTTGAACTGCATAGTTTCCTTGTTCTTTATATCCATTTCAGAACTTAAGTAATCAGTAAAGGTCTACCGTAGTCCTTATCGGCAGACCTGGAACAACTTTCTTGAAGGTCTTCCGCTACTTGAAACTTTTCATAAACTTCAAGTAACTTTCAAGGAACTTACTTAAAAGTTTTAAAGTGTTAATAAGCTATTCAACCCCCCCTTCTAGCTTATTATTGTGCTCATTGGGACCCACAATTGGTATCAGAGCCTTACTCTTCGAAAACAAGTTTTTCCAAGATTAAACTCTTGAGAGATACGACATAATGGCACAAACACACTATATGCGCCTACATCTAATGCTAACCACGTCCCAATATTGGACGAAGGTCATTTTGATGTATGGAAGGATAAAGTAATGAGATTCATGAACTCTATTGACAACGATTATGGAAATGTGTCACCGCAGTCAACATATACCAATGAAGGCAAATCTTCTAGCCTCCATCGCCGAACCCCGCAGGTTCCTAAAGAAGAATCGAATGGACGGAGGACGATAGAAAGGCTGGTTGAACTTGACAAGAAAGCAATCAACATAATCACCACTCTCTAGACACAAGCACATACCAGAAGTGATTCGATGTACAACCTGCGAAAGAGATGTGGGAAGCTCTTGTAGAATACTTGGAGGAGACCAAGACACAAGAGACAATGTAAAATATACATACATCCAGCTTTGATTCTTTCAAAAAGGATCCTAAGGAAACCTTGAGACAAGCATACGATCGATTCAATGAGGTAATAAATAGTTGCTTTTCTCTTGGTAAAACGTATGACAAAAAGGAAATGAACATGAGGTTTCTAGGCTCTCTAGGTAGCTTATGGCATGTGAAGACCACGGCTATGAAAGAATCTAAAAACTTAAACGAGATGACTCTTCGTAGTCTCTACGCAAGTTTAAAGGTTTATGAACTTGAAGTTAATCAAGCTCTAGAGCAAGACAAACGTTCGTAATCGTGTCTTTGCCACCATGGTCCAAGAAGAAATCATTGTTGAAAACAAACCCTCTACTTCTTCCTGTGAAAATGATTTTTTATCCGATGAACAATTTGCTATGTTTGTTAAACGATTTCAAAAATTTGCAAAATATGGAAGAAAGAACACCCACCAACAACCTTTCAGGAAGATTGGTGAAAGCTCATCCAAGGAAGAGCTTGTGTGTTATAACTGTAGAAAACCTGGTCATTTTGCCTCAAAGTGTCCAAAGCCAAAATTTGAAGCATACCGAAAACCCTCGTTTAGAAAATTTCAAAACAAAAGGTATGTTGGTGAAGACATAGAAGATAAACAAAGTTGCTACATGGTTTGAAACCGATTCTAAGAGGAGGAAGAGGATTGTGAGCAAGCTAACATATGCTTAATAGCTCATGATTCATGTCCTACCTATGACTCAAAATGAAGTTGTAGTTTCACCAAGTCCTTTGGACAAAAATGAAACCAAAGAAGTGATAGCTTGAAGGAAGAACTTCTCAAGGATAATCGATATGCTTGAAGAATTTAATTCCTTTAGAGTAGCCTATGTTAAACCGGCCAAGAACTGTGAGAAACTTACAACGAGAAATCTTTGATGGCACCTGAGATTCAAACTCTCAATAGTCACAACAAGAGAGTATCAAATCAAGGAAGAAAACAAATTTCTTCATGACAAAATTGGATCGCCCGGCGAGCACATCAAAGGACTAGACCTAGAGAAAATTGCCTTGCAAAGACAATTGACTCCCTGGAATAGCTCCAAGGATGCATTCGAAGAAATCCTTTCAAGCCAAAAATCTAGCCATGATAAACCGGCATAGGATATTCGGATGTGTCTCTTCCGACAATCTCTTCTCGTCAAAGAGAAAGGTGAATCCTCAAACCGCTAATGATATATCTTTCTCTAAACGTACATTTGGAAATATGGGAAACAAGGCCTTGGTTACTCAAGTGTTCCTTATGTTTACCCTAAAGTTCACAAAGGAAAAGCCAAAATGGTGATTCAAATGAAAATCTCGGATTGCAATCGGAGAAAGTGAAGTCTACGGCAAGAACGACTATGCAAAGGCAAAGTCTGGCGTCCGACGGTAGACCTCGCTAAACCTCTACCCAGGTAACTATCAAGTTTGTCAATGAAAGCAGACATATTGGCTTCTTTACTGTTGAAGGTAAACTTAAAGGTATTCTACCGAATCCTCACACTGGAAAGTTCTCAACGGAAAAGCTAAGCTAAATGCTAAGTCTGTTAATAACCTACCTAGGAAGATTCGAAAGAAACCAATTAAGTCTATGTCAACAAACAAAGCTGAACCAAAATGGATGCTAAGAAAAGGAATGATCATAAGCACTCTTCGGATGAAGAATCTAACGACTCTCTATGGAGGACTTTTCATTTATGTCATTCTTGCCTATTGCAGGCCATCTGGCACCCGAATGCCCTCGCTAAGGTTCACCAAGATGCCGAGAGACCTAGTTCTCTCAAGGTCAGCGGTATGGGTTGCAAAAGGTTGCTAATCCTTAGGACCCATATAAAGGGTACCTTGTTTTGCTTTAACTTTGTATGCGAGGGAATGCTTCATGGCTATAGTCGAAAACAAAGACATCATCGGTACCTAGATTGGTACATTCGAGGGTCGCTCATGGCTGAGGCACATGAGAACAAGTCTTCTTACCGATAGTCAAGCAAAAGGACCCGATTATCTTCGGAGACAATGCAAGAGGAAAGACAATTGGATATGGCTCAATTACTAGAGGAAGTCTCTCCATCAACAAAGTTTCTCTAGTAAGCGGTTTAAAGCACAATCTTGAGCATATCACAGTGCGACAAAGGACTTATGCCAAAATTCCAACCCGGTGTGGCCAAAGGCAAGGTGAATCGTGTTTCTCTGTATCAACACTGAATCCGGCAATAGACAAGGAAACGTCTATGTCGTGGACTTAAATCTTCTAGGGAGATTCTCAAGCACAGTCTCAGTCTAGCCAACAATGTTCGTGACAAAACCGGCTATGGCACAAGCTCTTCCACCTCAACTTCAAGCACCTCTCCAAGCTCTCCAAAATGGGCTTGTCAAAGGTCTACTATGGTGTTCCGCCGATCATGACGGAGTTTGCAAAGCTTGTCAACTAGGAAAACTTTCCAAGTCTTCCTTCAAAAGAAAGTCTGCAATTTTATCAACAAAGCAGACCTCTTCAACTTCTCGCATATGGATCTCTTTGGACCTATAACAACCGATCGGTATTTCGGGAGACAAGTACACACTTGTAGTAGTTGATGACTACTCTAGATTCACTTGGATTGAAACTATGACATCTAAAGATGAAACGTATGATCTAGTCACTGCACTTTTTAGAAGACTTCAAACTCAAAAGCTTGAAGACATCTGTGACATAAGATCAGACAATGGCACCGAATTCAAAACAATGGTGTAGAAAATCTTTGATGACCATGGGATCGGTCACAACTTCTCTTAGCCGCGGCTCCTCAACAAAATGTAAGTTGTAGGCCGAGCGGAAGAATGTACGATTGAACTGATTGAAGCAGCTAGAACAATGCCGGCGTAAGCTAAACTTCCGAAGTATTTGGGCGAAGTTAGCGATCAACACCGCTTGCTTTACCCAAAATAGATCCCTCCGGTAAACAAGTTTCATAATAAAACTCCATATGAAATATGGAGAGGAAGATCCCAAACATTGGATTTCTTAAAATCTTCGGCTGTAAATGTTTTTATTCTTTACAATGGAAAAGAGTATAGAGGAAAATTTGATGCAAAATCGACGAAGGAATTTTTCTCGATATTCCAAACATTCAAAAGCATTTCGCATTTTCAAAATCTAATTTAAAAATCTTAGAATCGTGCATGTTTCTTTTGATGAATATGACTTGTTAGAGCCTAGAGGGTTCGAACGTTGCTAATGATTCTCGATAATGATGAGACAGTACAAAATTCAGATCTACTTCCTATCGAAATCCAAGAAT
The DNA here is from genome assembly GCA_013146195.2 of Codonopsis lanceolata. Lineage (NCBI taxonomy): Eukaryota > Viridiplantae > Streptophyta > Magnoliopsida > Asterales > Campanulaceae > Codonopsis > Codonopsis lanceolata. Next base: position 88,214,473 of record CM028377.1, on the reverse strand, counting down.
CCATGAATACCGATAACCCTTCACCGGTAGACGATACCTCTACCGATACCGATAACAACTCTTCGTGGACCTGAACCCATCTCTTCTCGCTTTTTACCCCAAGCACCTTTACGTATATCTCATCCTTCTTGTTCACCGTAAAATGAAAGTTTTGAAGACTCTATTTCTTCCGAACCGATTTTGGTGAATCTCCTTCTCAACCAACTCCGTAATTCTTAAGGGAAGAATCCACCGAAGTGATCTTCCTCAAGCGTTATCGAAGCAAGAGATCATCCATTTCTCAAATCATTGGTGATCTCAATACGGGAGTTAAATGCGAGAAATAAGGTTCGAGAAGAAAGCGTTGTTATTACGCATTTGTATCGAACTCGAACCAAAGAAGATTGATGAAGCCATCGAAGATCATAAGCTGGATTGAAGCTATGCAAGAAGGTGAACAGTTTGAAAGATGTAAAGTGTGGAGCTTAGTTCAAAGACCGTGATCATCGATCCATCGGCACCAAGTGGGTATTCGAGAAATAAAAGAGATGAAGATGGAAATGTCTCACGAGAAACAAAAGAATTGGTTGCTTTCGGGGCTGCAGAAGCGGGAAGAAATTGACTTTGATGACATTTGCTCTGTTGCTAGACTAGAAGCAATCAGAATCTTTCTAGCTTATGCCTCGTTCATGGACTTCAAAGTGTATCGAGATGGATGTTAAGAGTGCCTTTACGAATGGTGATCTTCAAGCGTATCGTGGAACAACCTCGAGGATTTGTCATCTCGACAAGCTGGACCACGTCTACCGACTCAAGAAAGCTCTCTACGGCTGAAGCAAGCTCCTAGAGCTTGGTATGAAACTCTATCCAAGTTCTTAATTGAACAAGGATTCGTGGAGAGGAAAGAATCGACACTACTTTATTCATCCTCAAGCACAAAGGCCATTCTCTTGGTACAAATCTATGTGGGCGACATTATCTTTGGATCAACTAACCAAAGCACAATGTGCAAAAGATTAGAAGGCGATGCAAAGCAAGTTCGAGATGAGCATGATGGTGAACTTACCTATTTTCTAGGGCTGCGGATACAACGGACTTGAGACGGAATCTTCATCAGCCAAACCAAATATGCAAAGGAACTAATCAAAGTTTGGTCTTGATTCAGCCAAGAATTTGAAACTCCAATGTCTACCGCTGCCATCTTGACAAAGATGAAAAGGAAAAGCAAAGAGAACATGACCAGATGCAGAGGAATCATAGGTTCACTTCTTTACCTTCTTGCTGTCGACTGACATTATGTTTGATGTTTGTGTTTGTGCTAGATTTCGAGCAGATCCAAAGGTCACATTTGCTTGCTTTAGCCAAGATATCATCGGATATGTTTCAAAAACAACAAATCTAGGCATCGTTATTCAAAATCCAACAACTTCAATCTAGTTGGATACT
>CM028377.1:88162344-88212948 GCA_013146195.2 Codonopsis lanceolata | reverse complement strand
AACCCCTTGACGAAAAATATTTCTTATTCATACCCTCTCTCAGAATCAAGTCATGATATCCAAATCCTTCTTCTTTTCAACAAAGAATGGTATGTTTTTTCTACTCTCTACTCTCTACTTATTGTTTTTCTGCTTTGCATTTCATTTCATAACCTAAAATTGTTTTGGAATACAAATCATTTTCGAGTTTTTACAAAGATTCGCTATTGTTGTTCTTAAAAACCTAGAAACTAACAAATGCTTATGTATTTTAAATGTTTATTCTTAAAATTTATACATTTCTGTGTGGATACACTAAACATTCTAGGTTTCAAGTTTTCTGCTTCAAATTCCAATTATTTCGTGAAACCTTGAAATTTCGCTAGTTCTCTCTCGAGGTGAAAAGCCCTAATTTGTTTGTATTTCTTCAGCAAAACCGAAAATCTAAGCCGACAATGAAGAAACCGAACCCGTAAACCCATACATTCTCCAAGTACGATGTCAACCTTCCGATATCCAACCTTTCCGCCTCTCATGACATAATAAAGGCCCCGACCCAAAGTCGTATATTCCGGGATTGCATTGACCTCCTATTGCCTACTCGATAACTCTCAAGGCCAAAGCATGCGATGACATGAACGCCCGGCATACTACCTTCGCTCTCAACGACAAGAACTACAAGATCTTTCTCGCGTAAGAATTTTATCGAGGATGGAGCTCATGAGCCCGAATGCTCTACGAGGATGGATTAGGCCGACCCATCTCCATCACCGCCAAAAAGATTTCCACCATCATGCGAACACTTTGGTGGACCTTGAAGCAACCATTGCCGAGGCAGTACATGCCCGGAAGCAATGGAGTAGACACTTATAGAGAACCTCAAGGAAAATGCTCCAAATCTGCTCCCTCGACGTTTCATCGCCTCCACCCACCTTATTGACAAGGGGCTTTATTCAAGAGTGGAGCATGACATGTTCACTACCAATAGATCAACCTAACTAAGGTCGTATTCCTTCAGCCTCCGTCTCAACTGGGGCCGCTATCTTCAACGAATCAAGGAAGCCAAGAGAAAGTTAAGAACAACTCCTTCAATGCCTTCTCGTAGATGATGCCAATGTCAACTCTTCAATGAAGGAAGACGAACTGACAGAAGGGCTAAGGAGTTAGCCTAACCGATTCGTTTCTTCAAAGAAATACTCAATATGAGAAGTTTAAGGCAAAGTGGTCTACCGCCTGTCACCATAGACAAATGGCCAAGCCTATACCGATCTTGGTTACTTCAACATGGAAGCCATGACGAGCGCCATGCCAAGAAGGCCTCTCGCAAAGTTTGATGATCAAGTGGCCACGCCTCTCCATCAAAAAGCCAAAGACTTGGCTGATGAGGCAGCAAATGCTAGAACCAAGATGGCAGCCAAGTAAGCAAAGGGCAGGTATTAATGGATTAGATGGAGATGAAGGAAGGCCAAAAGAACAAGGCACCAAGCTAGTCCACCATCCTTCACCTTCACCACCAAGCCCAAATTCCTCCTCTCAATCACAACCAACCTCTTCCCAACCTTCTTCTCAATCCAAAGACCACCCTCACCCTCTCCCCGCACTCCCCTCATAAACCAAAACGAAGGAGACTTCAGAAACCTCAAGATCAACCACCTCCAACTTTCACTGATTAAGAGCTGCCGCTTCAAGCCCTCTACCGCCACCAACCAACTACCGCCACCAAGCCACTCACCGACGCCCAACCATCTACCAAAGACTCAACCAACTTCCACTTCTTCTAGTCAACCCTCTCGCCACACCCACCCAACAACCCATTCCTCCCGAGTCATCTACTCAAAGGAATTCACCACCTCCGAGGAGCCTATCCCTCAAACTCCTGTGAGGAGCCAGCCTTAACACCCACCTTCTCCTCCTTCACCATTCAACTACTCACCTCTACTTTCTACCTCTTTCCCACCTCACCAATCCCAACTAACTCGAACTTTCGCACCTTATTCACCCCCCGACCAACAACAACCTCCTCAACCTTCTTTCTTTCGAAACCAAAATCCCCTTTCTACCCACCTTTACCCAAATCATCCCATATCGCGACAATTCCTCGACACCGACATTGAGATTGATTCCCCACCGCCCCTTCCTCCCTCCACCCATAACCATATCTTCCTTTTACCAACACCATACCAACCCAGACTCGCCCTCTTCCAACTCCATCACTCCTCCACTCCAACAACCTCTACGGCCTGATGTCTCTACCTCGCCCATTCATTCACATTGGCCAGACAACCTCTTCCTATCAGCCAGCCAATGATGAAGTTTTGTCAAGACTGGATGCCATCTACCAACGGCTAGGCGAGCTTACAAGCATCACTACCGCTACCGCCGAAATAGCCACTGCAGCTTCTAAGGCAAATGACCTGACCGCCGCTTCTTCTTCGACAATTTCAAGAGGATGTCTGACTCACTTTGGACGATACGACACGACTTCACATATGTCAAGATCAACGCTGAAGCTCAACGAGATGAGTGTGTCCTCATTCTCGCCCTCCCATTTCTACGAGCTTTTCCATGCCATCACTCTCCATCTCTGGCGGTCGCCTCCCCGCTTCTAGAGCTCAACCGTATTGCTCGAGACTCTCACTCACGACGTTATGAATGCTAATCGTGATCGTGATCCGCCATCACGAGGAGAAGCAAAAGGTCAATCAACGTAATCGCCGATGGAAGAGAACCGCTTCGCTGAAGAATCGACTACCGCTCGCTCCACCGCACTCCCGATGCGTATGACGAGTACGCACGCCAGTAATGGAAGAGCTAGAAAGAGAATGAAGGGAAAAGGAGGCTGCAGACAAAGGAAAAGGGAAAATACCTTGGTAGTTTTTGTATCTTTTCTTCCCTTACCTTTGTATTTATCTTACATTTTGAAAACTCTGTTATATGTAAACGTCTTGTTTATAAATACAGAAGATTAATTGATTTCAAAATTGTCTTGTTTAAATTCTTGTTATTTTACTTTCTATATTTGTTTAGAATTTAAACAATCAGTTTAAATTTATTTGAACTGCTACTAATCTATGTGTTGTTCTATAATTTTTATACACTTGTATGCACTTAGATTAGTTCCTTACAATTGAGGTGCTCTTTTGTTTGATAGAGGCATGTCTTCTGCTACATTATATATAAATTTCTCAGACATGCTATTATCTATCACATAGTCTGTTTTAGCCCTCATTTGTAGTAATGATGACCAAATATAAATAGGAGGAGATTGTTGATTCTCTTGTTAGATTTATATCTGTTCAGTACATTACATTAGTTTTATACTTCAGTGGCTAATCGGACTGCGTATCGATTAGCGTGGCAACTGTGTATAGAACTTTGCCTTGTATAGTTTTTGTAGGACTTTACAGGTTCAGCGGAAGACCTCTCCACAAGCTTCATCGGAAGACCTGCTTAAAGCCCACAACGGCAGACCTTGTATCCACCTGGTCTCTTATGACGTGTCCTATCCAGCAATGAACTCATTGGATTAATTCAAACTTATCCTAATCATTATGTGAATTAATCCAAGACATTCCCTGACATATCAAGCCGCCGAAAGCAACTTTCCGAAAAGCAGGAAGACTTTTCGTCCTGAACAGTGAAAGCAGGAAAAGCAGACTGTCTCCTACTGTCTGCAACAACTCTCAGATCTGACACCAAAATCACCCACTCTTTTGAAGATCTCAGAAATCATTCCCTGCTCTAGAAATCTGTGAAGACGAAAATCCTTGACTGATAGCCCCATGCATTTAATGCATACATAAAAGAGCTGTTGAAGTATTTGTCTTCTCCAACGGATCTTTTGAAGTGCACCTGCTATAAATACTGCCATTAAAGACTGGAGAAACATACAACTGTACAGAATCAATCGAACACTAAAAGGATTGCTCTGAAACTCCATAACTCCAAGTCTTACAGCTCAGTGCAATCAAGAGATCCTCTACAGATCTAGAAGTCCTCGTCAACAACAAGAAGCCGTTCATCAACACTTATTGTTTTAACTTCTTGTTGTTTACATTCATTAACTATACTTCTGCACGAATTAAATATCTTGTATTTACATATATTTAATTCCCTAGACCCCAAACACAAGTCAATATTTTGTACACGATCCATTAGGGATATTCTTTGTAATTGATCTAGTGGAAAACATAGTGCACTATTTAAATCCAAGGTTGACTGCCTTGGTGGTGGACGTAGCACTCTTTATAGTGTGAACCATCCCAAAATACTTGTGTTATTTCTTATCTGTTTGTCTGACATTTGATCTGTTCATTACTTTGATTATCTTTATCCATTTACAGCAGAACTTAAGTAACTTGTAAAAGGTCTACCGGTAGTGCTTATCGGCAGACCTGGAACAACTACCTTGAAGGTCTTCCGCTACTTCAATCTTTTCAATAGATTGCAAGTACCTTTCAAAGTATTTACTAAAAAGTTTTAAGTGTTTAATAAGCTATTCAACCCCCCCCCTTCTAACTTATTATTGTGCTCATTGGGACCCACAATAGTAATCCCCTATATTACCCATCACCAACTTTAATAGACCTCATCATCTTTACAGTCAGCCCAATCAACTGCTTGCAAATCCATTATCGCAAAATTCATGAAACTGCCAAGTATTGTGTTTGTAGTCTAGATTGGGTACAGGTTGTAGTAGGGTTCTGGAGTTGGGAGATTAGATCTAGAGACGACCCTTGTGTGAAAACAATTGATCAGCAACTTTGGACATTAGCATCACCACTCAAGAGGGAATTTTTGTCCTAAAAGCTAGCTCAATTTTTATAGAAACTCTTACAGCATGGGACATTAGCCTCACCACTCAAGAGGGAATTTTTGTCCAAAAAGCTAGCTCGATTTTTCTGTCAGGACTTACTCTGCACAGCAGACTTGAAAAATTCACCAATAATTCCATGTAAGACCTGATATAATAATTCTTGCTTTTACTGATCCTAGACACTTTAAACTACAATTTACCACTTTGAATCACTTAATTTGGATCTATATTCAACAAGTTATGACCATTCAAAGTAAAAGTTACTAACCAGATTTTCTGTCAGGACTTATTCTGCACAGCAGACTTGAAAAATTCACCAATAATTCCATGTAAGACCTGCTATAATAATTCTTGCTTTTACTGATCCTAGACACTTTAAACTACAATTTACCACTTTGAATCACTTAATTTGGATCTATATTCAACAAGTTATGACCACTTAAAGATCAAATTAGCCACCAAAATCCTGCTAACAGTTACACCAGCGCAACGATGGATCACAACTCAATTGAAGTTCTTCCCGACCTTGGAACTTAATGAAAATTTACAGAAAGCTACCTGACATCCCAATGTATAACATATCCAAAAATCACCTCAACCCTATGTTGAAGATCAACACAAGCCCAAATCATATGTTTAAGCCCAAAGAAAATAAAAGTCCAACCCATTTATGTGGAAGGATGTGGAAGGAAGAAGTTTTTTGTGGAAGATTGTAGAAATGAGATATTTTAAGAGAAGTATGTAGAATATTGTATTAATGTGTGGTTAGAATAATTTCTCAATTTAATATTTGTGTGGTGTAGGTTGTATGGGGAGAACTATAAATACCCCTTGCATTGTGTTATAAACTATCCACCAAAAAAATAAGTTTTCCACTCCTAAGAAGTGTAGTGTCTTGAGTGTGAGCTGCAAGCTTCATATTGAGTGTCCTTGTATTTCTCTTCAAAGTATGAGTGATCTCTTGAAAGTGTTGTAGTTTCTTATATCATGGGTATAATACAAGTAATTTATTTACTTGTTTGGGTCCAATATTAGTAAGTTTAGAGTTGCTTACTCTAAATTTTACTCAACATTTGGTATCAGAGCGGAACGGTCAGGGATCGTTCTTGTTGGAGCTATCTTGAGTCGTGAGGAGTTTGACACTCTGCAAGTTTGTTAGTCCAGCTTGTTCGGTATAGTCGAAGTCTTGACCGGCATAATGGGTGACCTTCAAGTTGTTGGAGGAATCAAGAAGCTCAACAACAAAAACTACAACATGTGGGCGACATGCATGGAGTCTTACCTACAAGGTCAGGACCTCTGGGAGGTTGTCGGTGGTGGTGAAGCTACACAACCGGTGGCAGAAGATGCCAACGGCGTCTTGCGAAAGTGGAAAATTAAAGCAGGCAAAGTAATGTTTGCTTTAAAGACCACAGTTGAAGAAGAAATGCTGGAGCACATCCGAGATGCCAAAACACCAAAGGAAGCATGGGACACTTTGGTTACGCTCTTTTCAAAGAAGAACGATACAAGGCTACAACTTCTTGAGAACGAGCTACTATCGATGGCGCAACGGGACATGACGATTGCCCAGTACTTCCATAAGGTAAAGTCAATATGCCGCGAAATTTCAGATTTAGATCCGACAGCTCCTATTGGGGAAACCAGGATAAAAAGAATAACTATCCATGGTTTGAGACCCGAGTATCGAGGGTTTGTTGCCGCTGTACAAGGATGGTCGACACAACCATCGCTTGTAGAGTTTGAAAATTTGCTTGCAGGACAAGAAGCTATGGCCAAGCAAATGGGATGAGTCTCGTTGAAAGGTAAAGAGGAAGCGCTATACACCAACAAAAGCAAAGACAGTTTCAAGCGGCATACTGGTGGTGGATCTAAAAAGGATGGTGACAAAGTAAAAGATCATCAAGGAAATGGAGGCTTTCGTCCAGGGGGAGCTTCGAAGAATCGCGGCAGCAATAGAAAGTTCGATGGAGAATGTTACAATTGTGGGAAGATGGGCCACATGGCGAAAGATTGCTGGAGTGGGAAAAAGCATGTTCAAGGTAATGCTGCCACTTCCAGTTCTAAAGAGAAAAGTGAAGATGATTGGGACACCGAAGCATTATTCGTCATGGAGGAAGAAGAATTAGCTCTCACGGTGACATCACCAGAACATATTGACTACAAGAATGATTGGATCGTGGATTCGGGATGCTCAAATCATATGACGGGTGACAAACAGAAATTGCAAAACTTGTCTGAGTACAAGGGAGGTTGTGTGGTGCTAACAGCTGACAACTCAAGGTTGCCGATAGCTCACATCGGTAAGACGATAGTTACTCCCCGATATAATTCTAACCAAGTGCCACTTGAAGATGTTTATCATGTCCCAGGAATGAAGAAAAAATTGTTATATGTGGCTCAATTGACATCATCAGGCCACTATGTCTTGTTCAATCCCCGAGATGTTAAGGTTTATCGTAATCTTAAAATCTCAGAAACACCGACAATGGAGGGACGACGATTGGAGTCAGTCTACGTGATGTCATCAGAGTCTGCATATGTAGACAAGACAAGGAAAAATGTGACAGAAGATCTATGGCACATGCGGTTAGGTCACGTTAGCTACTCCAAGCTAATAGATACGGTATGTGCAGGATGCGAGTATGGTAAAGCACACCAACTGCCATACGAGGAATCAAAGTTTAAAGCAAAAGAACCATTGGAGTTAGTAAACTCAGACGTATTCGGGCCTGTTAAGCAACCATCAATCAGCGGTATGCGGTACATGGTGACATTTATTGATGACTTCTCCAGGTATGTGTGGATTTTCTTTATGAAAGAAAAATCTGACACATTCTCAAAGTTTAAAGAGTTTAGAGAGTCAGTTGAAGAAGAAGTAGGAAATAAGATACTTTGCTTACGCACAGACAATAGGGGAGAATATAGCTCAATAGAGTTCTCTCAATACCTGAGGGAGTGCCGAATACGTCATCAATACACTTGTGCCAATACACCACAACAAAATGTTGTAGCTGAGAGGAAGAACCGTCATCTTGGAGAAATTTGTCGAAGTATGCTACATGCAAAGAATGTGCTTGGAAGGTTTTGGGCTGAAGCAATGAGGACTGCAGCCTTCGTGATCAACAGACTTCCCCAACCAAGGTTAGGATTTATTTCACCCTTTGAGAAATTGTGGAACATGAAACCCACAGTTATCTATTTTCGAGTATTTGGATGTGTGTGTTATGTATTTGTTCCTGATCATTTACGGAGCAAGTTTGACAAGAAGGCTATTAGATGCATCTTTGTGGGATACGTCAGCCAAAGAAAGGGGTGGAAATGTTGCGATCCAACAAGTGGAAGATGTTACACTTCACGAAATGTGGTGTTTGATGAAGCATCTTCTTGGTTGTCGTCAGAGAAGGAGGTGCTACCAGATTCTAGAGAATTTGAAGAAAATCTGCAACAGAAGATAGGGGAGCATACTATCCAACTCAAACCAAGTTCAGGTGAACCAGAAGATCCAGACGACGATGATGACGAAACAAGGGTGACTCAGAATCCTTGGCAAACAGGTGTATATCAACAACCAGATGAAGAAGATGGGCTTAATGAAACAGAAGAATCAATTCCACTTCGAAGGTCAATAAGAACAAGAAGGTCAAATCCTAAATACGCCAATGCTGCCATAATTGAAGAAGCAACAGAGCTCGAGACGTTCGAAGAAACATCACATGGTTCTGAGTGGATGGCAGCTATGAAAGAAGAGATCGATGCACTTGTACAAAATCAGACGTGGGATCTCGTGCCAAAGCCAAAAGATGTAAAACCCATATCCTGTAAGTGGGTTTACAAGATAAAGCGTCGTCCAAATGGGTCAATCGAGAGGTACAAGGCACGATTGGTAGCTCGAGGTTTCTCTCAATAGTACGGACTCGACTATGATGAAACGTTTAGTCCTATGGAAAAGCTTACAACTGTTCGAGTCCTACTTGCACTGCAGCCAACAAAGACTGGAATTTGTGGCAGATGGATGTGAAGAATGCTTTTCTTCATGGAGAGCTGAATCGAGAGATTTATATGAACCAACCAATGGGTTTTCAAAGTCAAGTTCATCCTGAATATGTGTGTAAGCTACGAAAGGCACTCTACGGATTAAAACAAGCACCTAGGGCATGGTATGGTAAGATTGCTGAATTTCTAACACAAAGTGGTTATTCAGTAACACCTGCAGATTCCAGCTTGTTTGTCAAATCAAATGAAGGAAAGCTAGCTATTGTGCTAGTATATGTGGATGACTTGATCATAACAGGTGACGATGAGGCATAAATTTTTCGGATGAAGGAGAATTTATCAGTTCGTTTCTAGATGAAGGAACTTGGTCAGCTCAAGCACTTCCTTGGTTTAGAGGTCGATCGCACACAAGAAGGAATATTTCTTTATCAGCAAAAATATTCCAAAGATTTACTAAGAGGTTCGGAATGCTTGAATGCAAGCCAATTTCGACACCGATGGAACCAAACGCCAAAATGTGTGCACATGAAGGAAAAGATTTGGAAGATGCAACAAGGTATCGACAATTGGTAGGTAGTTTGATCTACTTAACCTTGACTCGACCTGATATCTCCTATGCAGTTAGTGTGATGAGTCGATACATGCAAAATCCAAAGAAGCCTCATTTAGAAGCAGTTCGACGAATACTGAGATATGTGAAGAGTATAATTGACTATGGTCTTTTGTACAAGAAAGGAGGAGACTACAAGTTAGTTGGTCATCGCGATCTTGATTATGTTTGGGGACAACCAACAATCATGACACCACAAAAACAGTTATGTGTTTAAGTTAGTTTCGGAACAATTTCTTGGTGTGCAAGAGACAACCAACAATTGGTGTATCTTTAGAGAGTACAACCAACAATATCGAGCAACGGCAATTTAGCTCAACCACCGCTTGATACATATGAGCCTGTTGTAACGTGACAACCAAAGAATTGCTTGGCTGATACAACTAATGAATAATCTACATCAATCGCGAGCTAAATATGATTATGCAATTCGTTTGGCGGACCATTTTATCGAGAAAAGGTTCTTTTATCAGAGAAGAAATTGCTAAATATGTTGAGGTACAAATCAAGATAGATGATCAAGAAGAAATTGAGATGAGGCAAATCAAGATTGTTCACAAAAGATCAAGTTGACTTGTTCACATGTTTCCGTCAAAGGCTTCGAGCACGAGTTCGAAATGTAACTCGATGAGGGCTGGTGTTGAGGGGAGTGTTGAAGATCTGGTGTGAACACAAGCCCAAATCATATGTTTAAGCCCAAAGAAAATAAAAGTATGTTTAAGCCAACCCATTTCGTGGGAAGGATGTGGAAGGAAGAAGTTTTTTATGGAAGATTGTAGAAATAAGATATTTTAAGAGAAGTATGTAGAATGTTGTATTAATGTGTGGTTAGAATTATTTCTCAATTTAATATTTGTGTGATATAGGTTGTATGGGGAGAACTATAAATACCCCTTGCATTGTGTTATAAACTATCCACCAAAAAATAAGTTTTCCACTCCTAAGAAGTATAGTGTCTTGAGTGTGAGCTGCAAGCTTCCTATTGAGTGTCCTTGTATTTCTCTTCAAAGTGTGAGTGATCTCTTGAAAGTGTTGTAGTTTCTTATATCGTGGGTATAATACAAGTAATTTATTTACTTGTTTGGGTCCAATATTAGTAAGTTTAGAGTTGCTTACTGTAAATTTTACTCAACACTCTACGCACGGATTTACTGACTTCCTCGCATATCCGACTCCCGATATTCATGTTTTCAATATCAAATCAAATTTAGAGTTTCAAATTTAGAGTTTCCCATTTTTTATCTTTCTTATCTTTATCAATTGTTACATAACTTTACTTTCTTTTATTTGAATTAAGATGGCATGCACACGTGGAGGAGAAGCGTCGGGTTGTGGATATACATGTCCCTATCAAGCCGAGGTCGACACGACACCACCTCATATGAGTAGAGTATATGGCGGCGGCGTGACAACATCAAACCGAAGGAATGATCTTACCACTCCGCACTCTCCCGTCGCCAATGATCATGTGGAGACCATATCCATTGGTTTTGACCGAAATGCATATATTGTTTAATCCAAGCAAAAACAAATCTATCCCGGTACGGCTCCAACCACTGAGATGTAACATAGTTAAGAATTGCTGGGACGTTCTGTTAGAAAGTAGAGATATTATTGAATTTCATGTGTTTCTTGATATTGTATCGGAAGAACAAGAAGAAGAAAGAGATATTATTGATCAATGGTAAATGTTTTCATAAAGGAAGAATAGAGATTAAGTAATACAATCTCAATACACCAGCAACAATATATAGCAGGACTAAAAATACACAGCCTAACTGAATTAACTGCCACTTAGGGAGAGAAAATACTGTTCTGCCCTTAATGAAGACTGATACGCCAACAACAATAAGGAAATGACACCCGACACCCTATAGTTTAGGACTAGAAGCGTAAATGAATAATCCTCTTCGGCCCTATAGTTCTGGTTGTACACCTTCCTTTAACTGGTTCATCAGAATCCTTGTCTTTAACACCCCCTCTCAAGTTGGATGTGGAGAAAAGATTTTTTACTTTCAACTTGCTCAATAGATCAGAAAATTGAGCACTTGGCAGGGCTTTAGTAAAGATATAAGCTATTTGCAGATGTGATGGAGTGTATTCAGTTGTAATCAGCTTTTGTTGCACCATATTCCTGACAATGTGACAGTCAATTTCTATATGCTTTGTTCTTTCATGATATACTGGATTGGCAGCTATATATATAGCAGATTTGCTATCACAATGAAGAGGAATTGGCTCAGTAATATTGATCTGATAGTCTTTGAGCATGGCTGCAATCCAGACTAACTCACAGCATGTGTTGGCCATACTTCTATATTCTGCTTCAGCTGATGATCTACTTACAGTATGTTGTTTTTTTGCTTTTCCAAGATATTAAAGCACCACCAAGGAATACACAGAAACCACTAATAGATTTTCTGGTAATGGGGCATGAAGCCCGAGTCATGGCAAGTGAGAGTTAGAGGTGTCGAAGGATAAAGAGACCTTGACCTGGTTTATATTTGAGATACTTAACAAGCCTCAAACCTGCTTTCCAATGCTCAGTGGTTGGTTTTGCCATGAATTGACTTAAAATGTGCACAGCATAGGAAATGTCAGGTCTTGTGATGGTTAGATAAATCAGCCTTCCTATAAGTCTTCTGTAAGGCAAAGGATTCCTCAAGAGAGTACCAGGATTGGCTGCCAGTTTGTGATGTTGCTCAATAGGTATGAATTTAGGCTTTGCATTTAAAAGACCACAGTCTTTAATGATGTCAGTTGTATACTTTCTTTGATGCAGACATATGTCTGTAGAATTTTTGGAGTTTCCAGTCCAAGGAAGTACTTGAGGTTTCCCAGATCTTTTATAGGGAATCTGGAATGTAGAAATTCTTTCACTTCAATGATGAGTTCTTTGTTGTTTCCTGAAATTAGCAAATCATCAACATATACTAGAATAACAACAAAGAAGTCATTGGATTTCTTAGTGAACAAAGTGTGGTCATTAGGAGATTGTATAAATCCAAATTCACTTAAAGTATGAGAAAACTTTTCAAACCATTGTCTAGGGGTCTGTTTAAGGCCATAAAGGGATTTATGCAGTTTACACACAACATGACCTTTGTCAGATTGAAGATTATGATTATATCCAGGTGGTAGGTCCATATAGATTTCTTCATTGAGGTCTCCATGTAAGAAGGCATTTGAGACATCCATGTGAACAATTTCCCAGTTCTTGGATGCAGCAACAGACAAGAGAAGTCTGATGGATGTCATTTTAGCTACAGGTGCAAAGGTTTCAAAGTAGTCATTTCCTTCCACCTGAGTAAACCCTTTAGCAACTAACCTAGCCTTGTATTTATCTACACTTCCATCAGGTTTAAACTTGATTCTAAAGATCCATTTGGATCCAACTTTATGCATGTTTTTGGGTAAATAATCCAAGGTCCAGGTTTTGTTGTTTTCAAGGGCATTGAGCTCCTCTTGCATGGCTTTACACCATAAAGGGTCCTTTGAAGCTTGTTCATAGGTTTGTGGTTCAGTAACAGTTGATATTTTACAGGAATATTTCATATAATCAGTTGAAACTTGATTAAAGTTGCAATAATTCTTGAAAGGATAGGGAGACTTAGTTTTAGCATTGTGAGCCTGGATATGAGAAGGAAGATCAGTGTAGTCTTTAAATTTTACAGGTATGGTTTTGTTTCTTATAGGTCTAGATGAGTCGCAGAAGATTATCATTAGGTAAATCATTTGTGCTTTCATCCGATCATTAATTTTACTTTTGGTGTCGATTGTCAAAGGTGGAAGTGGTGGATGGATCCTCTTCATTGTCGGTCATGAGGGCATACGAGTTGGGAAACAAGTTTTTATTCTTGGTTTGTTTGATTGTGAAGGTTTAAAGGGAAAAATGTCTTCTGAGAAGAGACATCTCTCTTGAAGAAAGATTTTTGGTAGATAGATTATAGCATTTATAAGCCTTTTTGGTATAGGCATAGCCAAGAAATATACATTTTTGAGCTCTAGGCATAAACTTGTCTCTGTTAAGGGCTAGAGTAGATGCATAACACAGACAGCCAAAGGTTTTAAGATGATTATAATCAGGTTTAGAACCATAAAGGGCTTCATAGGGGGTTTTCATTTTCAATACAGAATTAGGGAGTCTATTAATAAGATAGGTTGCTGTAAGAAGACATTCTCCCCAAAACTGTATAGGGAGGTTAGACTGAAATTTGAGAGCCCTTGCAAGTTCCAAAAGATGTCTGTGTTTTCTTTCAACTCTACCATTTTGTTGTGGTGTCTCAGTACAGGTGCTTTGATGAATAATGCCTAATGAGTCAAGAAGGGAATTCATTTGAGTGTTAAAGAATTATGTGCCATTGTCAGATCTGACTTCTTTAACATCTTTGTTAAATTGAGTCTTGACCATAGTAATAAAATTCTGCATTAAGTGACAGACAACAGACTTGGTTTTGAGAAGAATAATCCAAGTAGCTCTAGTGTAGTCATCTACAATAGTCAGAAAAGAGTTGAATCCATCATGTGTATGATGTCTATAGGGTCCCCATACATCACAGTGAATAAGGTCAAAGGCTAATGAACTATGAGAAGTACTAAGATTAAAAGGTTGTCTAGTTTGCCTAGCCAAATGACAAATGTCACAGTGAAGCTGATTGCAGTTGTTAAGATTTAAGGAACATGGATACTCAATATTCTTCATAGCATATAAAGGTAGATGGCCAAGTCTTTTATGCCACAAGTACGTAGGATCAAGAGGGAAAGAGGTATAATGGAAAACATTTTCAGATGGAAGAACATAAACATTATTATTTTGACTAAAGGAAAGATTATCTGCAGTGCCAGTATTCCTATTTGTCTCTTCATTGTGATAAGTGGTCTGCAGTTTATAGAGGCCTTCTGACAATTTACCAATCTTCTTGAGAATGTTCTTGACAGGGTCCTGGAGAAAACAAGCATTAGTAGAGAAAACAAGATTATACTTTGTACTTTGTGTAAGCTTGCTTCCAGAGACAAGATTGAATTGAAAATCTGGAACAAAGAACACATTTTGAAGAGTAATTTCCTTGGTAAGTCTGACAGTTCCTTTGTGTGTTATCTTAGAATTCTTTCCATTAGGCAAATGAATTCTTTCCTTTGGATTATTTACCCAAAAACAGGCATAAAGTTGGATCCAAATGGATCTTTAGAATTAAGTTTAATCCTGATGGAAGTGTAGATAAATACAAGGCTAGGTTAGTTGCTAAAGGGTTTACTCAGGTGGAAGGAAATGACTACTTTGAAACCTTTGCACCTGTAGCAAAAATGACATCCATCAGACTACTCTTGTCTGTTGCTGCCTCAAAGAAATGGGAAATTGTTTTCAGTAAGAAGTTCGGAGACAAGATTCATCCCTGGATGATCGTGGGGATGAAGATAAAGAGGATGACTGGGAGGCAATTGAAAAACAGTTTCTGAAAAATCATAGTAATCTGAAGTTTGACTTGTGGATTCTTGCAGGTTTTTCGAATCTTCTTTACCAGGAGGATTGTTATTGGTCATGATGAGATAGGAGAAGAAAAGGGAGAGGAAAGAGATAGGAAATAAAAGAACCTGAAGATGAAGATCAACCAAGTGCACTCCAGAAGATAGAAATCATAGCAGATGAATCCGGATTTACTAGCTCTGATACCATGTTACAAAGTGGAGAAATTATTGAATTTCTTGTATTCCTTGTTATTGAATCGGAAGAACAAGAAGAAGAAAGAGAAATATTATTGATTAATGATAACAGTTTCCATAAAGGAAGAAGAGAGATTGATTTCGATCTCTCAATACACCAGCAAATATATAGCAAGACTAAATGACACAGCCTAACTGAATTAACTGCCACTGAGGGAGAGAAAATACAGTTCTGCCCTTAATGAAGACTGATAAGCCAACAACTATAAGAAAATGACACCCGACACCCCTATAGATTAGGACTAGAAGCAGAAACAGAATAATCCTCTTCAGCCCTTGTTATTTTCTGGTTGTAAACTTTCCTTTAACTGGATCATCAGTATCCTTGTCTTTAACAGTCTAAAACAACTTTACGCTTCTTTAAAGTTTAGTTGTAAAGAAAATAGTATAATTAGTTGTAAGTGTAAGTCCAGTGGCAACAGTTAAGGCTAGAGGGGGGGGGGTGAATAGCCTTTAAAAACTTTGAGGATTGATTTGTAAAAACTTAAAGTATTGGCAGCGGAAAACTTGATTTTATCCTTCAGCTGGGGTGTTGGTCAGCTGGCTGACACTTTGAAAATCCTTAAGCTGATGAATGTTGGTCAGCTGACTGACACAACTCTTTTTCCAAATAAGTTTTCTTCAAAATTGATCACCGAATATGGAGAAGTAATTGAAATACAAACTAACTGAACAATTAAGTAAGCAATTGTTGTTAACTGACTGACACTTAATTAGTTAAAAAAAACTTCTTAAGTGTTAAGTCAGTTTTGCAAGAGTATAAGAGGCAGTGACAAATCGCTTGAAGTGGTTCACGAGATAAGCCGCTACGCCCACTACCAAGTTGGTCAGACTTGGATTTTTGAAGTGCACTAATTTTATTAAAAATCTATTTGATCTCTAATGGATCAGTGTACAACAAAAGACCGGTGTTAGGGGAGAATGATTGAGAAACAATCAAACTCGTGAGACAAACTAACTGATTTCTAAATATTATGAAATGAATCACTCAGTGTTTGCCTAAACAATAACTAGAAGAAAATATTCAATGAGAAATATCTAGCTAAAGTTTTCTTGGAAGACAACGTCAGAGAAATTGAAAGTATATGAATCCTTGACTTCTATATATAATTGTTATCTTCAATAATGCTTCCAGTGGGTATTTATAGATAGTCTTCAAAAGCAACCCGTTAGGAACACATTTTGAATTTGAAAATGTGTTTGGCAGAGGCAAGATCTCAAAAGATCCTGGGAGATATAATCTAGCATTATATCTACCAAAAACACAAAGTAGGAAAGTATCAATAAGTATATGATTAAACAAATAAGGAAAGACAAACTGACATAAAATATATTAAGGTCAGCTAAAATAAATGGCTGACAAAATAATTTCGGGCTGACCACGGATAACTTAAATTTCTCGGCTGACAATCAAGTTGAATGATTTTAAGCAAATCTAATTAAGTGCAAGATTCAACAGTAAGAATATCATTTCCTTACCATTTCTCTTCATTCAAGTTCATCTCTTTTTATGATGAATTCATCGATAAAGGTTATGAGTTTTCTGTTAATCACATATTTTTACAAGGATTTTTAGTAAGTATAGACTATAACCTCATATTTCTACTTTAGGTGTGACTTTTGTAAGGGAAAAAATGAGGAAGATTGAAGATGAAGTTTGGCTAGAATCGAAGGAAGACAGCGCCAAAGATGTGATAGGCGTGATCGAAGTGAGAAGGGTTTGTGCTGGAGATGACAGCTATTATGGTGGAGCAAGAGATGAGAACTTGCACCGGGAGAAGAGGGAAGGAGAGGGTGTGGGATTAGAGTTTTTACTTTTAATATATTACCCCTTAACCAGATGAGGGAAATGACATTTTTCCCCACACGTGGAAGACCACATGTTATTTAACGTGAATATTCTAACGTTCATCACGGGTAGGGTGGAAAATAAGGAAAAAAAAGTAACGTCAAATGTCATTGTGACACAATCCTTAGGTTGTGGTGCATTATACGATTTAGTGAATACTTTGAGGGAAAATTATAATTGGCCATATAATTATTTTTAGATAATTGAAACAATTATTTATTATTTATATTTAAAAACATATTTTAAATACTAAATGGTTAATTATATAATGAAGTTATAATTAAAATCTCATTTTTACCCCAAGCAAAATGACAAAAATAATCTTTACGTGACATGCACTTACCATTTTCCGTATGTTACTATTTTTAACGTCCATAGACGGGAGGGAACAAAGTGAGACAAATAGAAAAATAAGGTATGAAAGTGAGACACTTCGTAGGTTGAGGTGCAATGTGAGATTTATTGTGTAATTTTGGAAGTTTATCATATTTTGGCCCCATCAAAATTAGTCCAAAATACACACCCTAAGGTATCCACCAAATCCACTTTGACCCTGTAATTTTGTAGTATTTTCATATTCCATATCAAATTTGGTGATTGGGATGTCACGCGTGGTAATCGTAGTGATAGAAATGATAGCGAATAATGTTTAAGATCTATAATTTTCTCTAAACAAACCATAAACCGTATCAACGATGCCAAAGATAAATTTGTTGGAGTTTAAGCTAGGGACGATGAAGACGGATTGAACCATGATGTGCCTCATCATTGTCGTATACATCTGTGATAGATTCAAATATGAGTTTTGAAATTCAGGATGTATGATTATCCATTGTGTTGTACAAGAGAGAAAATGATAAATGAATTGTGGTTTGGTCATTTAATATTAGCGGCTGTAACGAGTTTAATTTTTCGTGGGTTCTTATTCATGGCGGCCTTGACACTTGAGTGCGATTATCTGATTTTGAGTTCCATCTCTATAATCTCTGATATGATTCTACACTATTTTTTATTTATTTTTCTATATAAAAATTTGAATAAAATATTTATACACTCTTGAGTTTTATCTCATTTAAAATTTAAATAAGAGGTCATTGTTGGAAAAGAAGCAGAGAAAGCGTTGTTAGAGAATACAAAAAAGAAGTTTCTCTTTGAATAATAAAAGCAGATAAAACATTGTTAAAAAATGAGCAAAATGCTTAACACGTGAAATAATATGTGCACCTGAACGTCAGATTGGTAACATTCATAGTGGCTAGGGGGCAAACTAAAAAAAAAGTTATAAAATGAGATATGAAAATGACACAAAACTTAGGTTGGGTGGTAAAGTGAGACTTTATAGATACTTTGGGGAAATTTTGTATTTTAGAGTGCAAGTACATACTTTGGGGTTGTGAGTTTAATTTATATAAGACAATTTATTATTTTCTAAAGAGAGTAATACATTCTAAAAATGACATAAACAAAGTCTTTAACAACAATGTGTTTATCTAAGATAGTAAGTTTGAATTGTTTTTAATTTAGACACCGATAAAATGGAATGAATTCATGTTTCACATAAAAAAAAGAGATTATGTGTAGGATAAGTTTTTATACAATAACTAAAAGCATATATTATAAATGACTGAAAATCAAAGTATCAAAAAATCACACAAGACAATTTATAAGTCTAAAAAACTATAAAGATTAAAATACAAAAAATTCTAATAATTAAAAGTAAGCAGAAAAGTGAAGGGATTAATAAATCACTTTTAAAAACTATTAACATCACATGCGTTCACCACGTGCACGCCTGCTTCTCGCTCACAGGCATAGTCCAAAGGGTCACGGCCCAAAACATTAGGGGCCCTATTTATAAAAAAATAGGGCCCCTAATGTTTTTGGAGCCAAGCGGTCACCCCTTTGGACTATGCCCAGCGACGTGCAACTAACGTGATGTTAATGGTTTTTAAACGTGATTTGTTAATCCCTTCACTTTTCTGCTAAATTATCATCATAGTGGACTCGACGCACGGTTTATGAAAATACATTTGACTGGATATTAATATTAGTTTGATGTGTAGTTTATTTTAAAGCTCATATGTATGTGACCCATAATTAAAATATGATGAAAAAGTAAGGGTGAAGTGGTAAACGTGTTTTCCTAAAAAGGAAAGTTTCAAACAAGACAATTATTTTGAGACGAACGAAAAAGGAAAGGAAGACAATAATTTGGGAATGAAGGGAATAAAAGGGATGGAAAATTGCCAATTGGAAACGGCTTAGTTATGTAGACGACAGGATGCGACAGCCGGCAGACGATTAGATGAAAGGACGCTTAGGGCAGACAGTCGGACAAAATGATGGAATGATCAACGGTAAACAGCAAACCCTCGACCTCGAGATTTTCAATCTCTTCGGTTTTCCCTATGTTATGGCTACCAGATTTTCCACTCCACCTTCGGTTCGACTTTCGACAGTTCTTCTTCCCGCAGTTCAATTGACGAAAACTTTGTTAGTAGACGAGAGTTTTGAACTGAATTCGTTTTGAACTGGGCAGGTCGATCCTCGTTTTGTTACCGCAACAATTATGATTTTCGAACAATTTAGAAAGAATACGTTAAAGTTGTGGAAGAAATGTGGATGAAGAAACGATGGAGTTGTGGAAGGAGACAGATCTGAGCATTTCGGAACAATTTTATAAAAGTGACATTTTTTGATTTAAAAAAAGAAGACGAGACTGAAGGGGTTAAAAGTTTGACAAAAGGCACTGGCCAACAATTTTCCCTTAATTAGCCACTAAGGTCCATTAATCAACCCACCAACACGTTGGGTCTCCTGTGAAGCGGTCTTACAGATCTTAAGACGTAGTCTAACTCTCTCATAGCTCAATCCACTATTAACATACGGTGAGTTGGGTCAAGGAGATCCGTCTTCCGTCTTACATAAAATATCTGTAAGACAATCTTATTTAACGGGAGTTATAAAACGCAAAGGGGCGATGGTTACAAAGTAAGGCGTCCTTTGGTAACTAGGATCAATGTCAGATAGAATTAATAAGTCAAGTTGTCAATGTTTGGTATGCAATAGGTGGTCTGAACTAATAACATGAGTTACCCAGATAAAGTCATTATTCACTCACTAATTATACCAAGGGAGATGGTGGTATTATTAGCGCTCTCACTAATATTTTTAATCTCAAAACTATCCTCAGTATACAAGTGAAGATTAATGGTGAGAACGCTAAGAGTACTGAGATTAATAAAACTAATTATCCTTATGGGGATTCAAGAATTCATTTCCCTCTCT
Source organism: Codonopsis lanceolata (assembly GCA_013146195.2). Classification (NCBI taxonomy): domain Eukaryota; kingdom Viridiplantae; phylum Streptophyta; class Magnoliopsida; order Asterales; family Campanulaceae; genus Codonopsis; species Codonopsis lanceolata. The sequence continues at coordinate 88,192,689 of CM028377.1, read as the reverse complement.
CTCCTGACTTGGGTTGTGAAGGGATTTGTGTGCGTGAAAACAATGACTAATTTTCCAAGTGATTGAAGTCACGATCGAGCAAGGGGAAGGTACATCAGCGTTGGATGAGTTCGTTCGTGATTCATTCCGGTCGATTATTCGTAAATTTTCCTTCAAGTGCCCATTACAAATATTTAAGTTCAGGTTAATCTCATTTTTAATCATTTTATTGTCATGCATGATGTTGAAAATCAGATTCATATAGTTATTTATTTTCCTTTTTCAATCACAATTAAGATTAGATGGGCCACACCAAAATTAAGTTCTTGTCCGCGTGAATAGAATTTGCATGCAATCTGCTATCACACCTTATTCATGTTTGGGTAGATCAACAATAGTATGAATTTCAACGATAAGTAAATTATGTTCCCACTATCTGAGATATACTATACATCTTAGTTATTCCCCAATGTACTTTAATTAAGTAAACTACGTTCAAAATGACCATTTTTAAGATATTGGAGGATGCTAAAAATTATGGTTCACCTGGAATAAACATAGCCGCATATAGAAAATTGACGTGAGACAGGTTTCAGATACTGAGGTGTTTATCGTTTAGAAGTTACAACCTTCCTTTTGAGGACCACAAATTTTCTTGATTTTCAGTAACTTTGACTCGACGGAAGATGTTGCTCGAGGTCTATGACATGGTCATTTTGCTCCCATCCTCCTTATCAACAAAACCCAATGATCCCTTCATTGATAATCGGTTTTACCATTCGAATCAGCTTACGGAACACCAAATTATCCCCTGAGGCCGATTTCTAGCATTATCATTACAGAGTGGCCCCAGAGATAGCAGATTGTAATTTGTATTCATTCGTCGTTGATGACGGTGACCGCGATCCCGATCCCCAGAGATATCAGAGATATCGAAAGTGGTGACCGCGATCGTGATCCCTAGAGATATTGCCTCCTCTTCGTTCTAGAAGCGGTTGGCGAGATGGATAGATTAGATTGAGTGATATATTCAACTCTATATGGACTCTAGATCTGTTGTACCACTATAATGTGCCACATTATTTACCACAAACCCAACTAGGACTTGGGATGTGGCTTTGTTTGGGTTGGATTTTTTTAGGGATTCACTTAAATTTTTGATAGAATTTTTTTTTACGTAGCCAGTAATCTCAAAATTCCAACCACTATCGTCTTTCAACATACCGTAACTCTAGAATAGCAATTAAACCAAAGGTGAGTAACAACATGTTATTTAATACATGTTTAGTAGAATCTTAAACGGAAAGGTGAAATCCCAACATTACTCGGTAAAACACTAGCAAGACTCCAGATTAAAGCATCTTTAAAGACGACATGGGTCGGAATTTTTGAGATTTTTGGATACGCATTCAAACTAAATTTAAGTAGATGATTTTCTCTACGTTTTGCCCTTTCAAGACCATGTCGACCGCATATTTTGCTTTAATTAATACTACTTTGTTTGGATTCAAGAACTATGATGATAAAGTTGCAGAGGAATAGAGCCTAAAATCTTATATATATATATATATATATATATATATATATATATATATATATATATAAGATTTTAGGCTCTATTCCTCTGCAACTTTATACGATCAATTTTGTAAAGAATGAATTGGGGCCACAGACTCACAATTTGATCATTTGTTTCATCTACAAAAGTTGTGTACATCCACTACCAGCCATATATACTTTATTTAGGCAGTTGATAGGGCTACAATTTGTTTCTTACCAAACCGTGAAATCGCATTATTTTCCAGATAAAAACATCCACCAGATGTGCTTCTCATGTCATCTACACTGCCAGCCCAGTCAGCATCACTAAACCCAACTAGATTGGTGTTTGTGTGCTTAGTATACCACAAACTCATGCCACAAGTCTCACCAACATATCGAATTATGCGTTTCACTGCTTTTAGGTGAGAGACTTTGGGGTTTGCTTGATACCTAGCACACAAGCACACACTATACATAATATCTGGACGAGTGGCAGTTAAGTACAACAACTTCCAATCATACTTCTATATACAAGGTAGGGTCAACACTTTGATTTTTTCATCTTTATTGAGTTTATGGGCGTACCCATAGGGGTTTTCTTATGTTTTCCATTCTCAAGATTGAATTTCTTCACCAAGTTAAGAGCATACTTGGCTTGAGATATGAACATCCCTTCATGTGATTGTTTAATTTGAATTCCTAAAAAATAGGGCAACTCCCCAACCATACTCATCTCAAACGTGGAAGTCATGCAGTTAACAAACTCTTTTTCCAGGGACTTGGAGGTGGATCCAAACACAATGTCATCAACATAGATTTGAGCTATCAAAATGTGTTTATCTTGATTTTGAATAAACAGTGTTTTATCCACCTCTCCCCTTCTAAACCCACTTTTTAAAAGGTGGTCTGTAAGCCTCCCAAACCAAGCTCTAGGAGCTTGTTTGAGACCATACAAGGCCTTTTTCAGTTTAAACACATGACTGGGTTTTTGGGGGTCCTCAAAGCCTTTTGGTTGTTCAACGAAAACTTCTTCTTCAAGAATCTCATTTAAGAATGCACTCTTCACATCCATTTGTTGAAGAGTTATGTCAAGAAAACAAGCAATGGCAAGAAGCGGGAGACGAATGGACTCAATCACAGACTCAGCCATGCAGAGCAAAGGTTTCATCAAAATCCACCCCTCAACTTTGTGTATACCCTTGAGCCACAAGTTAGCTTTATTTCTTATTATTTCTCTCCACTTCATTAGTTTTGTTTTTGAAAATCCATTTTGTTCCAATAACATTTATTGAAGTGGGTCTAGAAACAAGATACCAAACATCATTTTTTGTGAATTGATCCGGTTCTCTTGCATGGCATTTATCACTTTCATCCTTAAGAGCCTCTTGCACATTTTAGGTTCAATAGTGGAAACAAAACAAGAAGCATGAATTTCATCAAATTCAAGTGTGGACATGCATGTGAGTTTCTTGTAATCCACTTTACCTTTCCTTCTTGTTTGACACACCATCACATTGCATTACCTATGATTTGAGAAAAGTTGATTTTGGATCTTGCTTGGAATATCAATTTCTGTTCGATGCGACACAGACTGAATGTCTTACTGATTCGAATGTTGTTACAGCAGTTTCATCCTACTTGCGTCAATGTGACTTCAATGTGTTGCGTTCGGAATCACGTTGGGTATTTACAGCTTGAATCTCATCATACATCTTTGGCATGACTGACCGACCCGGATCCCAAGGCGAAATCCCAAGGTCGTGCCGCCGGAAGACAAATAACAACAACAAGTAGCAAATAATGGGTAGGGCCATAACGGCGATACAAAACAACTCAAAACATGCGGAAGCTAAATGAAATAAAACAGTGGCGCCCGAGCTAACAAGCTCAAACTAAAGACAACCAAAGAGATGATTAATCTATCGGTCCAAAAATTCGACTCGCGTGCCGCAACATTGGGCCCGTAGGACAAACTCCCTGTTAAACAATTCAAATATATAGCATATTATAAACCAAGTCATCGGCGAAGCTACGGCCGGAACCCAACATTATACTAAGTCTAAGACTCTAGTCTAACAACTCAACGGCTAAAAACATGCCGGAGAACAAACATAATACTTTAACTAGCAATGTAACATGCTAAACATAATCACCAATTAACCAAGCGCGACTAAAACCAGTCGGCTACCAACAACATAAGTACTAACAATTATAAGTATTAACAACAAGAAAACATATGGAGGTATAACCATAAATATACATCAAGCACGACTTCTCCTTGTCGGCTACCAAAAGAATAAGCTAACAACATGGTTACAATATTACTAATCGCATCCAGGTTTGCTACCCAATCATGAAGTTTACATAACTTCATCTTCCCAACGACCTCACCAAAAACAAAATAAATAATCTAAGTAGCAACCTGCCAAAAGTAATGCTTCGTCAACGTAACCTTCTTGATTTACTTGGATCCGCTCGTGCGACTCGGATCTAGGGAAAACAACCAACAAATAAAAGTAAGTCACAATGACTTAGTAAGTTACTAACCGTAACTTCCTATCATGGCATAATGCTCAATCATAAATTACATCATGCTATCGTCATGAAATAACCTTATATAAAATCATGTCATGGCATCCATGCTCAACATTAATAAAACATGTTATCATTGTAGTATAACATCTCACTAAAATCCATGTCAAGGCATTTTATGCTTAACGATCATAACTCTTGTTATTGGTATAACATAGCCTTCCAATAATTTACATGTCAAGGCATATAAGCTTAACAACAATAATTCATGCTTCTGGCATAATGCCACATTCGAATAATATTCATGATAAAGCATATTAGCTTAATAACAGTAATTCATGTTATCGTTATAACATAGCCTTCCCATAATATTCATGTCAAGGCGTATAAACTTAACAACAATGATCCATGCTTTTGGCTTAATGCATCATTCAAATAATTTTCATGTTTAAGCATTCATGCTTAACAACCTTAAACAACATGTTATCTATAAAGTATAACATTTATAAAACCGAAACAACCATCATATCATATCCAAATCACCAAGCACATTATTCACATAAGCACTTGTGAAACAATTCATATAAAAGGGATATGATACCATTACCAATTCTTCCGCGTGTCGCTCTGCCAAAAACACGTGCAAAACCTTTATGTGCCCTCGATATCCCTCGTAGATATCGGCGTCCCAGACGATCTCCGCAGCCTCCGCCGAGTTCCATAGTTATCAAAGTCATGTGTATTACTACAACTAAAGATAAACTACTTCCCCACCGTGGCCATCGATGGAGGGTGTGTGCAAACCCTAGGCGGCGGCGATCCATCGCGATCACGAATCTCACAATTCGTGAAGACGATGTATCGTCCCACCAAAAACTCAACAAACCGACTCCAGTTGGACTCAAAACCCAAGCACAAGTAATATATACTCATATGCTCAAAACAAGTAGGTAAACACTCTACCATCAAACTAGTCATGCAATTCATCCACAACTAGCATAAATGTCACAACCGAGAATCACATAAGCTCTCTTAATCAAGTGTGCTTCACACACTTCAAAACTTCTTGGAGGCTCGACCTCCATGAATTCTACCCAAAATTCCGTAGGACTTAAGATTATAGTTCTAGGATTCATACTAACCAAAGGTTAACTCCGTTGAGTCAATCTAACCTTTCCGAAAATTCAAGGAATAGAAGCATAGGCTTCAACATCCCCCTATGTTCATAACTATCGCCAAAACCATAATCCCAATGTTCAATAAACTCATATAAACCCAACTAAATAATTAACAATGCAACTTAGAACAAATTAGCCATCTTGTGCATAAATTCATTCAAGTCACCATACCAATCATAGTCTTCAAATCATGATTAAATTATACAACATGGTTTAATATACTCTATTAAACATGTAAAACATGATAATCAAGCTCACATCAATAATTTGCAAGCTAAAACAAAATTAGGGCAAAACACCCTCCAAGTATCTCAACCAAATCAACTCCAATGCTCATGGATAATCAACATAACCAAGTTCAATAGACTAATTAGAACATGAATTTCACATAAATCATGGTCTCACATAGGTCAATCAAGTTCTATCATCAATTTGAAAACCTAGGGTTCATGGCATCTTCTACAAAACCCTAACAATGCTTCCATTGACCTCAAATAGCACATATGGTTGTTTCCCTAGGGTCAATGGAGCCCAAAAATCAAAGGAAGAGAGGTAGAACTTACCAAAATTCGGCCTCCCAAACTGCCCAGTTCGAACTCCAAGAGATGAAGCCGTTCTCATCACTTCTCTCTCTTCAAACACGCGGGTTGAATGGGGAAGAAGACTCCCAGCTATGGCTTCCAAGCTCAAGCCCTTCAATCTCCCTAGAATCGCCCCTTCAGCTCTCCCACAAGTTTCCTTGATGCTTTCATGAAGACGTAAGAGGAAGTCGCAAGCGCCTTGGCCAAACAATGAGAAAGAATGCGGCTGATTTGATTTTATATGGGGGATTAGTTCACTAATTAACTCATTAATTAGCCCCTAAATCTCCTAATAGATGTTTAGGACTAGTATTAGGCTAAGTATATGGGTTAAGGTTAGGTTTAGAATGGGTTTAATGGGATAAATTTCGGACAGCGCACAAAAAGAAGCAAAATCCTGTACTCTGGATTCAAGACCCTTGCGGTCGCATCACATAAGGGGGATGCGAGCGCATCCTCCAGCATCCTCTTTCCCGGCCTTTGTTGCTTCCCTGCTCGATCCCGGACTCTCCCGCATGCATTCTCGAGTCCTTCCAATCCAAAAATGGTCTACAATCCAACCTTAATAACCTCCAAGTCATAACCAAAGCAATCAAGTCTCAAACCTCAACAAAACAAGGCCAAGAACTCAGGCAGAACTCTCCCGACGACAGCGAAAAAGTCAAGCGAGAAGGGTTAACGCTAGAATCAAACTAGCAACCAAACCGACGATGCAACAAGCATCTAACCAACATCCAAGGCATGTTAATGATATTATAAATGCCTTCTAGCAATTATCCATGTGATAACAACATAAATCACAAACCCGAGATTCAAAGCATCTCGCGAAAGAAAAATGCATACGTGCATCTCAAACAACGTCAACGAACATGCTATTGACTCTAAACATATACGGGAGCTAAATGAACATATTTATGATGATTATAAACGTATGAATCCATGCATATCGCAAGCAAGCCATAAATCAGGGTTTTACATGTCTTTGCCAAAACTCTGCTGAACTTTGCTTGTTCTCTATTTGGATTCTTTGGATTCGGCCATTGCTTTACGGATCAAAATCTCCAAAATCTAGGATCCCGAAACATCTTCTTCAACGGTTTGTGGCCAAGATCGGTTAGATCATCAAAAACAATGTTCATGGATTCCATAATAGTCTTAGTCCGTAGATTAAAAACTATGTAAGCTCGACTATTTGTAGAATAACCCATGAAAACACATTTATCACTCTTGGAATCAAACTTGGAAAGTTGGTCTCTATCATTGAGAAGGTAGCAAACACAACCAAAAACATGAAAATATTTTAGTGTTGGTTTCTTTCCAAGAAAAATTTCATATGGAGTCATTGTGCTACCTGGTCTTAAGAAAACCCTATTTCCAATGTGACAAGCAGTATTTAGTGCTTCAGCCCAAAATCTTTTAGCCAAATTTTTTGAGGTTAACATAACCCTAGCCATCTCTTGTAATGTCCTATTCTTTCTTTCCGCCACTCCATTTTGTTGTGGAGTTTTGGGAGCAGAAAATTCATGTGAGATACCATTGGAGGCACAATAATTAGAAAAGGATGAGTTTTTCCATATTCCGTGCCATGATACGATCTAATTCTAATAAGCTTTAGATCATACAAGTTCATCACTTGTGTACCAAATTTTGAATGCCTCAAAAGTTTCGGACTTCTCTCTTAAAATATCACCCAAGTGTATCTAGAGAAGTCATCCACACAAACAAAGGTGTATTTTTTTCTACCTAAACTCTCTACCTCAATGGGACCCATGAGGTCAGTGTGGATCATCTCTAGACACCTAGATGTGGAGCATTGTGTTATGGGAAGATGAGAAGCCTTGGTTTGTTTACCTTTGGCGAGGGGGGCCACATACCTTTGAATAATTCTTTTCCAAATTTGGTAATCCTTTAACAGTATCATGCTTCACAAGCTCATGGAGCTTACGAAAACTCATGTGTCCAAGTTTCTGATGCCAAAGATCTGTAACATCAAGACTAGCTTTTTGGCATGATTGGCTATTGTTGAACATGTAACAATTATCGAGATGACCTTGTACATCGAGAAGACATTTGTTAGTTTGATCAAAAACTTCACAAGAATTTTGTCAAACCTTACGAAGGTCATCATCACACAATTGACTTATCTTGATCAAATTTGTTTTAAGTCCTTCCATATGGTAGACATTCGTGAGACTTGGAAGGCCTTCAACATTCAATGTTCCTTTGCCAATTATTTTCCCTTTGTCACCACCACCATAGGTAACTGATCCACCATTGATACTCACATATTCTTTCAAATTTTCAACCGAACTGTCATATGTCTAGAACACCTTTGTTCAAAGTACCATGTTCGGCAATATGAGATTTTAATGAAGTGAAAGTAACATTGTATATCTCATCATCGGTCATTGTAGCACCGGGACATATATCAAGCGACGCGGCCTGACAATATTTGGCTTTACACTTGTCATTGCAAGTTTTGGGAACCCACATTTGTTTAACAATTTTAGGTTGGTGGTTTTGAAAACAATTTTTCTGATGAGCCTTCGGATGAGACTTCCAATGTGGCTGCCAATGTTGTTGCATTAGGCGCTTCTCTGATGCATCTTAGTTTTTCCAAGAAAGCTTTGTCATGTTTCATCCTCATACATAGCCTTTTCAAAAACAAAAGGGTTGTATGTGACCGAACTTATGGCGAAGTGACAAACAAAATTTTTCTTTCTTATTCTCGGTTTTTCGGCAGGATTTCTTGAAAATTTTGATCGATGCGTTTAGTTCGGGCGTTCCTTATCCTTCTCTTACAAATACCTTAGGAACAAAACCAATACACCTTGGATGTGCTACTGAATTGGCATTTCATCAACTTTTTGTTTGCTTGAATTCCATTTGGCAATGGTTTCTTTTTGCTTGAGCAAAATTGCTCCTTCAACCCTTCAATCTCGATATCCTACGCTTAGCAAGCTTTCTGACCTTACTATGCATTCTTTTTTATCCTCATTTGCCTTTTTAACAGACTCATTTGCCTTACCAAGTAGTGTAACTTGGTGAGCTCGTTTCTCCCAATCCTTGTACGACTCCTTGTACCCTTAGCTTGCAAGTCGACTCACGTAGGAGTTAAAGCGAAGAGTTCGTCCTGTTTCGCTCGCTCACGTATTGCCGATGTGACTCGGATGTAGCTGCATTGGCGTCACATTGGTGAAAATCGCACTTTGATTCATAGTCATAAACACATTAAGAGTGATAAGATCACCGGATCTTCTCCATCACTATCACTCGGGTTCTTTGAAAAATTCAAACCCTTTTTCCTTAAAGTGTTTGCACATTGGTTAGCATAGTGACCATAACCTTGACATTCTCACATTGTGCAATCAATGTTCTTACCATTGTAGGATGATTTTGATGCAAAGGGGTTTGTGAAGGGTTTTTTCGGAGTTTGGAAAGAATTTTCTTTGGGAACAAATTTTCCAGAATTAGGTTTAAAATTGTTTTTTGAGCTTGATGATGGAGTTCTATTTTGACTCTTATTTTTCAAAAAAATTTTGAATTTGGTAGTCAATAGAGCAATAGATTCTTCTCCAAAATCAGACTCATCAATATCTTTTTGAATTTCGAGCAAATCACATGAGATATCAATAGGAGCAGGCATGACAATATTTTTAACAATGGGTGTAGAAGATGATGAGTCCCCTTTGCCTTTTGTTTTATTTGATCATTTAGGTTCGGTTAAAGTTTTGAAGAATACCAGTCTTTCAAAACTCATCTTGTCAATATCATGTGCTTCTTCAATTGCACATATCTTGACATTGAACCTTCGGGCAAAGTTCTCATCATCTTGCTAACAAGGCAGCTCATTAGTAATAGGATCTCCTAAAGCAAGTGCGAGTGGATAAGTCAAGAAGTCTACCACAATATGTCATGACATCCTCAGACTCATGCATTCTAGTATTTCAAATTGAGTGGTGAGCATTCTTAACTTAGAAGCACGAACACTGGCAGGTCCTTCACTCAAGGTCTGAAGGGCCTCCCAAACATCTTTAGCAGATTCATAATTTGCTATCACCCTAAAAGTATTAGCATCTAAGGCTTTATAAATAGCAGACAAGGCTTTTGAATTAAAGGATGCAGTGTTCCTATCTTCATTGGTCCATTCAGATTCTTTGGTGATCTTGACATCACCATCCGAATCTGTTGTTTTGGGAGGACTCCATCCATTCAAAACAGCAAGCCACGCTCTCTCATCAATTGATTTGATGAAGATGCACATCTTGACTTTCCAAATAGAGTAATTAGCATTAGTAAGAGTAGGAGGGCGAACAACGTTCTCATACTGAGAATACATCACGACTTTAACCAGAATCAACTCTTAGTGATATCAAGAGAAGGCTCTGATACCAATTGAAAGAACGTGATAGCACGGATTCTCAAGAGAGATCAATGTGATTACCAATGTAGCTGTGATTGTAGCTACAATGGGAATCACAATGAATCAGAAAATAAAAGCAGCGGAAGATTGATTTTGTCACATCACCAAACAGTAAGATAGAACTCAAGTTTTTACCAAAAACAATCTACAAGTTTAATACTTGTAGATCAAGCCTCAAGGTCACACAAATTTCACTAAAAATAATAATGTTTTACACGGAAAAACTTAGTGAAATCACTAGCAAAAATTCTCACAAGACAATGTATCTTGGAGAATAAAAACCCCACATAAAACAGTTAAATAAAACGTGGGAATAAACAAACACAGCTTCCTTAAAAAACAAAAACAGGAAGAGCAAAACAGTTTTTCCAGAAAACTGTTGTTACTGTCAATGTTGCAACATTGACAGCCTTCAGCGATGGAGCTTCTGTTCTGAAAGAAACTAGTTCTGTATGTTATGCCTTCTGCTCTCAAATATCTTGCCTTGATTCTGTCTTACCAGCTCTCCCCCCAACCCGTACTCCAGCCCTCAATATATACAGGCGATGACCTACACGACTCACAAAGGAAACCAAATACTACAAGGAAAAAGGTTAGTCAATAAGGAAATAAACAACAACTTACCAATTTGGTAAGATTTTGTTAACCAAATATGATAAAGATCAAGAGACTTAGTTTGACTAGGATTTTTCCAAGATTTAGTTACCAAAAATAATGTAGCCGAAATCTTAGAGAAAGATTTTGCTACCAAAAATAACTAAACAAAATCTAGAACAATATACTAAGTCCTAAATTAATTACAAACAAATCTAAAATCCTATTTTGACCAAGAAATGTGAAAACAAGTAAAAATAGGCCTTGCCTATTTTACCCTTACAACATGGATGCCTTAAAAGCAACAAACTTAAAGGCATTTAAGTGGCTTAATACTAAACCACCTCAACAGTGGTCCAGGTCACATTTCAGCACATGGCCACAGTGTGACATTGTCATAAACAATTTGTGTGAGAGCTTTAATGCATCAATTTTAGAAGCAAGGGATAAACCTATAATAACTATGCTGGAAACGATTAGGGGTATATTAATGAAAAGAACACATGTGTTGAGGGATAAGATGAAAAGAAAAAAAGGGTTGTTATGTCCTAAGATTCAAGCCATAGTTGAAAAGACCAAGACAGAGTCAACACTTTGTGTACCTACCTGGACAGGCAGCTCACACTTTGAGGTTTTAAGTAGGGGATACAGTATATTGTTGACACTAAAAATAAGACATGTTCTTGTAGAAGGTGGGAGTTGAGTGGAATACCATGTAGTCATGCCATCTCTGCCTTGTCTTATATTGGCTTGCAAGCAGAAGATGTTGTGGCACATTGGTACAAGAGAGAATTGTACATAAAGACTTACAGCAACACACTTGGTGCAATTCATGGAGCAGACATGTGGACAAAGACTAGGCTACCACCTATCCTTTGTCCAGTTAATACAAGGAGGAAAGCTGGGAGACCTAAAAAGCTAAGGAGGTTAGATGGAAATGATGAGAACCAAGAAAGAAGAGCTGGTGGCATTCAGAAGGTAGGTAGAGGAGGTGGGACAGTGACTTGTTCTTACTGCAAGTCATTTGGACATAGTACAAGAAAATGTCCAACTAAACCTGGCGATCTTCAAAGTGAGATGAAAAACATCACTTGCTCCATTTGTAAACAACTGGGCATAACAAAAGAAAATGTCCAACCAAAATCCCACAGTCCAAAAATCAAGGCAACCTATCCCAGCCTGAAAATGTGTTTGATGTCCAAAAAGAGCTTCAAGATATTCTCAAAGATCTACAAGATAAGGAAAATTTGTTTGATTTCCTGAATGTGGCTAAGCATGACCAACTGTATGATTCACCACAACAAAACCAAGAGCCTGATCCAATGAGTTCCCCTGTTACTGTCACACCACCACCACCACCAACACAACCTGAAAAGGCTCCAACCAAGCCAAGAGCCTCTCCACTCACATCCCATGTTCCTGCTACACCACCACCACCACCATCAACACAACTTGAAAATACTCTAACCAAGCCAAGAGCCTCTCCACTCGTATCCCATGTTCCTGCTACACCACCACCACCACCACCAACACAACTTGAAAAGACTCCAACCAATCCAAGAGCCTCTCCAATCACATCAAGCCAACCTAAAAGGACTCCAAGAAAGCTAAAAGCCTCTCTAACTCCAACATAAACACCTAGGAGGTCATTCAGACTACTGAATGAAAGGTTCTCAAAAACTTCTGGATTCAAGCCTGGTGAACAAATTGTCATTGATGAATAATTAGGTAACTTTTTTTATTACTTACTGGTTTAGTGGTGTATATTTATGATATCTGAATGATTTTAATGGATTTTTAATCTATTGCAGTAATCACTTCAGAGAATCAACATTGGTCTGCCAAGAATTAATTTGAGTCATGGGTATATTTGGTATTTTGTATTATATGATATTTAAATGTTTTTAGGTATTGATTGATTATTGCTTACAAATGACTTTTCTGATGAATGCATGACTTTTGAGCTATTTTGTTCTTCCATGTAATGAAGAAAAATATGTTTGGACAGTGGTATATGATTTCTGATGAAGAATGCAGGGGTATATTGCTTTTGGACAATAGACAGTGGTATATGAATGTAGACGTATAGCTTTTTGGACAGTGGACATATGAATGCAGGGGTATATGGAGACACTAGTATAGTTTGTCTTTGATCAGTATAGTGCTTTGATGTCATGTGGAGACACAAGTGAAATATGTATGTATAGTTTTTTTATTAATTGTGGCAGGCCTTGAATTATCATTAAACATTGTTGATATATATCATGGTAATGGTATTAATATAATGGTAATGGTATTATATGATCAACTGTGTCATACACATTGTTGTTTTGCGTGACATCAAAGTAAGATACAAAATTATCATTAAACATTCCTTTCATACCAAATTATTATTTCCACCAAAACAAAACAAAATTACAATATAGCTTAGTCTTGAACATAACAACCATTACATTCATTTCTACCTAGGAAAAAAAAAACATACAAAATACGTTCCTTTCATACCATTCATTCATTACAATATAGCTTAGTCCTGCCCAATTATGATTAAGATGAAGAGTAGGTTGAACAAACATGATAACACCAAACAAATCCAAAGGCATTTGTTACTTTGCACTGGTTTTTAAGGTGGATCATACCGAAGAAAAAACCCACATGCCCCTTGTTTATGTTAGGAAAAAAAAAACAGTGAGAAAATGATTAAAATAAAAATTCTGATTTTTAACCAAAAAATAAATAAAATAAACTTATCCCATAACTTTCACAACCTAGGAACCTTCTGCCTGGATTTTGATCAGTCCAGGATGTCCGCATGACAGTGATCCTTCCACAATGGCATAAAACTTCTCTATTTATCATTAGCATATGTCTTTGTTTTTGATATAGAAATGGCAGTGGGTGTATGTTTATAAATGATGTAGAAGATAGTTTATATATTGAATTTTTTATCCTGTAGCAATCATGGTCCATTATGCAATCCGAAAAATTGTACAAGGATTAGTCTAGGATTAAATTTGGCGGGAACTGAACCTTGGGAATAGTTGAGACTCATTTGTGCTGCCAAATCCACGTAGGATGCCACGTTGGCATCCTACTCACCTTCCCGTTACAAGTTAACGTATGAAATAGACGGAGGGTTTTAATTGAACTAAAAATAATAGTCTGGGGTTCAATATGCATATAAAAAGTTGTCAGGGTTTAATTTACAATACCTAAAATAGGCCGGGGTTTTTTATGCAATTATCCCATTATAATATATATATATATATATATATATATATATATTATATCTTATCTTATAAATTAAGTGTGTCCCATTTAATAAATTTAGTGAGAAAAGAAAAACTATGCGTGTGGATTACACACTAGTGTTTTGTTGAAAGTCTGAGGGACCAAAAAAATATTTAAATCAATAATCAAAGCAACAATTTTATAAAGTTTGACTAATGCCACGAAAGGAAATGTGGAGAAGGTACATGAATCGAACTCGGGTCAAGCTTTCACTTCCAGCTTTGGTTTGTTTTGCTTCATCACATTTTAAAAAATTGGCGCGCAATTGTACACAGTACAATAAAATAGTTGGGGGAAAACGAAAAAAATGCTCTTTGCCTTCTGTTAGATACCCTGTGACAGCAACAGGTTCTACAGAGAGAACGACAAAAGTTTAAATATTACAGTATACTCCAAATTTTAGCCTGGAAATCATCACAGTATAAGTCAATTTACATACAATTCACTATGATTGTGTATTCGCTGGTTGAAAGCGTGAATCTTGTAGCCCCATCATCGTCTTTACCGATGTATCAACTTTGTAGACATCGTTTTCTTGAATTTAACCACGTTCCGACCCATCTTCCTCGATGTGCTTTCATTTTGAAATCTCCTTCTCATCAGCGTCCCTTGGCTAGAATATACTTTTTTGTTTTCGTTGGTGTACACGAACCGTTCGACAAAATTCCTGAACCTGGTCATTCTTTGAAAGTTTGGAGTTCTACTAGTTCAGTCATTAGAGGGGTATACTTATTTTGGTGGGGAGAATGGAGAACCCGATCCGGTATAGTAGTAGAGGATCACTGCACCAATTGTCGATGAGGCAGAGACGGAGTGGTTATGAACCGTCTGATGCTGAGACTGAGATCTACGAGAAGCCTTGGGGTGAAAGCGATAGGAAGAGTGAGGATGATTCTGGTTCCGGGGAGCGGAATGTGGGTTTGGAGCAAATTAAGAATCCTAGCCCGTTGAGGCTCAACCGAGACGATCTACTTAAGTTTGATCATGAGAGGAGTTCTCCTGTTAGGGCTTCTTTAGCAACCAATCCCGCTCAAAGGAGACATAGCAAGTCTCCTTACATGGCTCGCAGAGATGATGGTAATGCTCGATCACCTGATGGTGGTGGTTCTGAGCTTCATCGAAATATTAGCCCTCTACCGCAGAGGCTTCGATCTGATAATCGCAAACATGTCAGTCCGTTTTCGAAATCAGAGCAGCGGAGACATGTATCTCCGTTTAAGCCAGTGATAGAGGTTCGTAATTTGGAGAATGATGAGGTTGTTAATTCAACTAGAAAGCCAACTCGTAGACGGGCCGGGAATGAAATTAGTCAGGCTACTGACAAGTCAAACTATAGCAATAGATCAAAGTCTGCACCTAAGGTGAGTTCAAGAGATAAGGACCACCATGCCCAATATGATCATAGGGATCAAAAGAGGGGTGTAAGGAGTAGGACACCTTCTCCATTGCCAAGAAATATTACCCCGCAGAAAGACAGGAAGGTACACACAAGAATGCTCCTTCTGTAGGTGAGATTAATGAGATGGTTGCAAATACAAAGATTTCTAAAACTCCAGTGGGCAAAACTCCTAATTTGGATAGCACAGATTCCATTGCAGCTGGTGATATTTTCTTTTCTCGCGACTATGCAGCCTTGACAATGCAGAAGATCATTATTCCAAAGAAAGGTGGCACAGAAAAGATATCTGGGACTTATCCACGTGCTAAAGGAAACATCATTTCTAATTATAACACCCAGGGTAATTCATCTAGTACTGTTTTAACACGAACAAGTATGAATTCCAGCTCTGGTGTAAGTAGACAGAGTAGCAATGCAAGCGATGCCGGTGGGAGGTCAACTGGAAGCTCAAGGAAGTTTACTGCAAACAGACAAAAGAGCCAAACAGATGCTTGGTTTTCTTGCATCAAGAAGGGGACTTGTCGAACGCCCAAGAAATCGCCAGAAAAAGAGAGAGCATTTGTGAAGCTTCATTTATCGAGAAGGCCTTTGTGATTGAGAACCTCAGACAGTTCTGGGCTGATAAGCATCAACCTTCTTCACTGAATGGTTTCATTTGCCACAAACAAGAAGCTCAGTTACTTAAGCAACTTGTAAGTGCCTCCAGTCCAAGGATCTCAAACTGCAGTTTTCCTTTCTGTATAGGAGGTCATCGGCATCAGATTATGTGCAATTGTTATTCACTGGCACGCTATCTAACAAACTGAATCCAGTTATGCATGCATCTTCCTCGTCATCATTTTTCTATTACGCTTCTAACTCTGTTGCACTTTAGGCATCCCATGATATTTTGCCACATATTCTGCTCAAGGGACCTCCTGGTTCAGGGAAGAAAGCACTAGCAATGGCTCTTCTACGAGAAATATATGGAGATGCTGTTCAGAATGTATTTTCCTTGACTTCAAAAACAAACTTCGAAATTGTTCCTGTGAAAATATCACAGATTGTTAAATAAATTATATTTTTTGTGTTGCAGATATCTCATGATTTTAGATACTTCCAGATTCAGGTATGGCCATTCCCCACCCAAAAATAAAAAAAACCCGCAAAGTATTGATGTTATAAATTTTCATTGTTTGTGCGAATTCCTAAACAAAAATCATAGTTTTGTGAATCTATGTCATATTGGTGATACTGTTGACAGGTCCAAACACAATACAGTAATTATTTTGGTCGAGTAAATGTTACTCTTACTCCGTATTTAAAGTGCTCCAATTGTACCCAATCCACACCCAGGAAATGTGGAATAGAAATCAAAAGGGACCTACTTGAATCAAATAGCGAGGCCACATGTCTCAATGTAGAATAACCTGCCAACATCAAAGAAACATTTATTCGCTCCCTTCGAAAAACCAACTTACCAACAAAGTACAAGTGTGGCACTACTTTGAAAGAGGAGACCCTATATCCCCAGCTTTGATCATTCCTGTTCAATTCTTCTGACACAACAACCAACAAAAGACTTCTCAACATTCCATCTCCACAAACAAAGAAATCCAGGACTGGAACTTGGAAAAGTAACTTCCTAAGTAATCAGCGGCACATTTAGAGTATATGAAAGAGATTGTTTTGGAATCTAGTAAATTCTCTTTTAAACTTTCATTTCTGTTAAGCTTTCCCCCACACAAATGTAACCTTTTTCATTCGATTGACAGGAAACAAGGCTGACGCAAGTTGTTGTTCCTTTAACCTCCAGTCCACATCATGTGGAGCTCAATGTGCACTTAGAACCTAATGTTCGATACGCACTAATGGCTTTAGTTAAGCAAATAAGCAGCAACCATGCTGTTACGGCTGAAATAAGCACTATTAACTACAAGGCAGATTATACAGGTTCATTTGTGGTAACATGTGTGATTTTCCTCTAAGAGGCATGACCTCTTCTCTCCATACTTTACATCGTTTATCTTGTTGATTGCAGTAATGGTTCTCTATGATGTTGACAAAGCTGATGAGAGCATTCAACATTTGATAAAGTGGATCATGGACTGTTACACAGATGTTTGTAAACTTGTCCTCTGCTGCGAGGATGATGTGGATATCCTTGATCCAGTGAAAGAACGCTGCAAAGTTATTAAGGTTGATGCCCCCATAACTCATGAAGTAAGTAATACTTTTTGATGAATTGTAGCTTCTTGTCTTCATTTTAGAACACTTGCATGCACCTACACTGTTGTTACTCTTTATCCTTGTAGTTTGAAGTATTATGCATGGATGCAGACCTGATACCACAAGATGTCCGGTCTACTACTTAATTACTAGGCCAATATATGATTAACCCCAAGGGTGGGAGAGATGGCAAGAGCACTCAAGAAAAAACCTTGAGGTCATTGGTTTCAATCCCCAAACCAATAACTAGGGCTCACACTTACCTATAAAAAAAATTATTAACCCCCTAATGTATCAAAAATCGTCACATTCACACACATCATGTTGAATTTAGAGTAAGCTCTTAGATAGGGGGCTGAACCTGCCCCTCACATGTGATCCGTCCACAGTGACAACATGCACTCACAATATTCCGGGTAACAAATGCGAACGGGATGAATTGAACCCACAACCTTGTCAAACCAAAGCTCTGATACCATGTTAAGTAACCAACTCATCTAAAAGCTTATACTGTTATTAGATAGGGGCTCAACAATATATATCTAAGCTTAACAAATTTTGTCTCACATAACAACCTTGCCTTGGTCGGACATATTTGGATAACTTTCATTTCTTTATCTTTCAATTCCTTTGACTATCAACTTTTTTCTTTCTTTCTCCAGTCCCTCACCCCAACATGTTATCATATCCGGATTCAATACCATTCCCCCTCCCTATATCTCGTTCCCATAAGCCCGCCTCCCTCTCTCTCTGTGTTACCCCAATTACAACATTCCCCACCTATTTCTAATCCATCCCGTCATCACTATCCCTCTTCTCTTCGCCCTTCTTTGTTTTCGTTCATCCTTCCCTTTTTCCTCTGCAATCAAGTCCTTCTTCTCCCTCGTTTGGTCAAACTATTCGATTATGCTATTGATGGTGGAATCCCAACTTTTCAATAAATCTAATGATTCTTCTCCATTGAATACACCAAACCCCCTCGCAAACCCACCGCTCACGCTTACCACTATGATGAAGACCAAATCAATGAAACCCAAATGAGAATTGAGGTGAGCTTTAGATGGGTTTGGAGAGAGACAACGAGGTTGAGATGGTCTGTAGAGAGATGAAGTGGGAAGAGTTTGTAGAGAGAAGGCGATTGTGTAGAGGGAGAAGGAGAGGCGATGATGGTGGCGGCTCTCAGCAATAAGAGGAGTAGAAGAGAGAAAAGTAGGGGTGGGGATGAAGGTGGAAGATGGAAAATGGAAGATGTGAGAGAGAGAGAGAGAGAAAGTACTTCTGATTTTTTCCTTTTTCTCTTAATTACTAGATATGTTACATTGTAAAACTAAGAATTGTAAATGGACAAATTGGCAAACGCAATGAAGTACAACAAAAAGAATGTTGGAATTAATCATTTGACTTTTTTATTAAAATAAATCTTTTTAGAAGAATTATCTTTAGTATAATCTCTTTTATCTTCCTTTTGTACTAATTCGAATTATCTCTTTTTTCTTAGTCATTAATATATTTTTATCAAAGAATTACAATAGAGAAATAAGATAAATGAAAAGAATGGAGAACAGCTAGACATGAAGAAAAAGAGAGAGGGAGAAGGTAAAAAGGAAAAAAAAATGAAAACAAAAAGAAAAATGAATAATTTTCCCATGAAGAAGGATTAAAAAAATAAAAACATTATAAATTTTGATTTTCCATGCCAAAAGAAGGTTAAGTTAAATAGAAAAGATAAAAGAAATTAGTGGGTTCTATGTAAAGGGAGCGAAATTAAAAGTAATAAAATAGCCCTCATGTAACGCGGTAACGTGCACATGTTTGATTTTGTTAGTATTTGTAACGTCCATCCTAGTGCGGGTGTTATATGGAGTGCGGAAGCGGGACGATTTTCGATCGGGGTGCAAACTGAGATTTTGGTAGATAAATTGGGAGTTAATCATATTTTGGCCTACTTAATATGAACGGAATAAGTTGGTTATGATATCAAATGTTGAATATTAAATATCCGGTGGAGATGATAATGGCAAAGTTCTAGAGTTAAAATCTGGGTATCTCTACTGTCAATCGATGATGGCGTTTATACAAGGAAATGTAAAATTGCGAATGAAGGAGAGTGAAACTTCCAAAAGCTTGGCTGCTTTCGAAAAGCTATTAGTGCTTTACACAGAATAGGATCACAGCCCCAGTGATAGAATTTTTATCTCTCACATGTCATGCATGATAGAATTCAAATGATTTAGTAACTGTCAATCCCTTAGAAAATCTTCAATTTCAGGCATTATGCATACTAGACACGACGAATCAGTAAAAGATGCCAGACAGTTAATCAGCATTAAAATTAGATCAAAGGAAAGGCTTAACCTTTTAAATTGAGAGTAATGCTAGAGCCACCAAATGAGTATCAAATCTATGATGTGGCATTCTATGAGTCATCTTATTTGACATTCTTTTAGCTCCACAAGTCATCTTATTTGACATTTTATAACTCCACTTTGGGTTAAAAAGTAAAGTTAAATAGGATGACACATCAGATATCACATCATTTTGTGCACAAAATATGGTACTCGCTCAGTGGCTCTAACATTACTCTTAAATAAATCAAAACTGATGCGATGCCCCCTTGACATTGACCCTAGGTGACACATCTTTGAGTGGATTGGTCATACACGTTTCATATGATGTGTTGGGCTCGTTATTACAACTATTCCTCAACTGTGCTATGTTGGTTAAATCAACCACTCAAAAGTCTCCAATGTAATTGTTTATGCACATTATGTGCTCCTAGAATTATTCTGAAAAGGGTTGTGATCAAGAATCCAGGGTAACATATCATCATTAATCTCGGTTAACATTCAGATACCAAGCTTCTGACATGTCAGTCATGTAATGCAACCTAGATTCTAAATGAAACTCACTACTTCCATTTGGAAATCATCCGAGGCTAATATACCCCATCGTCGACTGAACTTTGTTTCTTTCGTGCTTAGATCATGGAAGTTCTGATTGAGATTGCAAGGAAGGAGAACTTTGATTTATCCATGAATTTTGCTGCTAAGATCGCTAATAAATCAAAACAGAACCTTAGGAGAGCTATTATGGCTCTTGAGGCATGCAAGTCACACAAGTAAGAGAATCATTAGTTTATAAACTTTATTTGTCACATTCAACAGGTTATACTTCTTCAATAACTCTAGACATCACCCTTGTGCAGCTATCCCTTTGTTGAAGACCAACCGATTCCAATGGCTTGGGAAGAAGTCATTATTGAACTTGCTGCAGAAACTCTAGCTGATCCATCACATAGGAGGTAGGAATTGAGGTGGTCTTTTCTACAACTGAAACATTCATATGGCTTGTCATGACTTTTTAACAATCCATGTCTGTTTTCTATCAGACTATTTTATGTACGGGGGAAGTTTCAGAAACTTCTAGTGGAATTTGTTCATCCAAAGCTGATTCTCCTGGTAACAATTAAAATTTTGTGTTAAAGTATTCATGAACAAGATTTCCAGAAACTATGTTAATTTAAGATATTTCCGACATGCAGAAACTGGTTGAACTGTTCCTCAAGGGAGTTGAGGGTAATTTGAAAAGGGAACTTTACTATTGGCATGCCTATTATGTAAGTGTTCATACTCCCTTAATTTATTATCTTGATGAGGGATGTGAATATGTGACTAACTCGAGGTCATCTGCAGGATAAGAGACTCCCCGTGGGAACAAGTGCTTTACTGAAGTTAGAAGGTAATATAAAAATAACTAGATTATAAATGTGCTCTGTCCAAATGTTAGAAGCAAAAAAGGGCAAACTTGTAGTATTGCCACGTAGAAATACAATAAGCGTCTTCACTTGTTGAAGCCGTGAGATTATAAAAGCTTATCTAATATTGAGTTCTGACTTGGCAGCTAGGAGGGTTGCTTAAGCACTTGTTAATTCTTCAACTAATCAACTCGTTTTTGTGATTGTTTTGCACTAATGCAGAATTTGTTGCTAAGTTCATGGGCATGCACAGGAAGAGTTGCAGTAATCTTCAGTGATCAAATATACAAGTGGTGATAGTCATATATCTTCTCTAGTTGCATACTGTAGATTTCTTTTCTCTAGCTACAGCCATGTAACAAGAAACCACAATGGCATCCCTTGGACTTGTTATCCGATCACAGTAATCTCATCCTTCTTTCTCTTTCGTATTTTACGATGTGATATCTTGCTACAACTCTGTATGATGTATTTCTCAAGGCAATGCTTGCTGAAGTTGTTCATATATATTTTTAGTGTGATTAGAAACTTCGAATAATGTTGCTTTGAAACCTTGATCGTGTTGTTGTGCTTATAGTTGTTGGCTACTGTACAGTAAGCATTTTCTTCATCCATTTGAATGTTTCTTTGTCATCATGAAGCAGAAATTTTATGGATTTATCCATTTTCAATAAGAAACTCAAAGAACTGATGAATGCACCTTCAGCGTATGGGGTTTTATTTTTTGTGTTTTATCTGTTCGTTTATCGATGGTAAAAAAGAAGGAAATTTTTAGGACCAGTAGGACTTGTAACACGCTAACATCTAGTCAAGTGCAAAAATTGAGAATTACAATGGGTTGGTTAATCAAACTTTTCTTTAGGGTATGAGAATTTCTTGCAAATGTATTGTTTTTTCTTTTTTCTTTTTTCCCATCCATTCTCGTGTATGAGAATTTTAAAAGGTTGTATTGATGCATTTACTAAGGCTATGTTTGGTTGTATGGTATGGAGATCGCACTGTAGAATCAGGATTCAAACGAACTTTGTTCAAAATTTTAGGAACGAAACACCAATTGCAATTCTATAGCTTTGATTCCATGCTCCAAGTCCAAACTAGAGGTGGCATTTTTCATGCCCGTAGATCGCCTGAGTAATGGGTAATGGGTATGGACACACCCAAAATTTTAAGTGATGGGCACAAGGCACATTGATTATGATGAATAGGCCCACTTAAATGGCACCCATACTAAAACTCATTAACTTTCTCTTCTAATTTTTTTATCAATTACATACATAATTATAAAATATTTAAGATTAATAATGACATTTAATATAATTAATATATTTATATCATACACCCACTCTTCCAACCACCCACAGACACACACACACACACATATATATATATAGTACACCCGCCCTTCAACCGCCATTCCTTAAAATTGAAAGCAAAACATGGAATGTTATTCTACTCTGCTTATATGAAACACAACATCACTCCCAAATTGTTCGATTTTATAACTCTAAATATCCATCCCTCACACTATAAATAGATTCATAGCGGTTTTGTGAAGCAAGTCTGCAACATGCGACATTCTTATTTGCTCGAACCTTCTTATATGATTTACGTGGCTTAGTTAGCATTGTTCGGTTTTTGTCGGTTTCGCTCGTGTGTTGTTCTATTGGGCTTCAAAAAAATTAAAAATCTAACCACAAAATAGAAGATTGAATTGAGGATTACAACAACAAAATACATTTTTACATACTAATACATAAAACTATTAGTAAAAATTAAAATGCAATTTCAAGAAAAGTTATTTTATTCACAAACTACTACTTCTTAGTTCATTTGTCACATTTTATTAGATCCCTATCATTATCTTTTTATTAGTGTATGTTAAAAAGAGAGACATGAACTCTAATATTAACTACTACATCTTCCACCTAAACGTACACATTTGAAAAGTTAATTAATAAGAAGTTATATTAATATAATTAGAGTTAGTCTTAATTACAAAAATATACTTTAGCACAAGCAATATGTCGGTCTTTTCCAATTATTGTGATTATAATGATATATATATATATATATATATATATATATATATATATATATATGGTTAGTTGTAACTTTTGATAATTTTTTGTAAAAAATTATTTTTTATAATTTTATATTTATTTGATAAGTGCGTGTTAATGAAGAAATGGTTACATTTAGTAATATATCCATCTATTAAATGGGCTTACTTCAATATTTGAGCCGCCCATTTGTACCTGGCCCAGATTTCCACCTCAAGTCAAACCCAATGTAAGAAAGCATTTTGCTTGCATGTCTCGATTGTAGAAAGAAAGAAGAAATGTTTGTGATTAGCATAACACCTACTTAACTGTCTCGATGATGATATACAAACAATATTAGTTTGGATGGTTGTGCGCACAATTTGGTGGTATGACACAGTTTTTGACGAAAAGTAACAACTATTACGAGATTTTTCTTGTAATATTGTGTAATAGGGGTTTGGTTTTGTCTTACTCGATCATTTTAATTACACTATGTTACGACAAAAAGAATTAAAATTTTCATAAAAATACTTGATGTCCCTACCTCCGATCCAAAGAAATTGAGTCATAGTCATTGGTCAATCATCTCATAATTAAAAATAGTGATTTCTTATAAACATACCCTCCTCTTCTCTCCTTCCTTCCCTCCCTCCCAGTTCTAGCATAACATTCCCCCTCCCCCCCTTCTTCTTCTTCCCCCCACTCCCTCACTGTTCCTCTCTTCCTTCTACCCTCTCACTCTTCCCTCCTTTCCTCTATGCGTAACCAACCTTCCCCTCCCCCTTTTTCTTCTCCCGCCTCCCTCCATTTCATCGTCCATCGTTCTTCTTTTTTTTTTCTTTCCAACACTCCTTTCCCATCACTCTCCTCCATGAATCATTCCCAAACGTCATTGATAAATCAACTCTAGAGAAAAAAAAATCTAATGTTCGCCAGTTGTCGAAAAAACAATTATGTCATTCGGCTATGGCTCGCCAAACAATACTAAGTTGTTCGGTAGACGTTGATCAAACAGTGTAAATAAAAAAAATTACCCAAGGTTGTTCGACTAACACTAGCCGAACAGAACTGTGTTTTTCGAGCAATCAGGACTAAACAGTAGCAATCTATCTTTTTCTTTTTTTTGTTTCGACCATTGATTGGAGAAGAGGGAAGGAAGAAGGAAGTGGGGTGATGGGTGGGAATGTTTGGACATAAATGGAAAACGATGAGGCAGTGGGGGTGTTGGTTGGGAAGGAGGGGGAAAAGTGAAAGAAGAAGGATGGGAGGAGAGGGAGAACGGTAAGGTGGTGCGTGGGTCGGAAGAAGAAAAGGAAGGGGGGATGTTACGTATTGTGGGAGGAATGAGAGAGGAGGGGTATCTTTGATAAGAAATATGAGTAAAATAGGATATTTGAGTTTTAGGAGGGATCAACTTATTACTAAGGAGGTTTCAATAGCGCTCTAATTTTATTTTATTTTTTAAAAGGTAAATTACAAATAGCCTTTCTCAATTATAAGTTGAGTTTAAATTACCCTCCTCAACTACCAAATAAAGTAATGTACCCTCCATCAACTATTGCATTTTGTTTAATCGTGGTTGCTATTCAGGCACAGTCTATTGAGTTGACATAAAATGCCTACTTGAAAATCATGTGACCATCTTTAGTTATTTTTTTTAAAAAAATAATGTTATTTTGGTGTTTTAATTGATTATTTTACCCTTATTGCTATAAGACTTTTTTTGTATCTAAAAATGGTGAATATAAATAATTTCTTATTTTTATTTTGAATATTATGTTTAAAATAGTACATAAAGATGGTCATGTGAGCTTTATGTGAGAAAATGTGGTGCCTAGACAGAATATACAATTTAAGAAAATGTTATAGTTGGGGGAGCACATTGCTACAATTGACAATTGAAGGAGGCAATTCAAACTCAATTCATAGTTGAAGGAGGTTATTTATAATTTAGTCTTAATAAAATGTTAATTACAAGCATTCCAAATGTACCTACATCTGATTGGTTAAGCAGTTGACTAACCCGTAAAACTTATTAATTACTCTGCAAATCAAATTCAACTAAAGAATAATCTCTAACGTAGATTTAATCAATCTAAACTATAAAAAAGCACAACAACTTGGTCAAACCATGTTCCTAAACAACTTCTAATGTAATCTGCACTTGACTTGCCATTACACTAAATAAACTGAATTAGTGTGACTAAAATATTAATTTGACAAGTAAAATTGTTTCAAAATTATAATTTTACTTATTTATACATTCTTTAAACTGTACTATATACTCAATATAATAAAATATTAATTTGAAAAGTAAAAGAGAATTAAACACTTTATTAAATATTAAAATTTTAAAAAAAATACACACTAATTTTGGAATTGGAGGATTAAATATTATATTGTTTGTTACACAAAAATATTTTATTTTATATATAATGAGTGTGTATTTTTTTTAAAAATTTTAATCTTTATTAAACTGCTCAACTCTCTTTTATCTTTTTTAAGAGTTACTCATTATGTTTCACCTAAAGAGTACATGTTTAAAAACTATAATAAGTAAGAGATATATTAATGTCATAATAAATCATAATTGATCAATTTGATCCACAATTTCAATGCGGGTATAGTTAAATATTCAAAACAATAAGGAAGTGTTTTATCTAAACTATCATTTTTCATTCATGAAAAAAATCATGTGAAAAAGATGGAAGATTACCTACAATTAAGGAATCCAATCAATTTGAACCAAAATATGGTTTTTTTTTTTTTGGCAAATGATGTAGGAGCATTAAATGTTTTTTACCCGGATCAATTTGAGTCGTGTAGCACTACTCTGAATGTAATTGAAGTTGGTCAAGTTTACAAAAATATTTTAAGTACAAGTAAAATGCTTACAATTTGGGTTAGTCGGGTCGGGTCGAGTGTGTTAATGAGTTCTGAGTTATAATTACTAGGCCTAGTTAGTAATTATCACTGGTAAATGTTCAAAAACTTTTTTTTTCTCCTAAGGGGGGTCATGGGAAGGGATCGAATCACGAAGCGCCGGGCTTGTGGTATCATATCTACCGGATTACCTTAGGCCGTTTTAAAAAACTTTGCTAATAATAAAATTATAAAAAAATATATTTTAAAAAAGAAATAGTATATAGTGGTGGTCATAAACAGCGGGGTGGCGGCCAGCGGCGATGGTCGAAGGTGGTGGTTGGAAGTTGGAGTGGTGCTAGTGGTAAAAGGAATGTGAGTTATTATTGTGTGTAATTTATCAAAATTTAGAATTTGATTTTTCAAGATTTAGTATATAATTAGTTGTATGTAATTGAGGAATTGAAATTCCAACTCAATTTCATTTCCAATTTTAATTATGTTTCTAAATGACGGACTTAATGTTAGAGGTCACAATTTCAATTCTAATTCCAAATTATCAAAAATTGAGGTATTTAAATATATCATATAATAATCCAAAAATAGTGGTCAGCTATTCAGTTTTCTAAGTAACGGAATACTGCTCCGCGAAACGGAACGCTGACGTTGATCCACCGGTCAACGTTTAGTCCCAAATACTATTGGCTATCTTGGACGCCTCATTCTCTAATTCAACCCTAGTCTGAAAAATACAACCTCACGCGCTCTAACAACTTCTCTTCGTGGAGACAAAAAAAAAAACCGAACTTCTCGAAGTGTGTGAACGTTCACAACCGTTAGATTAAGCAAATAGCGCAATCTAACGGCTCATACACTACAAAGACCGATCGATGAAGAAGCCTTTTGCCTGTATGAAGCCAATTTATCATCTTCCCTCTTCCTCCACTCTCAAGGACTCCCTCTTAAACTGAACACACTTTACACACACACACACACTCCAAACGCCAAAAACCATTTTCGCATCCCAACGTAAGTTTCCCCTTATCCCTCACTAAGGCATTTGTGAGTTTTCTTGTGTTTATCGTACAGATACAGTTCACTGTGTCTATAGCTGCTTGCTAAGAAGAGCAGCTTTTTACTGGTACAGGTTTTCTCTATCCCTTCCATGGGTTACTTTCAAAGAATTCTTGTTCTTGTTTTCAATATTTGGAGATTTTCGGGTGTTTTCCGAAGTGGGTTCTGTTTACCGATTGGTTTGATTGGGGGTATATCAAAGGTTGGAGTTCGATTATATATGATCGCTTGGAATTAGTTGCCTGATTAACTTAAATTGTAGAGCCTCTTTTAATTTCCTTCATGATTATTATAATCATTTACGGAAATACTTTCAGCCACAGTTTTTTTATGAACTTGAAAGAAAAAATAAATTTATGTGAAATCTTTGTTTGTTAACTGGTTTAATTGATTTTGAAAAGTCAAAATAGGACTTGTTTTTGTGCAGGACATATGACCATGGGGTGTGGGGTAAATGTTACGGGAAAGCATATCTACAAGGAATCATTTTTTCTTAATAGTTGAGTGCTCTTTTTTACTTTATTTTGCAATTTGCATTATTGATGATGGAAACAAAAGGAATATGTGGATTTTTCATGATCATTATGCTTGTGTATTAGAACTTGCTGTACCTTTTCTCACAATCTCTCTGGTTAAGTTGTAGACTTGTAGTAGGGTCCTTCTGGTCAGTCGTCAGTGTGGATGTAGGAGACGTCACAGTATTTTGACAGATTGACATTATTTCATAGTTTTCATTATAATGGAAAATATAACGGAATATCAGCAATTTGGCAGTTGGCAGTAACATACGTCGTGTTTTCCGTGAATGGAAAACAAAGGAAGTGGCAGGCTGACAGCAGTTTGGCAGTAAGTTGATTCTTGTTTAGAATAATGTACAGGAAAGTACAGCAATTTAACAGTCTGGCGATAAGCCAATAATCTGGCTTATGTTCTTGTTAGTAAACGAGAGTACTTAGAACATTTGGGGGACCTTGTAAGCTTATTTTTGTGTTTAAGGCTCTCTATAATAGAGGTAGTCTCCTAATGAAACAAAGATATTGGCGTTTGTGGTTTCTTGAATTTCATTATGTGATGATGTTTATTGTCTGTCCCGTTGTTGCTTGTTTCTTTGATCATGACCCTAGCTCATTTCAATATCATGAAGGTAAGTATGGCTGAAAAATCATCGCAAGGAAGTGAGAATAGTGGAAGCTCTAAAGCCGTCCTCAATGAAAGGATCCTCAGCTCTATGTCACGAAGATCTGTTGCTGCTCATCCTTGGCATGACCTAGAGATTGGTATAGCCTTTCTCGCCCTTGTGTTACTTTAAATTGTCCTCTATATCTGTCGTGGATGCAATTTGCAATGTGCATCAAGTATATGAAGTTCATTCTTCCAGTTGGCTGAGTATCTTACTCATTGCTCTGCATAAAGAATCCACGTTTAGAAATCAAATATTTTAAGCGTTTGAATAGATTTCCATAAATACCCTTAATTTTAAGAATTAAAATAGTTTTCCTTATTTTTGGTTTCATGTACCAAGGGCAATTTTTTTAAAAAAATAATGGTTGGAGGGTAAATTTGAAACCTCGTATAGCTTAAATTTTCAAACAGGACTCTTAAAGTGAAATGGAGGGAGTACATAAGTATTGTAGATAGCATTTTACTCTCTTTTTTTTGTTTGATAAGTAGCATTTTACTTACAAATGTCTATTCTTCACCTTCAAACGTTTAACCATCTGGAATCTTATAATACATGATTGTGTATGCAGGGCCAGGTGCACCTGCCGTTTCAACATGCGTGCTCTTCTTGGTCTCAGTTACTGGGTATTTTTTGAAGATCATTTTTGGTAATGAAATCCTAATATAGTTATGTTTGTTGAGCCATACCTATGGAGTAAGAGTTGGTTATTTATGGTTACTTTAACTTACTTATTTTAATTGTAATCGAATGTGTGTTGGGCTCTGTTTTCAAAATGAACCATAGAGAAAAGAAATTCCTTAGGAAAAGAAAATCTCACCCATGACTGCAGAGAACCTGCAGTCCCTCGCCCGTCAGGCTGTCACAGTGGGAATACTATTGTCAAGTTCTGCTCCTTGTAAATCAAGATATTCATTAATAAGCGTTTTCATTTCTTTGGCAGGTAGTCGAAATTGGTAAAGGTAGCAAAGTTAAGTATGAGCTTGACAAGAAGAGTGGTCTGATCAAAGTAAAGTTCTCTCTCTTTCTCTCTCTCTCACACACACACATCTTTGAGTGAGCTTAATATCTCACTTTTCTTAAAGCTTCTTTCACTCTGACAATCAATAGCAGGTTAGTTGAATTATCATGAAAACTAGGCAAATAGATATAGAGTTGGGGCTTCACATTGTGTGAGGTCTCAAGTTTGATTCCTTTCCACTCCCCCTCGAGGTAAAAAATAAAGATAATAGAAATCAATAGACTTCAACACCAATGCAGTTTAATTTGTTTTCTAGGGTGTGCTTGTATATAGACGTGGTGATCTGAAATGGGTTGCATGGGTAGTCAATGAAGGTAAAATCAAAATAGGAGACCATGTAACTGGCGTTCTTCAGCTATTTAAAGAGCTGTAGATGAACATATCGTTGAAATTTTTTAGACATACTCTCTTGTTTACATGAATAATCTAATGTAGTCCCTGACCTTCATGACTTTTAGCTTGCCTTGCTGTTTATATATTATCATGAAAAATTGAACTTGATCACCTTAATATTACCATCTTACAGTATTTGAAAACTGAAAATTATAATATGTTAAAGTAGGACCAAATTGATTGTCTATTGCCAGTGACAGCCACGCATGGAAATTTGTTTCTTTAAAAGATTTTCAGAAGTGAAATACTAGTATTCTTACTTCAAATGGAGAGCTGGTAATGTAGAGTCTCA
>CM028377.1:88116895-88162244 GCA_013146195.2 Codonopsis lanceolata | reverse complement strand
AGATTTAAAAATAACCAATAAAATAAAACAAATATGTATGATAAGTTGCAATATAATGACTAAAAGCTTACATTATAAATTACCGAAAAACAAAATATCGAAAAACCTAAACACACAATAACACAATTTATAAATCTCAAAACTATAAAGATTAAAACACAAAAGAATCCAATAATTAAAAGTAAACAAAAAAGTTAAGGCTGACAAATCACTTTTAAAAACCATTAACACCACATGCGCTAACCGTGCAACGCGTGCGTGACCTTAGTTTAATAAATGTGCATAATATCATGTTATTTGTAGTAACATATGTCATTATGACTCACTTAATTTTGTTTTAATGTGCAATTGTTCGATAGTTGAGTAGAAGCCAGTAGATCGTGACTATTGCGGCGCATATATAGTTGATCGGTAGATCGAAAGTTAAGATCGAGTGTTCGTGTGGATCGAGTTGAGATCGTTTGGTTCGCGCTAGTAGCGGCCGACTCTTCCGAGTTATATCTCGTAGTCACATTCTTTATAGCATCGTTATTTTTATTATGTATGTTGTTATTCTGTGAGGTTGACATTATGTAAAGTTATATAGACTTTACGATCGGTAGAAACTTGGGTATTGATGTTGGTTGTATTTTTTATAGCCTACTTGTATTGTCGAGCTCGTGTACTTTAGTTTTGGTATTTATTCGTTGTCTCTGGGCATCACATAGCCAGGCTTTCATTTTAGTTATTGTTGTCTCCATATGCTTTAGTCGTTGAGTGTTTATATCGGGTTGGTATCTTGTTATTTCGCCAGCCTTGAGTAGCGATGGTTAGTTGTCTATCGCATTATTGCGTCCGCGGTTTTTAGGCACAAAGATTTACTATCTCTTTGGTCGTGCTTAGCTTGGAGCTCGATAACTCAGGCGTGTTATTATTATTTTGCTTCCGCATATTTTAATTTGTTTCCTCGGTTTGCCGTTACGACTTTACTTCCTTGTTAAAGCTGGTGTAGCTCGAGTATTTGACTCGTGCCATCTTGTTTAGTAGGTATTTTCCGTTCTTTTAAGTTGTTATCATGGAACGACCTCGGATTCCATTTGGGGGTCAGTCAGTCGTGACAGGAGGTGGAAATGCATAAGGGGTGGGGAGGGAGATGTGCTGGGAGGGTGAGTGGAAATGGTTACGCGAGGTAGCTTAGAATCCATTTTTATTTTGATTTATTTCTTTTTATTTCTTTTTATTTCTTTTTTATTTGACTTAGGGACACATAGTCACATAAATCCATATGAGTAGTATTAGCCACGTATACCAATTCATCAACATCACTAAGGATATAAAAGTCTTTTTGTTTCATTTTTAACGTGAAAACTAACGGGCGTCACATGAGGGACTAACAGTAGGCCCACAAATTAAGTTTAAGGACCAAAATCGGAAGTGTCAAAGAGGTTGAACAAAATCAATTTGAAGTGTTAAGTCCAGGGATCAAATTATATATTAACCTTTAATATTTAATCCAAGAACTTGGAATAACATTGATAATCAAACAAATGATTTTTTGGTAGAGAAATGTCCTTTTAGAGAGAATAATCTCAAATATCCTATAGCTCGTCTTTCTAGACATTTTTCATATTCGTAATATACAAGAAAAATACCAAATGGAGATAATCAAGACAGAAAATAGCTAGTGTACTCTAAAAATGAAAAACAAAGTAGTTTTCAATAACTATTTTATACTCTCTTTTTTGTATTGTAGATGTTGTACTTTTTCAATACTTTGAAAAATGAAAATTGAAAAATTATTTATGTTAAAAAATTTATTTTATAATTCTATAAGGGACCCCTTTTTTGGCACATGGGCCCCCAAAAGTTTAGGGTCTACCTTGAGGATCTGCACTCAAGCTAATATATGAGGCTGCACATGAACCTGGAGAGGAACATGTGCAAATGGTGATATTATCTCACTTTACTGAAGTCAACTCTGTAAAATGATGATTCTACCCTTGATATTATTTTTGGTATGTTCAACTTGTTTTCAGAAGCAGTTGTGCATCCTCAAGGTTAAATCTTTCAATCGTCAAATCAGTAATCTAATCTACCCCTCGTTCTAATTAACTTCAAATATGCTAGGTTTACAATTATTTCTACAACTTTTGTTACAACTAAGTATTGATGAAGATTTCCCATGCCCCCCTTAGGAGAAAAAAAAAAGTAAAAAAAAAAAGTATTGATGAAGAACAAATTTGTTTTAGAGAAAGACAACTTTCCCTTTCATCAAGGCTTAGTTGTAGCAAAAGTTGTAAGAGTAGTTGTAAACCTAACAGTGTTTAATTAAGTTAGGTTTCATTTGCCAATGTTAAATTGAATAGCCAACTTCAAGTTGTTTCAAGTTTCTTATTTTGAGATTGATAGGGGGTGAGGTATTTGATGAACTTATCCTTTTCTATTATTCATGTTTTTGAGGTTTTCATATGTTAAATAGTGATGATGCAAAAATTAGTCTTGGGTAGTCCAATGTGGATTGTAGGATAGATGGGCTTATGTATTGGGTTGGATCTTCGTAGAACTTGTCAAATGCAAGGAAAACACCTTAGTGGGAATGCAAGATAAGAACTCGCGAAACCACTCTGGCGTGAGAGTAAGAGTGTATGTGAGCGTACCTTTTAGGATTGATGTTGGGAGGTATTTATAGTCCTGAATGAGCCAAATTCGGGTAGATTGGTAATAGTGGCGAGATTGTTAGGATTGGTGGCTACCAATCTAGTTGACTGTGTAACTGCCGAAATGATTGCTTAGATTCCGGCGAGCACGCTTCTCTAAGCCTACTCGGGTAGTTGGTCATGTCTTCTGGTCATGCGAGCCTAGCCGACCCAATTGAATGTTTGTATGATCGTATCTTCTTGTCTCTTATTCTCAAG
This sequence comes from Codonopsis lanceolata, assembly GCA_013146195.2. Taxonomy (NCBI): domain Eukaryota; kingdom Viridiplantae; phylum Streptophyta; class Magnoliopsida; order Asterales; family Campanulaceae; genus Codonopsis; species Codonopsis lanceolata. The sequence goes on along the minus strand of CM028377.1, from coordinate 88,159,350 downwards.
TAGGTACCCTGGTAAGAAAGGTCTGGCTATCTCCGACCAGATTAAAATGAGGGCGGACTAGGATAGGTGACTCTGATTAGAAATGTTGGAATATGCCTACTGAACCATGACTTATACATTTGCATATTTTGAATATCATGATTTGCTTGTTCCCATTAGTGCATGTTCCAACAAGTGACTAAAAGGGTTGCGTACCGGTTAGTGTGGCAGCTTGTTGAACATTGCATGGGTCTTAGACTAGGAGTGTTTGTGTCTTAGTCCCACTCTTATATGATGACCCCAACAGACCTTTCTACGGGTTGATAATCTCTTCAAGAATATCAAGCCATCAGACCTTCAAAGTGTTTTAGGCTACACGTGCGACAAGTGGAAACATTGCAGATGTTCAAAAACGACAAAAGGCTCAAGCTTCGCAAAAGTCAACTTGCGGAAAAGTCTTGACAACTCACAAGCCTGCAAGATCTGGTTTGATATTATTCAACAGATATTCCCCTTTACATTTGGTCTTTGAATTCAAATGAATCTACTTTATTGGAAAATCAAATGTCAGTGTACTTTCCATCAGACCTACACAATAGTGACACATCAACTTAGTTTAACTTTTGGACAACTTTTCAAATAAGAGATTTTCAAGAAAATCTTTATCCAACAATTCATAAGATTTACACTTATCCAATGACCTCTACAACGGCTAAAGATTATTCAAAGATAATATCAATGGATCTAAGTTTTCGGTCCATAAAAGAAACCTTTTCTCCCTTGTTAAAAAGTATGAAAGAACTTACAAAGATCACTGTGGAAAAACCCAAACATTTGCAAAACGCATTTTGTGGATTGCAAAGAAGAAAAGAGAGAAGGAAAAAATAGTGATCTGAAAAGCTAAACAACAGAGAACAATGTCTTGATCAAGAACTCCTTCCTGACTTGAGCTCTTTAACCTCCTTCAAAGAACTCAGTCTCTACAGCACTGCAGAGATCCAATTTTTTGGTAGAGGCCAAGCACTCTAGATTCAGTTGAAGATAGATCTCCAAAGATGTCCAAGGAAGATGACGAGCTGGTTGTCTGCATTGCATTCATACCAGCAGACTTGTATTCCATTGCAAGGGATGTTGGTTGTGCAACAATAGGTCATCATAAGGAGTCGAGTGATTTGCACTCCGTTGCTTAGATATTCCTTATTTGAGCAACTCATAAAATTGTCTTCTCATATCTCATCTCTTTGATTCCACCTGCTCTTGACATGTTCATAAAACTCTGAGAAATGAGTTCTTGAATGGGGAAGGAATTCATAGGAAGAAAGTAGATAGCTAGGTTAGAAAGTCTAAGTTGATGTACTATGCACGTTTGTCTTTGAGTAAACCTCTGTTGATTTGTAATATAAAATATATTCATCAAACTCAGCCTCGATTTCTCTTTCCAGTGCTTAAAAGGTTTTAATTCAATAAAGTTATCTATTCTGGAACTCATGTCTTGCATCTGAAGACATCTGAAGAAGTGTTAAGTATGTTATTATTCTGAGCATATGTTCGTGTATAACTGCTTAAACCTTTTAAGATAAATCTGTTAAGCCAAAACTTTTTTGCTGCCAAACTATTTTATAAGCTAACAATTTATCTACTATCTGTCAGCAGAGTTTATTACTCGGCTATGAAGAAATCTGTTGCCCAGTACAACAACATACATGTCTTATCTCAAGATTGTTTTATCCTTTAGAGTGTTTCACCCATATTCAAAATGAATGGTGAGATAATTTTTAAAATAGTAACATAGGCTATTCACCTCCCCTCTAGTCTATCTGAGCACATCAATAGGACCATCAAGAAAACACTGTTGCATCTTTGCTCTCTTGCTTGGTATTTAGGCTTGTGAACAACATGTGGAGTCTCACGTGTTTTGCTCGTGATTGGTTTTGAGTCGGGCACATCAAACATGACCACTTCTTTAAGAAGATTCTACATCTCAATGGTGCTTTTTTTAAAGCTTTCAAAAGCTTTTTATATCCATAGTGGATATTCTAGCCAATAGTCATCACTTGAAGCTTCGAACCACTTGAGGTATTTATTTTTTATTATTACATTCTTTCAAAAATACTTTTTTTTTCTTTACTTTCTTAATTAGACTACACAAATTATTTATTTCACTTCTTTGTTATGAATAACAATTATTTTACGAATTTATTGAAAAATTCAAGTGTCGAAGATTTTGTCAATGCCTAAACTACTCCAAATTAATAAATAAATAAATTATTTGGTGGACATAATATTCTTTTAAAAAATTAATTAGTTATGTTTTAAAATTATATATTTATTTTCAAAAAATATATATCACTTTCAAATGTATATTGTCAAAGAATAAAATATTTAATAGTAGGAAGCTTTTATAGGTACATGTATAGTGAATAACTAGGTTATTACCCGTGCGATGCACGGTTGACTTAGTATTGTTTATGAAACTTAATTTTGTAGATAGAATTTGTAAGCTATTTGAATGAACCAACAACTGCAAGATGTACACATAATTAATAAATCAAAAAAAAAGTGAGATCACACTGAATCATCAAACCAAAAATCCATGCGAATTTTGTAGATTTAATTTGCAAGCTATTTCGTAGTGGTTGTTTGTGGTGTTGGTGGAAAACGTTTAATCAAACTGGATAAAATCTATTTTAAATTGACCAAGCTTTGGTAAAATAATAAAAATTAAAAAACTTCTACCATGAGAATTGAGGAGTCCTAATCAAATTAAACTTGTCTACATCAAATGTGATAAAATCTATGGGGTAGAAACTGATTTTGTAAACAAAAAATGGTAAATAAAAAAACTTTTACCATGAACACGTTAAAAAAAGAATTATATAGATATATTTAGTACCATATGTATGGTTTTAATAATTTTTGTTTTATTTGCAAAACTTGTTTATAATAAGATGATTTTCTAAACTTATAATAAATAATTAATTTTTTTAATTAGAATAATTTGAAGAAAAAAAACAAAAAATAAGGTAAATATTCAAAATTGATCATATAGTCATGTAATTGAAAGATTAAAATCTATGAGAATTGATAAAATATATCCTCAAAAAAATTACCGTAAAATTGGAGTTCTAATAAAGTGAAACGTGTTTAAATAAAATGTTATAAAATATATCCGGCATTAACCGATTTTGGCAATAAAAATGGTAAAAAAACAAAAAAACTTTTACCATATATAAAGGAAGCACCGGTTTTAAAATTTATCCGGTTTTAATTTTTGATAGGAAAAAAAATTATAAACTTGTATAGAAGGTGACACGTGAAAGCATATAATTCTTTTAAAACTTTAAGCGTACAACAAAAAGTCGTCATGTGGCAACAACGACTTCTATTTTAATAATAGTTGATGGATAATTAATATATTAGTAATTAATAATTAATAAATATAGATTAGTAGAATAACAAATAATATAGAATTATCCAGTGGATAATTTGTATAAATTAAAAATTATGAAAATAAAAAAAGATGGAAATAGAAGAGTTTTATTCAAATTAAACTTGTATAAATTATATAGGATAAAATCTAGTTTAATTAAGCGATATTTGAAAAAAATAATACCAAAATCCTAAATCTCTATCATAAATTTTCTCGTAAAACTATATCATAAATCTGTTTTATCTTATCAAATTAGTTTTAGGAATTTTATCATATCTAATTAGAATTAGAATTTTTATCTTAAACTAATCGATTTTGAAAAAAGAAAAAACTTTTATCATTTCAAAAATGACACGTGGCAGCAACATTGAACATTTAATTAAAGTAAAAAACTTTTACCATTTCAAATTTGATAAAATCTATCCGCAACAATTGTGATAATATCAAATGGGATAAAAACTAACTTTTTATCACTAAAACTTTGAAATCAATTGTGATAATATCAAACTTATCATAACTAACCGTATAAAATTTATCCTAAACTAATTACAAAATCAAATGTGATAAAACTTTTATGATTAAAATTAAAAAAAACTACAATTTATAAGAGGGTGACACGTGGAATCACATAATTTTTTAAAAAAAAAATTAAAATTTTTTACATTTCACAGAAAGCCGCCACGTGACAGTAGTGGCTTCTGTTTTAGTTATAATTAATAGATAGATAGATAGATAGTATTTGTGATAAACTATAATATCACAAAATCCCAAACCAAAAAAAGGCGTTAAAAAAAAAACTTATCATAAACTAACTGTTTAAAACCAAAAGTATCGCATTTGATTTTACAGATATAATCATCCTAAACTAACTGTCTATGTGATAAAACTTATCCTCACCGTAAAAGTTATCATAAACTAACCGTATATGTGATAAAACTTATCCTAACCGTAAAAATTATCATAAACTTTTATCAGTAATTTTTATCGGTAATCGGTTTTGGCAGAAAAAAAAAAGAAAAAAAATTACAATTAATATGAGGATGACACGTGGAAGAATGAAATTCTTTAAAAATTTGAAGATTTAACGTAGTTCGGCCACGCCAAGCCATTTTAAGAATAATTGATAGATAGGTATATAAAGAAAGAGTAATATTATGGCCACCAAAAGAGTACCAAAACTTTTACATTTATGTTATAAAGCTTTTGATTTTCTGTTTTAGCTGTCAACTCATTTGGCGTGGTACTCTTTAAGTGGCAATAACATTATTTTAAAAAAAATAATCATAAAGTGATGACGTGACCTGATGGATAAACTTAAGAAATGTTGTTGGAAATGCTCTAGGTTGTTTACCTCCTTGATGAAACACGTTTAAGAACGTCAATCATTGGCATCTTTTTTGTATGGATAAACATTTTAAAGGTTTATTGTTGGTGTTGCTTTTAGTTGTTTATCTCCACGCTGAAACACGTTTAAAAATGTCAAGCCTTGACATTCTTAACTGTTACGGATTTTGCGATGGACAGTTTTTGCAGAAGTCACTAAAGATTAATACAGTAATTCAAAGGATGATGACACAGGCCTTCTCACAATTTTGTAATACTCAACTTAGAGAAGTTGAATTCACGGGAGTTTATAGCACTAGACCATGCCATTTCTATACTCATCACAAATGAGTAGGCAAGTTATCTTGGTGGTGAATGGACTAAGAGAATTGCAAGGGAAGAGTACAAGCTGTTCTAAACAATTGGAGATGATTGTCCCAAGACATGTGAAATAAATGCAGAGATTCATTGACCCTAGGGAGCCAACCTTCTTTTAAATAAGTGTAGGTGACTGTTCTTTTTTGGTCTTAGAGGTTGGAGTAAGTCTCTTGTAAAGCGGTCATACGGATCTTACTTCGTAAAACGAAACTCCACTATCTCACAACTCAATCCACCAACATACGGTAGATCGGATAAGGAGGATTCTCCTTACAAAATATATCGGTAAAACCGTCTTACCTAAGTTTTTGCCCGGAGGAGTTGAACCTGTGAGTTGGGATCTAACTCACGCAGGTAATAATAATAGGACAAGATATTTGAATGTTCAATGAACCAGGCAAGGATATAGTCTTCTAGCATACAGAACCCACAAGCATTTTCAACAAGATTCACAATTGGAAATGAATATAAACATCCTCAAACACAGAAATTGAACCAAATTTGCAGCCGCAGAAAAATTACTAGATAAATTAAAAATTTGTTATCATTACCAGACTGGCATCTGCATCCTAACTCATATTGTAATAGCAGAATACAAGAAAGCGACAAAAAATACCACGCTACTAACGAACTATGATGTAACCTCATTAGAGTGCAAAATTTTACAAGACTTCGCCTAGTGCCTAAAAGATAACTACTAATTGCTGGGTCTTTTGCAACATCAGGCAAAGTTTCATCTCCGAAGTCCTATTCTTCAGTTTTCTTCTTTTTCTTCTTCTCTTTCTTCTTGCCTGGTGTCTCGGCTTCTTCTTCTTCAGGTTCAACATGTTTTCTCTTCTTTTTCTTCTTGTCACCAGTTTCCACATTCTCCCCTTCATTGGCTTCCTCAGGTACGTGCTTCTTCTTTTTCTTCTTTTCTTTCTTGCCAACGTCTTCATTTTCTAACCCATCATTTGTCACAACAGTGTCCTCTGCATCTTTCTTTTCTTTCTTTTCCTTCTTTTTCTTTTTATTTTTCTTCTCATCAACAGCAGGTTCTCCTAGTGAGACCATTTCTTTATCTTTTTCAGCCTCCGCTTCAATCCGTCCAAGAACGGAATCAGCTGAAGGATTGTAAGTCTACATGTAAAAAGCAAAGTTACAATTAAGGAGGAGAAAAAAAATAGCATTATGTAGTCGCTTGTAATACATGTTTCTTCGGTCACCATCATGGTTGCCATAACAGATATGTTTTGTCAAAACTTCATTGAACCAGTTTTCGAACAAATGAACTGAGTTTGGCATAACCAAGATAAAAGTGAATGCCTGAATGGCCAAAAGAAGTCAAAAAAATCCAATACAAACTGAGATTTGATTACAGTTGAAGAGATGAGACTAAAAATTAATTAGTAAGAACTTACCGAGTATCTATCACAAACAAAATAATTTTGTTAAAATCATGTGCATGCAAACAAAATAAATGATAAATAAGAGTCCCAAGTGAGAATAAATCGCACACCTTGGCAGTAGTTATCAATGCGCCTGATCCCTTTTTGTGGTCCTTGTTGTAGCTCTCTATCCTAGGTTTGCCTTTAGCTGTTCCAGCAGATCGACCTAGTTCTCTACCTTCAAGATTTCTTAATCGTGTTTCAAGCTACAAGTGCATAGAAGAAAAGTGTAACAAATGAAAAGGAAAGGTAAAAAAAAACAGCACATACACTTCAAGTAGATAATCTAATACCTTGAGTCGATTCTCTAATCCCATAGAATTATCTTGGTTATCCCCAAGAGCATCATATCGAATCGCCAATGCACTTTTGGCGGCAAGAGAACGTGATATTTTCCCTTTATGTTTCGGGCCAGCCTGACCAATTAAAGATGCATGGTAGATAAGTCCATACTTGGGTGTTGCATGCTTTGTCTTCAAAGCCCTGAAAAGAGCCTTCTCTGCACCAAGAATCTGAACAGTACTCCCAGGCTGTTTTGCAAGATTCAACAAGCTGCCTCCATGTGCAATAAGGCGAGCACCAACAAGTTCTCCAACAAGAGCAGTAAGATTAGGAGCAATGGTGTTCATCCTGCTCTTCAGATAATCATAAAGCTGAGCCCTGTACTCTGAGAGAGACAAAACTTGATCGCACAAATCCTTGATATTCATCAGATCAAGGTCACTAACTTCGGTTCCCATGGAGATCATGGCTGCCTCTTTTAGTTCTGTCTCCACCTCCTCCGGCAATATCTGTAAGCAATTGAAACAATTTAATCAGATTCATCACAAGGCAAATAATTTACCAGTCTAGAAGGTGTTATTTAAGACTATGGTCGAGGCATCTATAAATAAGGACAAAATCAGGTCAGACGGCAGCTTTAAGATACAATTTTCCTTTCACTATGAACTTTTGACTAATCAGTACTCCAAATAACAGAATTCAAATTGGGAAACTACATGATCTTGATATGATGGTGAAAAAGAGGAATTAATAGTTACCTCAGAGAAATCAAGCTTTAAAGCGCTTTGTGCGGTCACCCATGAGCTTAACTGCTTTTGCATAAAGAATGTTATCCTGCACAATCTTTGCAAGCTCGGGGAAGTGCCAACCATACCATTCTCGAACCCTCATCGCATATGTATTAAGCTCTTTATCAAGATCATCCAATAAGCCAATGGCCTGAATGATCATAGTATCCACCTGGTATAAAGGTAAACAACAAATAAGAACAGCTCCGAAACCCATTGCATTGAAAACACCCACACAAAAATTAAGTGAATTATATATTAAAGACGAAGACCAATCAGAGAATTATGCGTGCTGGTCAGTCAGCTGACCTGTTCAATCCTGGCTGTTTGTGGTTATGATTGAGGAATATCACTTGGATACAAACTACATTTAGGACTCCAAATGGAAACTCATTTGGGAAAAAAACTTGCTTAAATATGAAGGATGGAATAATTCAACCTAGGATTAGGATTGTTGCAGCTCATGGAATGGATACGGAACACTAGATGTTACAGTTGAAACATAAATCGAGGATAGCTTCATAAGTGTCTGACCTTTCTTACCCATCCCCTCCTAATTGATCGTGTCACAGAGAGAGAGAGAGAGAGAGAAATCTTCAAGTTGTGTTCTTTTCGAAATATGACGCTCCGTTTTACCTACTAAGCATGTAAAAGAATGCTCTACCATTTGGGGTGTAGTTGTTTAAAGCACGCCCAAGCCCAAGGGGTAACGTGAAACGCGCTTGGCAACTCACCATGAGAAAAGCGCACTTGTAAGAAGCAAGTTACTTTTGAGGCTTTTTTTTATAGGTAAGTGTGGCCCCTTGTTAGTATGGGGATTGGAACCAAGGACCTCAAGGTCTTTGTTAGGCACTAGGCTCTAAGGCATGAAATAGGTGTGCCTTTTGTTGACCCTCTGGCCAATAAGAAAGTGTTACTTTCACGATGTATTACAAGTCTTTAATTACACATGATAACTTGCGCACATGCTCTAAATTACAACCAATACTGAAGAAGCACCATCAATGCATCCTCTCCATAGACGAAAACTTTGGGAACTTCCTCTCCATCCGGCAACCTTCATTTTCCTTTTTCATTCTTTCCTAGTTTCTTTTTCTTATACTTTCTTCTTTCTTATTTCATGTTTAAAACTGGGATGTATCTCCACAAAGACTGATACTTTTTCTTCGTCTGTTCTTTCTAATATTGTGTTTATAACTTATAAATTTTCCTCTTCATTCTTCTTGCTTCTTTCTATCTGGAACTTTTTTGCTATTAAATGTTTCTTCAAGATCACAATGACTTATGGACGAATTGCACACTTGAGTCCTCAAACTACTTCTTTGGCGGTGAATCCCAAAAAAATTTCAAATGTGCCTCTTGTTTGTATGAAAGCCGCGGCTCATCCTGCGCCTAGCACTTATGCCCCAGCAGGCCCTAGAGCCTCAGGGTACCTTTCACCTTAAGTGACTATGATTTGAGGAATGGGAAAAAGGAGAAACTAAAGCATAACAGAAACAACAATAATAACATTATACACCTCTCACCTTATCAGGACTGAATTTAAGCTTGTATCGTGATAAGCTATGAGATAAACCCAAGCTCATAGGAGCTAGATCTTGGGCCCCAAGACCAGTTATGAGTTCAGTCAAATTACTCCTCAATCCTCTCATCACCTCCATGACAGCGTTGTTGTGAAGACAATCAATTTTCTGTCAAAAGAAGAATAAAGTTGGACAAAGGTAATAGTACAATACAAAAGGCATAATTAAAAGGTAATAGAGCTTTTGCAGACCAGCTTCTCCTTAATTGCATTTCCAAGTTTAGAATCTGCCACAGCTAATGTTTCGCCCTCACAATGAGCACGCAAGAACTTGCGTAGACCTTTGCTGGGCTTGCTTTCAATTAAACAGGTCGCTTCTGATAACGCCTCTGCTGTATTCTCAAACTTCAAGAAAGCTTTCAGCTTTACAGCCTGCAGTTAAAGACATACCAACCAATACTTTTTGTGATACAACATGTCAGCAGTATAAAGACAAAAAGGAAAAGAAAGAACAAGAAGCTAGTCCGCCAAGAAAGCATTGAAGATAAATGAGAGGGAAAGAGAAACGAGTGGTGCTTAAATGGACCATTCGAATCAGTTTAATATCCATCGCAAACATATAATCCCTCCAACAACCAAAAAAGGATTCCAACCCTCCTCTTGAGTTTGTCCCAAAAAGGAATCTTGCATTTCCATGTTTAACTATAAATTTCCATTATATTTGATTTTTTTCATTGTTCTCAAAAAATATCATATTTCTCTAACTGTTACTAACCAAAAAAAAAAAAAAAAACCGTGCGATCTGAAGGAAATGTGAAGAAGTTGAGAGTACAAACTTAAAAAGTTTTAACTTTCAAATGAGACTGTTTTGGGGGGGCAGTGGAGTATTTAAGCCTTTTGTGCTCCATGCACCCTTTACAAATTTAGTTGACAAGACACCCCCCAACACACTCCTAGCCATCAAGACACCCAATTGATCTCCTCTTCTGTCTCATAAGATGTGAAGAAAATTACTCAAAAAACTTCGTAACAAAAAACATGGGCAATACTAAAATTGGGATATGTTACTAATGCCTAATTGTAATTAAAAAAAGAAAAAAATTGTCTCTTGCTTCAGTTCAAAACATCACAAAGTCTTGACCATGAACATTGGACTCCACCCAACCACAAAACCTAACCGCTGAATCTAAAGAATAAAATCAAATCTTAATATGACATCTCTTTGGCGCTCCACTGAGCAAAGCATTAGATCTTTAGACTTTCAGAACACAGAGTAAAGCACACATGACATAAAATCACTGCATTAATTGCAAAAGGAATGGCATATTCTTGAACAGAACCATAACAAGATTTATTGATTTCTATCGACACTTGACATAAGATTTTTATTTTCATGTTCCCAATTCATCAGTTCACTGAAACATGACTAATTAGTACTCAAGCTTCCCAAGGCCAACACTTCAAAAGAACCATTTACAATTCCTTAACGCAAAAATGAAAATATAAATGTCTACCAAATGACGAGTACCTCCAACAGAACAGTATATTTGTTTCTAAAGAAAAATTTCATGGAGGCCAAACATGGAAATATTAAATAAGGTGATTTTTTTCTTGGTTACTAAAAGGACAGGAAAAAACTTCAGGTTAGTTTCTACTTATCATTTCAATAGCATGTTCAAAAAGATGATGCATCAAAAGCAAAACAAAACAATAGAGTCCATAAAAGAAATTCACATCTATTCAACATCACCTAAAGACCACCCCTATGTGCATAATGAAAAAACACGTAAATATTAAAAGTTAAGAAGATGCACAAAGCACCCTTTTACAGCGTATCACTAGAATCATGAACTTCAATTTTCACATTGGCATTTCAAACAAATTTGTGTTCCTATTTATACTCCCATCGTTCCTCAAAACGAGGCCACTGTTTTTTTAATAGATGCTCACAACTTTGAAAAGTGGAGCTTCTTTTATGCTACTTTTACAAATTTGTCCTTGGTTCTAACAAAATAAAGTCAAATCCACATTGCCTATCAAGTATCAACGTTAAGGGTTAAAATTGAATGCAAAATAAATGTATATAATAATGTTGTAGTCAGCTAGCACTCCTTAATCTGTGTTCCCGGTCAAAAGGGACTCTCTTTGGGGAACAAAGGAAGTTTATTATTACAATTTCACTGATTTGACTATTACAAATTCATTAAGTGAATTATTCCACATGAAGGCCATCAATGGTGCAACAAGTTGTTAGTTGTTACATCATTCCATGGTGACATGGGTGTCATGTGTTTAAGTGATCAAATCATTCTCTAGCAGATGGAGGACAACACAACATATATAAACACAGAGTGGCAAGACTCACGTACTAGACCATTCCCACAGGCCTCAGGATAATCACTGAAACCAGTGCAAATTAGAATTCAGTTTTCTCACTTGATTTCACAAAATTTCACTTTTTTGAAATTTCAATTTCACAAACCAGTAAAAAATTTCACTTTCTTGAAACATTCTTTATATACTTTAGCATACCGATATGACTAATACGGGCTAAATTTTCCATTCATTACCCACTTCCTCCCTTGTCCATAAGCAATAATGCAATCCTCAAAAGTTAGAATTTGCCAAACAATACACCGAATTTGAGATATATTCTTATAGTATAGCTAGACCATTCTCATTCAAATTTGGTTTTTGAATTTTGACCTTTCCAATTATAGGCAGGTGTGTGTAGTTGATGGCTTTGTGGGATAGAGTGGTGTTCAGGGCTTCCCCATTGGGCGTCAATTAGGGGTGCGCTTTCCGTGAGGTCACTCTCTCACTTATTCAGTGTGACAGATTGAGCTTCATTTTTAGTTTCTTTCCTTGTATATTTCTTTAGTAGCTCTTCTCCTTATGATCCAATATCTTCTCTGATCTATATATATATATATATATATATATATATATATATATATATATATATATAAGAAGAGAATGGCAATCTACAATATAGGGGCTAGTCCTCACCACCCTAATAAACCACAACCATCTTGACTCGGTCCAGAAATATTCCAACCTTTAGCTTGAAAATATTGGTATATGACAATTAAATGAACCCTCGTGGTCAACATGGTCAAACTAAACACCGATTATCAACAAATTATTGAAGTGGGATTTTGACAATATTCATCAATCATTAACTTCACATTACTTGAGCAAACCTATAAATTAACAATAAACAAATTTACAATTTATAAATTAAAAAAAAAGGGTCTGTAGTGACCTGTCTGGCTGTGTCAGCTGAGGAAAAATCTTGCCATAAGTTCTGCAATACCACAAAATAAACCCATAAAGAAGCTCAGACCACAAATGCATAGATGATTATATAAGGACACAGATCAAAAAAATATAAAAAACTGAGAACTTTTACCTCAACTTTAGAGAGTTTGGATTCATCCAAGACTTTGAAGAGGGCAAAGCCCGCTGGGGTTTCAAATAATACAATCATTTTCTTTTACTGCCGAGCACACTCACCTTTACACAGAAGGAGGGAGAGAGATAGAGGGTGTGTGTGTGTTTTGCAACCCCTGGTTTATGGGTTTAGAAGAAGAGAGGAGACAGAAGTAGGGTTTTAGGGTTTGCCGAGTAAAATAGTCATGAATCCTATTCTGGTTAGGGAAGAAAATAGGAAAAGTCCAACCTAAATCGAAAAACATTCTAAGACTGGCCATTTGTGAGGGTACGTATGGTTCGGCCCACTTCACTTGTCCTAGTACCGTTTTAAATACAATTTTAGGCTTATTTGAAGCCCATAGGCCCTTACCCAGACCGAACTAGAATTAAGGGTGACGAGTGGGCTGGTCAACTTTAACAAGTTTTCTAACACTACAGTATTATATGTTTTTTTACCCGAAAAAAATTATTTTTTGAGGCAAAAGACAATGATACCGTTAATGAGTCTGGGGCATGTACTGGTCACTTACTCAGTGTGCATCGCGCTATATCAATTAATGCACCGCGATACATCAGTTTAAATTATCAAATTCAATTTGTGCACCGCGATCCAACAAGTCAAGCCTCTAATTGATGCATCGCGCTGCAAATCATAATGAAACCAAACATTAATGTATCTTCTTTTTCAGTACACAATCAACAAATTATTCAAAATTATTACATCTTTCTTGCATCTCGAATCCAAATCGATGCATCACGATTCACAAATGATGAATTGTGATTCAAAATTGATGCACTCATATTTAAAAAAGGTCTCTAACAGCGAAAAAAATTATATTTTGTCATTTCAACGAACAATTTACATGCATAGAAACACAAAACATAAATGAAAAATATATTTTGAATCACACAAACACAATGGTGACGAGGAAAAGAGGAAGAAGAAGAAGAACAGCAACACCAATAACATACGTAGAAGAATGAGAAGTTAGAGTAATGAAGAAACAGTTATGTAGTAATCATTGTTCTTCTTCACCAATGAGGGAGAATAAGAATAAGAAGGGATAAGGAAAAAAAAATTACAGCATTCTTTCAAATTAGGTATATATTAACTATAACTAAAATTAAAGTTTAATGCTTAATTTTTTAAAGTAATTTGCCACATGTCACTATCTATGAATTATAAAAATTACTGTTTTTTGCAATTTTTAAAAAATATTCTAATCTTAATTTTAAAAAATGTGATAAATTTTAAAATTTTACTTTTTGATGACTACAAATGTAATAACTAAATTTTAAAATATTTTCAAAAAATATTATAATCTTACTTTTTGATAGGGGTGAGCTTGGTTCGGGTTGGTCCATTTTTTTGGAAAAAAAGAGAAAACCGGAACCAAACCAATAGTCTGGTTCTCAAAAAATTTAGAACCGGAACCAACCCAATAGGTGTGAGAACCAATACATTGGTCGGTCGAGAACCAATTGAAGACGTATCGAACCGAGGACCAAACCAATACTATGATTTCTTTACTTTTTAAGCTGTTTAATACAAATATAATGAAATTTTAAAGACTTAAACTTTATAAAAAGATTAAACAAACTTCAATAAAAGTACATTCAAAATCAAACATGTTTTTTGGAAACAACCTTCGATTAAAGCACAAAGTACCTACATTGTCTTTCTTTAATTTGCTCAATCCTACTTCTCTACCCCAACTCCCCAAGTCCAACTATAATAATAATAATACTAAATGAAACCAATAGTGAGAAATTTAGCATTTCAGTTACACCTACAAATTGTATTTTGAGTACAATATATCGTAACGATCTGATTGAATCTAGCTAAGTGATCTGATTTCAACCCTGAATCATGAGCTTGGTTTACTCAAACTCGAGCTCGTTACTGCTCTCAAGCTCGACCTCAAACTGTATACTCTGTAGCTTGGGTCAAGCTAAGCCCATTGATCATAATATTCGATTTCATGACGACCCTAACTTGGAATAAACTGAGGAATAGTTAACTTGATGAGGGGAGCAATAACTTAAATCTTTTATCGATGGAAATTAAGAATTAACCAAAAGGGTAAACAGTAAACTTAAAATCGTATCAAAGGGGAGGCTTCAAATTATTTGGCCTATAATCTTGTCAAACAGATGATAATAAACCAGAATCTTTATTTTAAGAAATATAAAATGACCAAGAGGAATCTTACAAAATTCACAAGAAATAAGAAACAACAATTGCTAAAAGCTAGCAATCTGTCAACAAAGATGACCTCCAATATAGTTTCTTTTTCCTACAAAGCTTTATAGGCTCTCGCTAGGGAAGTTTTTGTTATGTAACGAGCAGGAAAGCAACTTATCTAAACTATTGTTCATGTTATGTGATAATTTTACACTTAACCCTTCAAATATTCCCCTATACTGCCAGAATCATGTAACCAAGAAAAACAAAAACCTCTGGAATCATATTTTCCATTTTCTTTAGGCCTTAATCAACCCTATAACAAGATTTTGTATGCATGATTTGGGTCAAGAATCATGTGATTCGATTGACCAAACAAATTCACTAACATCAAATGTCAAATAAAAAGATGATTTAACAAATCCCGGCGGCCGGCCGTGGCGATGAGCTTGTGTGTGTGTGTGAGAGAGAGAGTGAGAGAGAGAGAGAGGGTTTGGTACTTGTACTCGAAAGGCTGATGATTGATTTACAAACCAGTGCAGTGGCGGCTGGTGGATTTAAAAGGATGGAAATTGGAAGATGACGGATCTGAGATTCCGAGAGCTGAGAGAGACGCGAAAGACTGAAAGAGGGAGAGACGTGAAAGAGAGAGAGAGAAAGACGCGAGTCGGCGAGTAGCTGCTGACGAAAGGAATTGGCGAGTAGCCGACGGCGAGGGCCGAAGGGAACTGGCGTCTGGCGATTTAGGGTTGAGTCTTCAATCTTCGATTGAGTCTTCACTCTTTAGTCTATTGAATTTGAGGGGAGGAAGGCAGGAAGCTGCGGCATAATGCATATACATTACACAAAAAGTATTTATATTTTTTAACAGGGCCGTTCCTGGGCATAGTCCAAAGGGGCGACCGCCTAGGGCCCAAAAACATTAGGGGCCCATTTTTTTATATGTATAGTATAGTATATATATATATATATATATATATTACTCCCTTCGTCCCTAAATTATCGTTCTAGTGGACTCGGTGCACGGTTTAAGAAAACATATTTACTGGATTATTAATATTAGCTTGATGTGTAGTTTACTTTAAAGCTCTTATGTATGTGGTCCATAATTAAAGTATGATGAAAAAGTAAGGGTAAAGTGATAAACATGTTGTCCTAAAAAAGAAAGTTTCAAACAAAACAATTATTTTGGGATGGACGAAAAAGGAAAGGGAGACAATAATTTGAGGACAGAGGGAGTAAAAGGGATGGAAAATTGCCAATTGGAAACGACTTAGTTGTGAAGACGACAGAATACGACAGCCGGCAGACGATTAGACGAAATGACGCTTAGGGCGGACAGTTGGACAAAAGGATGGAATGATCAACAATAACAGCAAACCCTCGACCTCGAGATTCTCAATATGTTCAGTCTTTCATATGCTATGGCCACCAAATTTTCCACTCCACCTTCAGTTCGACTTTCGACAGTTCCTCTTCACGCAGTTCAATTGACGAAAACTTTGTTAGTAGACGAGAGTTTTGAACTAAAATTCGATGTTTTTATAGAGATTTGTAAATGAAAACTCAATATATTTTGTTTAATGTATTAAAAAATTTATTTGGAAATTGGAGGTTTCATTTGTTATTGGTATTCACAACTACACAATTGTGTATTATCGATTCGTTGGGGCCCTTATTCATTATTTTGCCCCGGGCCTTTGAAATGTCAGGAACGTCCCTGTTTTTCAAACTAGGGTTTTATTTTGTAGGTAAAAAAATATTAATCAATAAATATATAATATATATATATATATATATTGGTCCGGTCCGGTTCCAGAACCAAATTTAAAAACCAAAAACCGGGACCAAACCAATTATTCGGTTCTTAAAAAATTATGGACCAAGACCAAACCAAAAAATTGGTTCGGTCCAATTTTCATTGGTCTGGTCCGGTCCGGTTTTTTAAAAAACCTTGCTCAGCCCTACTTTGATAACTACAATTGTGATAAAAAATTTCTAATCAAAATTGCCGTTAGTATTGGGTAATTTTTATCAAATTGGTTATCACATTATCACATTTTTTAAAATTAAGATTAGAATATTATCACATTATCACATTATCAAATAGGTTAGGATAAATTTTATCACATTTGTAGTTATCAACTAGATTTTATCACATTATCAAGTAGGTTAGGATAAATTTTATTACATTTGTAGTTATCAAGTAGATTTTATCGCATTATCAAGTAGTTTAGGATAAATTTTATCGCATTTATAATTATCAAGTAGATTTTATCAGTAGTTAACCATTTTTTCTCTCTTCTGTTTTTACACGTACTATAACTAAAACGAGTTCGTTGCCGCCACGTGGCAACTTTACGTTAAGTGCTTAATTTTTTAAAGTAATTTGAGTATCGCCACATGTCACTATTTATGAATTATAAAATTACCGTTTTGCAATTTTTAAAAATATTCTAATCTTAATTTTAAAAATGTGATAAATTTTAAAATTTTACTTTTTGATAACTACAAATGTGATAACTAAATTTTAAAATATTTTCAAAAAATATTATAATCTTACTTTTTGATAACTACAATTGTGATAAAAAATTTCTAATCAAAATTGCCGTTAGTATTGGGTAATTTTTATCAAATTTGTAGTTATCAAAACGTATCTACAAATGAAACTTACCGTTAGTATAGGGTACTTAACTACATTTGTGATATAAAAGTAAAAAATTATCTAATTAATTAAAACTCCTCAATTCTGATAGATTTTAAAACCGGTGCCTCATTTAAAACAATGTGTATGGTACTAAATATATCTATATAAATTCTTTTTTTCTGCCAAAAATTAAAGTCTAATAGATTTTAAAACATGTGCCTCCTTTATACATAGTAAAACCTTTTCTTTTTTCTTTTTACCAAGTTTTGTTGTCAAAATTGGTTATTACCAGATAGATTTTATCACATTTGATTTTAATTTGTTTCAATTTATTAGTACTCCAAATTTTCATAGTAAAAGTTTTTTTTATTGTCGGGTAGATTTTATCACATTTGATTTAGACATGTTTCAATTAATTAAAACTCCTCAATTCTCATGGTAATTTGTTTTTATTTACCTTTTTTGTTCTTACAAAATCGGTTTGTATCGGATAGATTTTATCACATTTGAATTAGACAAGTTTAATTTGATTAGGACTCCTCAATTCTCATGGTAGAAGTTTTTTTAATTTTTATTATTTTACCAATATTCGGTAAATTTAAAATAGATTTTATCAAAGTTGATTAAACGTGTTCCACCAACACCACAAACAACCACTACGAAATAGCTTGCAAATTATATATATATAATTCGCATGAATTTTCGATTTGATTATTCGATGTGATCACACGTTTATTTATTTATTTATTATGTGGAAATTTGTTGTTGTTAGTTCATTCAAATAGCTTGCAAATTCTATCTACAAAATTAAGTTTTAGAAATAATACTAAGTCAACCGTGCATCGCACGGATAATAACCTAGTTATTGGTACTATTTTACGAAAATTGACTTTAGCGGTTTAAAAAAAGAATGGAGGACTATAACGGAAAAAATATTTGGGAGAAGGTACCGACTAAAAATTTCTCCTAAAATCCTTAATGCTTCTTTTTAACTGATAAAAAGCACTTTTCGTGCAAAAGGATGACCATACCCTTAAGTGAATGAACACGCACGTGCAAAACATTATTTTGCACATCGCGATGCACAAAATTAAATCGTGGTGCATGATATTGAATCACGATGTATGATATTATTTACCCCGATACATAATTTGTGCATCACGATGCATGATTCAAAAATTTATACCATACGATATATTGTGGTTCCCAATCGATGCATCGCGATTCCAAATCGATGCATCAAATGTTGAATTTGTAGTTAGCGAGAGGGACTACGGACAACATTTCTCACCAGGGGAGATGGACCTACCTTCAGCCTCTTGAACTCTCTCTTTCTACATATGGACCTAAATTCTCCATGGCATCTCAACATTTCTCATATCTTACATACTTGAAAAGTCTTACTTCCCGCCCAGAAAAGAGAAAAATATAAGAAAAATACGAAAGCAGCGAGTGGTGACATACGTAGCGGGCTTTTTCGAATTTTTTTATGAAATATCATTTTTTGGGTTAAAAGATATATATGGGAATAAACATGTTGAAATCTTTGTAAAGTGGATTGGCTGCAATATTCGGGTCGGTTTGTTCTGGATAATTTTTAGGATTAATTACAAGCTGATCCCCTTTGTTAAAATTTTAACCTGTTAAGTACGCAGTATTTTTTTTTAACCTGATAAAGACACTTTCGTTAAATTGTTCATAAAATCCCCCCCCCCCTTGGTCCATGAAACTGATTTATTCGTTAATCTTCTCTGTTTTGCTATTGTTTGGATCTAAATTTCATGTTTGGAATTGTTGGGGCAACGAAACATGGATTCATCAATTGTTGGGGCGGTTTTCGAAACATGGATCAAAATGAAACGGTTTTTCTGACTCATTAAGTATGATAATAGAATGGATTCCTTATTCAGTCAATCAACAATAGAAGTAAGATCCATGTTAACAGATGCATGGAGAATCTGTAGTCCATTTTCCTAGTTCTAGGTTGTGTTGAAGGATTATGTATTGACGGAGGAGAGAAGGAAACTGAAGAGATGCAGATGAAATTAATTTGAATCGCGACACATCAATTTTCAATCACGATACCGTTCCAAATACTGGGACTCCTTAGCCGCCCCATACGTTTTCATCCCCTTACGTTCTCTACTTGCCTCTAGTGATTTCCAAAACAGATTAACTTGCATCATACTTCATTCGTTCAAGACAAAGAGTCTACTATACTATTTTTGGATGTTTCACATAAAGAGTTTACTTTCAAAACTCATGTCTACAATCTCTATAGCTATTCAACTTTACTTCTCCACATTTTGTATTAGCATATTGATTATGCTCAAACATTATTGTAATTATGACAAATTTTTAATGATTGTTATATATATCTTTTAACTTTCCAAAGATGACTCTTTGAGTGGAACCAAAGTAGTATTTCGTAAAAAAAAAAAAAACACACAGTAAAAAACAAGGAAAAAAAACTTGAAATGAGAATGAATCAAAATGTGTCATATTCCACCTTTGGCATTCTCTTTGGAAATTGGAATAGTTATAAGTTGACACAGTTTTCGCCTCGATAGATTTGTGGCCTAAAGCTATTTCGAGCAGGCTTATAGTAATCCTTCTGGGAATAATTGCGGGTCGGTACCTTTTAGAGATATTATAATCTCTCTAGTCCACTTTCTTTTTATTCAATCGATAAAAGTGTTTTTTCATAATTTTTTTCCAAAATTGCTCATGACCTCGAAATACTTCATTTTCTTCACTATGTCATACACACACACACACTCTCTCTCTCTCTCTCTCACTCTCTCTCTCTCTCTCTTTCTTTCTCTTATTCTTCCTCTAGCTACTTCTTTCTCTTCTCTCTGTCACACTCTCTTTCTCTTTCCTCCAGTTTCGTCTCCATCTCTCTTTTCTCCATTGCCGACCTCTTTTCATCTTCTCCAACCATTTTCTCTATACTTTTCATCTCAGATGAACCATAGGACCCACTGCACATATCAAATCAAAGCTCTCGACGAGAGTTACAAGACACATTGGGCTTACCCTATGACGTCTTCATTGTAAGGCCAAAAAATGATGTTTAAGCACTATTTCGAAGGTTTTTTTATGCCAATTTCTACACACGGGTTTGGGGGCTGTGTTCAATTTATTCATTCTGATGTCAAAATTGTCCATTTTGATGCCCACCTTTGTTGATATTTGGTGGCAGTATTTAATTATTCATTTCGACGTCAATTTTGTCCATTACGATGGGCAACTATGTTGATATTTGGTGTCAGTGTTCAATTTTGTTCATTTCGATGCCCAACTTTGTTGATATTTGGTGGCAGTGTTTAATTTATTCATTCTAGCACTAATTTTATCTATTACGATGCTCAACTATGTAGATATTTGGTAGCAGTGTTCAATTTTGTCCATTTTGATGCCTAACCTTGTTGGTATTTGGTGGCATTGTTTAATTTATTCATTTCGAAGCCAATTTTGTCCATTACAAATGCCCAACTATGTTGATATTTGGTGGTAATGTTTAATTTTGTCCATATCGATGTCCATCTTTTCTATTCCGATGCCCGAATTTGGTCAAGCATTTTTACAATGCGATGCCTAAAATTGGATAGACTTCAAATGTGTTTTACGCTGCCCAGTGTTTTCATTACGATGCCCAAATTTCGATAGTGACTTTTTGAATTTTGATGCCCAAATTTTGACGGATTTCAATTGTATATTTCGATGCCTAATATTTTCATTCTGATGCCCAAATTGGGCAATGACTTTTTGAATTTCGTTACCCAATGTTTTTATTATGATGCCCGAATTGGGCAGTGACTTTTTGAATTTCGATGCTCAAATTTTGACACATTTCAATTGTGCATTTCGATATCCAATGTTTTCATTCCGATACCCAAATTAGGCAATGGTTTTTTGAATTTCAATGCCCAAATTTTGACACATTTCAATTGTGCATTTTTACGCCTAACGTTTTCATTCTGATGCCCAAATTGGGCAGTGGCTTTTTAAATTTCGATGCCCAAATTTTGACTAGGGGTGTAAATCGAAACCACCGAACCGAACCAAACCAAACCGCCGGTTTTTTCGGTTTGGTTGAAAACGTTCGGTTTGGTTTCAAATATTGAAAACCACGCGGTTTGTTCGGTTCATTTTGGTATCCCAAACCAAACCGAACCGAACCAAACCACCATATATTTTTTATTTATTTATTATATAATATATATTATATTACATTTATTAACTATTTTGAACCTTTGATTTATTCATTATATATATACGGATATTAAACCAAACGAAATCTTGATTGTTGGAGAACTATTATTTCTTCCATTGTTTGTGTTTATTTTAGAATTTGTATTGTTTTATTTATGATAATTTGTTGTTAGTAGGTTATTTCCTAATTTTGATGTAAATTCCAAATTAAAATCTTATTTTTATTGTTATTTTTAATGTTGGTTAATTTCATTAAAAATAATTTATAAACGAACCAAACCGAGTGCCCAAATTTATGGACATGACTTTTTGAATTTCCAAACCAAACCGATGCCCAAATTTTGACACATTTCAATTGTGCATTGCGATGTCTAATGTTTTCATTCTAATGCCCAAATTAGATAGTGATTGTGTGCGCTATGTGCTTGCGTTTGTTGTTCATTAAAGGCATCTTCGTCAATTTATCACTAAAAGTGTACTCTAATGGTTGAAAACAAATATAAGAGACTTTTTTCGGTTATAATATCATCATAGGGGACCTGCCCGGTTATCACCCATCCTTCTATGTTGGTGCATTGAACAAATGTGCGGACATGGGCAACAGGCTTAAACGAGCGAGCGAGTGAGTACAAATTTGATACTATGGGCATAAATGGGCTTAGGCACCCATCGACATTTCTGTTAACATAAAATTATTAAATAAAAACAAATATTATGAAAAGTCACGAAATAAAAATCAAAACAGCAATCTTGAATTAATGAGTACAATTTTAACGGTGGAATAAAACTGGAACAATTTTCCCAAATTCTAATTGTTGATTGGAGATAATACTAACTAGGCTTGGAGATGTTGACTTAAAAATTGATTCGAAGATGCGACAAGGAGTATATATATACTAGATTCCGTGCTTGTGTCTATGTCACGGTGTCAATGTATGAAGCGAACATGATGCGAATAATAAATTAATATATGCTTAAAATTTTGTAGGGGAAAAAGACGACATCCCAAAAACTAAAGAAATAACACATGTTAATTGAAATAAACTTAAAAATAAAAATCTCAGTAAACAAAAACCATAAAAATAATAAATAAGACAGAGTAAACTAACAAAAGACTATTTGAAATTGAAAAAACAACGATTTTAGACCAATAAGGGAAACTAAGCAAAAAAAAATTTAAAAAGAAAGAAATTAAAATACAAATATTTAAAATTAAAAAAAAATAATCACAAAACTTACAAATAATTTTTTTTAAAAAAATAAATCTAGGTCGAACAACAATTATATTGAGATTCAGTTGATTACGATAACAATCAATTAAGAAACTACAAATTAAATATTTGTAAAACAGTAAATCTAGGCTGGACAAAAAAAATCCAAGCCGAACAAAAATTAAATTGATTTAGTTAATTACGATAACAATCAATTTAGAAACTCCAAATCCGAGTAAAACATTAAATATCTAGTAAAACGACAAAATATTAAATCTTTGTTAGAGATAACGACTATTCACACTCCCAGCCAATAGGTTATCTTTGGTAAAAATATATCTTGGCCGGTAGTTAGCTTTTACCAAATCAAGTGTGCCATTATATATGATTTCGTAAATTGAAATGACCGTTCCTAAATAAAAGGTGCGATTTAAAAAAAAAAGGTTAGAGTTGAGGGGTACATTGCTTCAAGTGATAGTTGAGGGATTGATGATAATTGATAAGAGGTGACTGTTCAGAAGATAATCGCAGGGTGTAACTTTGCAATGTGAAGATAAAACATAGGAAGAAGAAAAAAAAGGTGACTGCTCATAATATTATTTGTTGGGGTTAACTTGTAATAGGGAAAGAAAAAATAAAAAGCTAAAAATGGATAACTACTCACACATGTGAATGTGATGGTGAATTTCAACCGCTAAATTTTTAAGATAATTTAATCTCAATACAATATATGAATAACCCTAGTTAATATTAATTGTTTTATAATATAGATATTATAACTAGGTTATACACGTGCGATGCATGGTTTTTAAATATATATATATATATATATATATATATATATATATATATATATATATATATATATATATATATATATATATATATATATTACAAAAGTTGCTTATAATAGGGTAAATACTAAAATTAATATATGAATATTTAATACAATATAAAAGAAACAATTTAATTAAATGAATCTTTTATCTTATTACATTGTTGCAGAAGTCATAATCAACTGAAATACATCTAAATCAAATGTGATAAAATCTTTCCAGTAGTAACCGATTTCGGCAGCAAAAAAATGGTAAAAAAAAAAAAAAAACTTTTACCATAAGAATTGAGGAGTTCTAATCAATTGAAACACATCTAAATTAAATGTGATAGAATTTATCTGCAAAAAAAAAAAAAACTTCTACCATGATAATTGAGGAGTCATAATTAAGAAAGCTAATTATTTTTAGGAATTATAAAAAATATTCAATTTCCTACTATTTCAAATTTTTTATATTTTAATTTTAAGATAGAAAGTATTCAGTTGTTAACTATTTTTAAATTACTAACTATTCTGATAAATTTAAGTAACTATTAATTTCATTATTTTATTTTATCTTGAAATAAATTGAGTTGATCAAGTTTTAGTTGGTTAAGTAAATTTGAAATTCATATTACCCGCCCATCTCTCCAACAATTTCATAAGATAATAGATTCATTTAATTAAATTGTTTCTTTATATTGTATTAAATATTCATATATTAATTTCAGTATTTACCTTATTTTAGATTTGTTCAAAAGATTCTAATTATAACGTGTTTGAAAAATTCACTTATTATAAGTAACTTTTGCAAAAAAAAAAAAAAAAAACCTTAAAACCATGCATCGCATGTGTATAACCTAGTTAGTACCCGTGTGATGTATGGTTTAATGATTTTTTTTTTTTGCAAAATTTGTTTATAATAAGATGATTTTCTAAGCTTGTAATAAACAATTAAAATTTTTAATTAGAACACTTTGAAAAAAAATGAAAATAAGGTAAATCTTGAAATTGATCATATGAATGTGTAATTGAAATATTTGTGTACGAATGTTCTGAAAAAAAAATTAAAAATAAAGTAATTAATAATTAATAGATATAGATTAATTAGCAATTTTCTATTGAAATTGATCATTTTAACATAAAGTTGTCACACAACTTCTGTAAGTGATAATTATAGGTATAAATTAATATATTAATAAAATAAAAAATAACATAAAATTGTCATATGGATAACTTGTATAAATCAAATAGTAGGGAAATGCAAATAAATAAGAATTCAAGAGTTTCAATGAAGTTAAACATGTAAAATTAAATAGGATAAAATCTTATTATAAATTAAACTATATTTGACAAAATAAAATAAAAATTCTCATTTTACACAAAGTTGACACGTTGTAGCCATTTTACATAAAGTTGTCATGTGTCTACAGCAGTTTCTGTTTTAGTATTTATTAATAGATTAATATATAATTAATGCATGTGTGATGCATGGTTTTAATATATTTTTTTTGTAAAAAATATTTATAATAAGAAGATTTTCTAAGCTTGTTATAAGTAATTAAATTTTTATCAGAATACTTTGAAATAAGGTAAATATTGAAAATGTTCAAATAAATGGGTAATTAAAATTTTTGTGGATGAATTTTCCATAGAAAAAAAATTAGAAAATGAATAATGAATAGATATAAATTAATTAGTTATTAAATAATATTTGATAAAAACATTTATCTTAAACTAACAGAACAAAAAAAAAAAGAGAAAGCTTTTAAATATAAAACACTTTTACTATTTTACAAGAAGGTGACATGTAGAAGCACAAAATCTCTTTAAAGCTTTTAGTAGGGAAGTGAACTTTTACCAATAACTTTTCATCTGTAAAACTTTGAAATCAAACGTGACAAAATCTATCCGCAAAAAAAACTTATCATAAACTAATAGTAAATTTATAATAAACTAACCGTATAAAATTAAATGAGACAAAATCTATCTGCAAAAAATCTTATCCTAAACTAACAGTAAATTTATCATAAACTGATAAAAACTTTTATCACTAACTTTTTATCTATAAAACTTTGAAATCAAATGTGACAAAATTTATTTGCAACAAAACTTATCCAAAACTAACAGTAAATTTATCATGAACTAAACATATAAAATCAAATAAAAACTTACAATTCATAAGAGGGTGACACGTAGAAGCATGAAATTCTTTAAAAACTATAAACTAAACATATAAAATCAAATAAAAACTAACAATTCATAAGAGGGTGACACGTGAAAGAATGAAATTCTTTAAAAACTTAAAGTATTTAACAAAAAGTCGTCACGTGGCACCAACGATTTCTGTTTTAGTAATAGTTAATAGATTGTAGGCAGTGCAAGACCGAAAAAAAAGAAAGGCACTACAAGATGAATTTGATTCCCTCGAAATCGAAGAAGTAATTGCCATTAATCGAGCAAATAGAAAGAGGAGTATGGACACCTGCTTTATGATCATAACTACTAATGCACCCGTGGCGATGCACGATTTGTATATAGACTTAAAATCATATACTCAATTAAAGTTAAATAATATGTAATTAAAATTTTAATATGAACTAAATAAACAAAAATTAATAAATAGTAAAATTAATAAACATTAATATGAACAAAATACACTCATGCGATGCACAACCTCAATACTGATATAAAGAAAACAATTTAAAACATTAATAATAACAAAATAAACAAATAATTGTAATGTTAAGATAAAAAAGTATGATATATGTGTGTGTGTGTGTGTGTGTATATATATATACATATATATCTATATATATAATAACTAAATAATTATAACAAAAAGATAAAATATATAATAGAAAAACACATAAATAAATTAGTATAAATTTTGGGATGCTGTTTTAAATATAATATTTTGTCATTGAACATGTACGATTATAAATTACTATCACATAACAAAATTCGAAGACCTTTAGGATTAATTATAGACAAAGTGACTTCCAAATGGTCATGGCAAATTTTTTTTATTCCAAAGAAGCCCATTAGACAAAGATTGACCATGACTGATATTTATTGACATTGAATAAAACAAAATCATCGAAAACTATATTCGCGAATATGAAAGGAAGTCTACGATCAGAAGGTTTGAGTGACATTCTTGCGATAACGACATTATGACCATAATTATCCATGAAACAACTTGTCCTACTAAAACATAATTTCCCAGCATTGTAATAATCAACCTTGTGTCATTGCATAATATTTGAGATTGGTCTATGTCACGTAGCAACATTGTTGGTAACAAAAAAATTGTCCCACTAAAAAATTCTCATATCCAATAAATAAATAAAAATGATTTTTATATCCAAAAAGTCTCATTATTAAATTTTGAATACCAAAAAGTCCACTGATAATAAACTTAACGTGTCTATGGATGTTGTTATGTTAAAAGCTTCATTTGATTCAAAACTTAATTTGCATTTCATTTTATGACAATGATGATAAGAATTTCATTGATTATTATTATTATTATTATTATTATTATTATTATTATTATTATTATTATTATTATTATTATTATTATTATTATTATTATTATTATTATTATTATTATTGTTGTTGTTGTTGTTGTTGTTATTATGATAAAATAATTTTTTGGTCCCTGAACTATACCAATACTATGCGTTTGGTCCCTGTATTTTTTTTGTAATGTGTTTGGTCCTTAAAGTAGGTTTTTAGTAAGAGATTAGCCCCTGACGGGGTTACCGTCACTTTTACCGTTATGTTAATTTTGAAAACCCAATTTTACCCTTAGTAATGTTAGTGGTTTAAAATAAAAAAATGAAAAATGAAAACGTAAAAAAGAAAAAGGGACACAACCACGCTCTACACCTTCCTTCCTCTCCCAAGCTCTCGCCATCTACAACACCCGCCCCGCCATCTTCATCTCCATCTCCCACCTCTGGCCATCTCCGGCCACACCTTCGTACCTTCCTTCGCCCATTTCACTTTCGAGACTCGTATTCGGATCCACCGCTATGTTCATTATTGTCCATCACACTCCTTTGAACCGCTGCTTCGAAATCCTCGGCGGAAACTGTGGTAATATCTAGTTCGAAAACCACTTCACTAGAACCCAACATTTGCAATTCCCCGCATGTGCCTCAAGATCACCACCGGGGTCTCCGATAATGTCGATCCTCTGAACCGCATTTCGATCCACTAGTAACTTCCTCCTTCGAAATACATCCGAGACTGCCCAAAGACCGATCCCGCATTTTCGCCTTTATCAAAACCGAACAAAAATCAAGATTATCAATCGCCGAAGCCGCGGCAAGCGAAAGAATCTTCCAAAATTTGAATCGCATTCCGACAACAAACCATCGCCGCCCCGATTTCGTATCACTCGATCCAAAACTCGCGTAGCATTCACCGAAACGTAAATGCCTCAACCTAGCCGGTTTATTCGAACCACGATACAAACGATCATACTCAAGCATCATGTGCTCCAAATCTTCATCATTGGTAACATAAATCAAAGCATCAATAATTATCAATCTCTCATCAAACCCTAGAACCCGGATCTAAATACAAACAAAAACAACAACACCCACTTCACTAGATCTAATTACTCCAACCCACCTTCAACGGGTTTGACTTGGCGTCGTTGGCGTCGTTGGTTTCGGATTGACTTGTCGAATCCGGTCGAAGAATTGAGCGAAATCGTTGAGTTACCTAGTTTAGAACCCGGTTTGACTTGGTGGGTTTGAAGAATGATGATTTTGTGGGTAGACTGCTAAGGCGGTGGCGGCGATGATGATGGAGATGGCCGGAGCGTAAGGTGGCCGAGATGGAGATGAAGACCGAGATGGAGATGGCCGAGCATGGTCAGATGAGATAACCCTCCCAGAAACCCCTTTGGTCGAACTTGTCAAGTTATACTTGAGACCTTCCTCGGAGAACCAAGAGGGAAACGGAATAGGAGTATCAAGAGCCCTTGGTCCAAACAGATCTTCTTCTGGAATAATGGTTGGACCTGGTTTACAACCGATCAAAATTCTCTCGAGTACTTCGCACTATCATAGGAGATTGAGATGGCGATGGAACCGATTCCCTTTTTTCTTTTTTTTTTTTCATTTTTCATTTTTTTTAATTTTAAACCACTAACATTACTAAGGGTAAAATTGGGTTTTCAAAAAAAATATAACGGTAAAAGTGACGGTAACCCCATCAGGGGCTAATCTCTTACTAAAAACCTATTTTAAGGACCAAACACATTACAAAAAAAATACAGGGACCAAACGCATAGTATTGGTATAGTTCAGGGACCAAAAAATTATTTTATCCTTGTTATTATTATTCTTACTATTATTATTATTATGAAAAAAATTATTTATTATTATTATTGTTGTCGTTGTTATTGTTGTTGTTGTTATTATCATCATCATCATCATCTTCACTTTCATCAACATTATTACTATTAAATATCAAAGTCCCTTCAAAATTTTCATTCATGAATGATCTCTAAAGAACCATTCAATTCATAAAATCTAAAGTTAATCTTTTCATATTAATTTTTTTAAAAGTTAACCTTTAAAATTTTATGAAATTGTGGTAGTAATATTAGTTGTAGTAATAGTGATAATAATAATAATAATAATAATAATAATAATAATAATAATAATAATAATAATAATATTTTTCAATCAACATCGTTTCTAGATTGATTTATCGTTATTTACAATGTAATAAATATTGTTATAACATTCAATTAATTTGATTTGAAATAATTAAGAGTTTTTTCAATTAGTAATCAAATAAAAATAAAATGGATTAAATAGTAACTTTAGATTTCCAAGGCATTTCCCAATTTTCCAAGTAAACTAATGAGGTTTAGTTGCATTCTCAAAGTAAAAATGCATCTAAACAAAATAGAAGTGATTCCCATTTTGGAAAGTGCATTTTGACGGGAACTTTTTCGAAAGTGGGCACCTCTCCCTTTACATATAGATATAGATATAAATATGGATATAGATATGAAACAACAACAACAACTGAGTTTGAATGAACAAAGTACAGGGGTATCGCTTACAGGTGACAAATGTGCAGGTATGGGTGAGTATGAGCATGCCCATACGGGCGGCGGGCTCAAATGAACGGGTGAATAAGTGACAATTTAATTACATGTGCATATATGAGCGGACACTAAATGGGTATGTGCGCTATTTTTTTGTTTTTGTAAAGGTTGGAGGGAATATAGACCGTATCTCAATCCTTAATTTTTTATTATTTGTAATGCATTGAAATGTTACAATTAGTCAATTATATATATATATATGATGCACTTGGTGTGGCTTGAACAAATGGTGCCTCTAGTGAGACTTTGAACACCCGACCTCTCGGTTGAGAGTGGTTAAGTACCAAGGTGCCTCTGTTAGGGCTTGAACATTCGACCTCTCCGTATCAGGGCGCTCATTTACTCATTAACATGTAATTATCAAATAACTACAAAAATTACAAAAAATTCATTTCCTTCTACAAAAAATTACAACTAACCGTACATATATCTCCGATTTTAGAGACTATAATACACTAGCCAATTTCAGCCACAATTCCGAATCATTCCGGAAGATGATAATCCAAAAAAATTAAAATAAATGAATCCGAAGAAATGTTTAAAAGTTGGATGTTCTCAGTCACGTATTTGGTCAATCGATGAAGGCTTTGAACTATCTACACATGCCCCCTCTTGATCAAACCCCTGCAATGGAGTGTCAATTTGAATAACTCTTTTTTCATCATGTATAAGAGCAAGCAATTATATTGTACAAGGTTGTAAACCTTTTATTTGTTTAATTTCTTTGCCTTGATATATCTCAAAGGAGAAATTTCCCAGGAAACAATCAGAAAACTGTCAACTAAACCTGCGCTAAAAGAACAGATTTAAAAAACTGAGAAGAAAATAACTAATGAGAAGAGAGAACCAAATTAACAGTACCTAATCATCAACAATAATCAAGGAATCAATATGATCAAGGAACATGTGCTACCCATCTGTTTTGCTTCAACTTTTAGAAATTATAGACCATTAAGATTACTTCTGTTTTAATCGGCATGCTAATTTTTTATAGAAAAAGAACATTTTATTTCATAGATAAGAAATCCACCATTACAACCACGATGAAAAGACACTACTGTTGTGTAATTGTGCCACTACACTAATAGCTAGGAACAGTCCCGTACAAGAATCAGAGCAACCAGATTAAATAAAGCGGATAACACTAGTTATTACAAAATAACTAAACAACCTCTCTATCGATTACAAACCGAGGAAGGGATAAAATTTAATCACCGAGGGGTCTAAAACAGTAAATAATCTGATAATCACAGTCCAGTATTTCCGCCGATCTGTTATGGAAAAACAGAAAGGAAATACACTGTGGGATAAATCACAAAGAGACAGAGCTGCAAAACAGAGTGTTAGTATAAACAGGTAATAGCAACAGAAAGTATGAAACTGAAGCAACGAAGGAGGAGTGACTAAAACGTCGTGTTCCAAAAAACACAACTCGCCGTAATTGGTCACAAAGACCTCGGCCACACCCTCTTCGGCTCAGACACCCTTTCACCGGCCATATCCGCCAACGAGTCCAAAGGAACCAGCCCACCGCAAACCAAGGTCAAAGCCACACAAAGACTTGACCCCAAGCTCCGGCAACCGAGCAACCGAGAACAGAGACAAACAGAGAAGAAGAACAGAACGGACAGACCACTCACCAATGTCAGCAACCCAAGACCTAACCCAATCTCACTACTCTCGGTACACACTCCACTCTCCAAGCTCACCAAGGGCTCCTATCTATATCACTCCGCACACCAGATTCACCAAGAAACTGAGAGAAGAAAGGAGAGATCTACCAATAGATATCTGTTGAAGTACCTGACTGAAGGAAAGACAAAAGGGAAAGGGGGTGTATACGGCTGAAACCCAGCTCATTGATATCCTCTCTCACACACACACGGTTGCCCTGCAAGTGCCGTGCTCACTCTACTCTCTGCACTTACAGTGCTCTCACAGCCTCACACACTCACGCTCGTTGTAAATCCCTTGCTCACAGAATCCACCCTTACCAACAAATGATGAAGGCAACAAATATTATATAGGGCGGCTGCCAAAAGGTCACTAACTGGGACAACAAAAACGGTTAGCAATTGAAAGGATAAGGTAGGTGAGCTGTCACCAAACCACTAACACCAACAAAAGGAGTGAGCTGTCAACCGATCCACCTTTTGAATTCACAAATAAGGGGCTGAACAAATCAAGCAAGGGACGGGCTACACTAGAGTAATGGGTCAAGTGATTAGGCTTAGGGAGAATAGAAAAGGCTGCCACAACCCAACTGATTTTGGGCCTCCAATTTTCTAACAATCTCCACCTTGGAGCAAGTGCTGGTTCACACCATTGGACTCGAGGATATATTAAAACAGAAAAGGTTCATCATCGCCTTATCCCTGCACTTGATCCAACATAAAAGAGGACCAAAACAGGGAAAACACTTAACTAATTAAACACAAAGCAAAATTAGTCAAGACACCATGACTATTCACAAAGAATAGCCCATGGATTTCAAGGAAATCACCACCGCTAATACAAAGTAAGCCAATCTAACTTATTCTCACACACAAAGTAAGAACAAGAAAGATACCATGACACACACCAAGTATGTCGAGGATTTTCGGGTAACCAAAACAAAACCATCAATCACAATAATCAAAATCAAGCATTTTAAAACTAGATTGAATTTTTGTTACCACCAAAGGTTTAACCTCCCAATCGAATTGGGCAACTAAAGCCAGCTTAATCACAATCCCTTGTTTTCGAGAAAACCCTTTTACAACCAACCTAGCTTTAAAATAAGTAAGTTCACCCACACGAAGGGGTACCAAGGTCCAAGAATGGTTCACATGCAAAGCATTAACATTATCCATTAAAGCATTCAATCAATCACTATGATTTCCAAATTTTAAAGCACCATTGTTGTAAATCATGGGATCATTCAAATTGTTAAAAGAATTAAGCATACCAAACACAAATGAGGAAATGTGAAAATTTCTATCAAAACTAGACGGCCTCCTAACAAAAGGTCTAGGCCTACCACTAGCAAGTTGATACGCACCTAAATTTTCAAGTCTAGGAATTTCCATCACATTTTCTTCCACCTCATTTTGTTCACATTCTTTATCAACAATTTCAGGATTAGCAAGCATAGTTTCACGTTTTTCCACAATTTCAGTTTGCATACACGAGTTCATATCAAAAGAATTCAACACATAGGGTTGCTCCACCACAATTGGAGCCGGGGGAGGGAGTGCAACAATAGCTTTAAAAGGATGAGCAGGCAACAAGTAAGGAAATTCAGTTTCGTCAAACTCTACATCCCTACACATGACAAGTCTCTCGTCATTCTCATCTCTCATCCACAATCTATACTCTCTCACCCTCTTCGAGTACCCTAAGAAAACACAACGAACCGACTGAGGTTCAAATTTGTTATTCTCTCGATGAATGTATGCAGCACAACCAAAAACATGCTAGTTCGAAAAATCAATTTGACAACCGAAAAACACAACTTCATGACATCTATTACTAAGCGGGATAGAAGGGGACCTATTGTGCACATAGGTGGCGGACACAATCGCCTCTCCCCAAAAGTCAATGGGAAGACCCGTCGAAGCAAGCATAACCCTCACTCGTTCTAACAGAGTTCTATTCATACACTCGACCAAATTGCAAGGGAAAGATATTTCATGATCAATCCCACTCTCAACGCAGAATCTCTCGAACTCACCGTTACAGAACTCTAACCCCTTATCCGTCCTAAGTTCCTTGATTTTCTTACCGGTTTGATTTTCGATCAAAACTTTCCATGTTTTAAATTTACCAAAAACATCACTTTTATCTTGCATAGGAAAAACCGAGACTTTCCTTGAAAAGTCATCGACAATAGATAACCAATATCTATTCTCACCATGCGAGGGCTCACACATAGGACCCCACACATCCGCATACATCAACTCAAGATGATTTTTAAAAGAGAATTTTTCCAGAGGGGGAGGCGAAAAACTAACCCTTTGATGTTCGCAAGTCACAGAAGTATCACACTAAGGCACACAAGAAATCTCATCATCAACAAAACATTTATTTTTGTGAATAATTTCTAAGCCCTTACTACTCAAATGTCCAAGTCTTTTATGCAACAACTCAGAAGTATCATTCTTAAAAGCATTTGTTTGATTTCCAATAAAAGACACCGGGACAGCATTGCAAACATACAAACTCTTTTGTTTTTCAGCTTTAAAAATGATCAAATTGCCCTTAGTAATTTTCATCATACTCTTACCCCATCTACCCTCTAACCCATCATCTTCTAATGTAGCACAAGACATCAAGTTATTGCACAAAGCAGACACATGTCTCACATTCTTCAAAGTAAAAACATTTCCCGAATCAAATTTCAAGCAAATATCACCGATTCCAGCAATAGGACAAATTTTATCATTGGCCACAGAAACAAAACCAGTTTCTAATTCCTTGTAAGAGCAAAAAATGTTTTTATAAGGTGACATGTGAAATGAGCAACTAGAATCAACTAACAATTCATTTTCACAAGAAAACATGGAATGCACAGAATTCAATGCATCATCACATAATTCAGTTACCACAAAAACATCAGCACTAGTCTCACAACAAGAAGCCACATTACAATCGTTATGCTGGTTCTGATATTGACTTTGATTCATGTTTTTCTTTTTAGGATTAGGGAAATCTTTCCTAAAGTGTCCCATTTCTCCACAGTTATAACATTTCCTACCTTTAGTTCTCCATTCAGATCTACTCTTGCTTCTATTTCTTCCAATTCCATAATTCTGATTTATGCCTTTGTTCTGATTTTGATTGTTTTTCCCGTTCAATGTTTCTTTTGCCATTAAAGGGTTCCAAGCCATAAGACGATGAAGCCATTTTGAAAAATAGTTACTACAGAAACAATAGAATAATCAAAGCACCACAGAACAACCACAGAATATCCAAGTTTCAAAAAATAGATTTTTAAAACTCAAGAAAACAAACAAGTAGCAAACAAATCTAAAACAACATTAAACATGATTTAAGGAAAAAACACCAGTTAAACAGGGAAATAAATAACACTAACAAAACCATCCAAACAGAGCAACAAACAAAGCACATAAAATACGAAGCTATATCAATCAACAAATATAACGCACATCGTAAAATAAAGCAAGGGTAACCGATGTTCATCAAGAAACTCTAGGAAAGAGTTTCTAAAAGTTTGGATTGAAGGGGACTCTACCGACTCACGGTACGAGGACGCGTGTGGCTCTGATACCACTGTTGTGTAATTGTGCCACTACACTAATAGCCAGGAACAGTCCCGTACAAGAATCGGAGCAACCAGATTAAATACAGACCCAAGATTAAATAAAACGAATAACACTAGTTATTACAAAATAACTAAACAACCTCTCTATCGATTACAAACCGGGGAAGGGATAACATTTAATCACCGAGGGGTCTAAAACAGTAAATAATATGATAATGACAGTCCAGTATTTCCACCAATCTGTTATGGAAGAACAAAAAGGAAATACACTGTGGGATAAATCGCAAAGAGACAGAGATGCAAAACAGAGTGTTAGTATAAACAGATAATAGCAACAGAAAGTATAAAACTGAAGCAACGAAGGAGAGTGACTAAAACGCCGTGTTCCAAAAAATACGACTCGTCGTAATCGGTCACAAAGACCTCGGTTACACCCTCTTCTGCTCAGACACCCTTTCACCGGCCATATCCACCAACGAGTCCAAAGGAACCAGCCTACCGCAAACCAAGGTCAAAGCCACACAAAGACTTGACCCCAAGCTCCGACAACCGAGCAACCAGAAACGAGACACAAGCAGAGAGAAGAAGCGAGCAGACGGACCACTCACCAATGTCAGCAACCCAAGACCCAACCCAATCTCACTACTCTCGGTACACACTCCATTCTCCGAGCTCACCAAGGGCTCCTATCTATATCACTCCACACACCAGATTCACCAAGAAACTAAGAGAAGAAAGAAGAGATCTACCAATAGATATCTGTTGAAGTACCTGACTGGAGGAAAGACGAAAGGGAAAGGGGGGGTGTAGACACCCCAATTTCGTACCCCTGTTATGTAACTGACATAAAATATCAAGAACTGTTAAAACTTAACAAATGTCAAGTTGCAGAAGTCAAAAATGCGAAAAGAAAAAGAGATCGCGCGAAACTTGTGAACTTGAGGGGAAAGTGTCAAAATTGCAAACTTTAAAAAAAGCACTTGGTGCCACCTAGGAGGAGCTTGGTGCCGCACCAAGCAATAGCTTGGCCGCACCAAGCAATTCTTTGCTTTCTCTCACGATCAATTGGTACAAGTTTTCAAGAGCGCGGTACAAGCGGCCAATGCACGGAGAGAAATTCAATAATTCCAGCGATGTCCTCCAGCTTCAGTATAAATAGAAGGCCCCGGTCTCTCATTTCAGTGTTCAATTTTTACGCGAAGTTTATCGCAGCGAAGCTCTGCTTCTGCGATTTCTTCGATATCCTTAGTACGAGAGGTGCGAGATAGGTGAGTGGAAGCCCCTAAAATCTCCAAACCCCATCCAAACTCTGCCAAACCAAAAACCCATAGGTTATAAGTGATCCCTAGCCTAGTTGTTAGGTATCCACCTTAAAACCCCTGTCTAAAAATCCCAAAATAAGCCGTTACTCGCTGGGTAGCGAGCTAAAAAGTCAAAACTTAAGTCTAGGTTCCGCCCAACTGAAAAGGCCAAAACCTACCCAAATAAAGCTGTCACTCTGCCCGAGTTGACTAGCCCCAGCCTCAAAACCTCAATCAAATCCAGTTCAAATCCAGTTCAATTCCAGTCCAGTTCAATTCAAAACAAAAAAAGACTCCCTCTCCCGCAGAGGACAGAGCGAGCACACCACCGCTCTAAAAGGTAATACCTTTAAGGGCGTATTTTTATTTCATTTATATATTTTTTTCTTTTATTTATTTTCAAAAAGTTGTATTTTAAATCCGGTACAATGTAGCCAATATAAGCCGTTGTGCTGCCCGGATTAGATTAGGAAAAATTATGTAAAAGAGCCGTTATAATGGCTAAATATTCTTAAATGTGTTTGTAATTATTGGAAGAAGGCGGCTGCGAGTCCGTAAATAATGTAGCCACGAATGTATCTGTTTAATTTT
The DNA here is from genome assembly GCA_013146195.2 of Codonopsis lanceolata. Lineage (NCBI taxonomy): Eukaryota > Viridiplantae > Streptophyta > Magnoliopsida > Asterales > Campanulaceae > Codonopsis > Codonopsis lanceolata. The sequence continues at coordinate 88,122,417 of CM028377.1, read as the reverse complement.
CCCTTGTCAAAATAAGACCTTATTTATTTGCTAGATTAATATAACAATGAGCATATTTCAGCCAAAAACGCTTTGAGACCGAAAGGGCGAGTTGGGTGCCTAGCACCTTCCCAACTCGTAACTTAGCCCCCGAACCGTTTTCTAAAATCTACGGTTTTCTCTTACGGTTTTCCTTTATTTTTGCCTTAAAATAAAGGTGGCGACTCTAAAACTTTCGGATCCGGTGGGGCCACGCAACATTCCCTCTTTGCACTTTCTGTTCTCCCTAAAAAGGGAGATACGGGAATGGAGAGGTGATGTATTCCCATATCCTGGTATCCCTAAACAAGGGATAACTTGATACGGGAAACCCATAGCTCCCATAGCGATCGATTGGGCCATAAGGCTATTTTAATAAATCCATAAGTGGGGCGTCGCAATATCTTTTCTTGCACTTCTCTATTTTCCCTGACGGATAAAGGGAGAATGAGAATGGAAAATAATGCATTCCCATATCCTGTTATCCACGAAATAAGGGATAACGACATGAGGAAACCCTTAGTTCCCATTTTGGATACAAAATCCACTCAAGGCAACAGAGGCACATTCCAACGTGCTAATATAGACTCCTCTCGCACTTTGGATTTCGTCTTCCCAAACAAGGGAGGGTGGAGCGAGCGGTGGTGTCCCGCATCCGCGTCTGGCGCACCATAAACAAGGCGCGCGGGCGCGGAGCACATCCGGGAACCTCATAGTGGCGACTCTTTGGGGATGTCGTTTTATTTTTAATAAAATGGAGGCTAGACTCATAAAATAAAACTTTTTTGTTTTCTTTGTTTACGGCTGCATATGCTCGTTATATTAATTTACGCATTTCAATAAAGTGTTCTCATTACGGTAGTGGCTATATTTGTGGATATGATCCTCCATCGCGGCCGATCTCGTTCAGATATCATTCTGAGGCATGTTCGAGAGTATTAAAAAAATCAATCAAATAAAAAAATCGAAAAATATATATATACATAAAAAAAATTGAAAATTCAAAAAAAAAAAAAAAAAAAAAAAAAAAATATATATATATATATATATATATATATATATATATATATATATAGGCGGTCTAAGTATATTGGAAACTCCATTGATACCCCAAAAGCATTCTGAATAGGGTGTGGTATCGCCGGAGTACACAACGCCACGTACTTGGCCGATCAAAAGCCTTCAAACACTATTATATATATATACATAAATTTTTTTTTTCGAAAAATCAAAAAAAAGAAAATATATATATATTATATATTTTACAAATAAATTCGCAGCACAACAAAATTTGGGGCTTTACTTCGCTCTCTATTTTCTTTCATTTATTTCTTTCAGTACATTTTTCTTTTTCACTTTATTCTGTAAATCTGTATATTTGTACATCTCGGCATTCATTATGTCATTTTATTTTGGGGCATAGGACCAAAATTTGTAATTAATAGGGATAGATAGTTTCCCCACTTTTCTTTCTATTTCTTAATGTGATGTGCTTGCTTGCTCGCTCAAACTAAACAAGCAGAGAAAATCCACACAAACAAAGCGGCAAGGCAGGCCATAAGCGTTTCTATTTTTACTTACATATCGTAAAATAAATAAAAACTTTCTTGCTTTCTAGATACCGCACACACGTGCACGCATGTAAATATATTCGAGCTGTTACCCTACACCATGGCCCGACCTACCCTGCATAAGCCAACGTTAGAATGCATATAGTTTTTCGGGAGGACACTTCGCGAGGCCAGCCGGTTTTTGCATCTCCAGTGTGGGTCGGCCACATCAAAAAAAAAAAATCAGAAAATATATATATGTCAAAAAAAAAAATGCGCACGTTCAAAAAAAAATAATAATATATACATAGTAATTACGCACAAAAAAAAATAATATAAACAATAAACAGAGGCTGATTTATATTTCTCAGATGCTCGACCTAGACCATTTCGGATGGTGGATCCTGGAAAGAGTATAGGCCCTTCGCTTTGGGACGATCCGATCTGGGAGTCGAAAGCGAGGTGGAATACGTTGGTCCTATACTGCGGAGAAAGAATCCACTTGTTCGAGAGAAAGTCTGAGGCCGTCAAAATAAAGCGGTGCTTATCAGGTCAATTGTAGGGAACAAATAAATTAATAATAAAATACTAATAAAAAGGCACGCTGTACTCCAAACCCAAAAAGCCTTCAGCCAGCTTCCTGATACCTCCATAATCCACTTTCCTCAGAAACCTGGCTCGAATTTGGAAACACAGAGACAATACTGGCCGGTTAATACGGGAAACTAGCACAAAAATCAGATCAGAAGATATCAGTTTCAGATCAGACCAGGGCAAAATCAGCTCAGCAGGCACAGATCCAAGCAGTATGGCAGCACAAAATGAATAGTCCGCTATAGTCCCCCAAAAAACATTAACCTTCTATGTTCCTCCAAATCCAACCTCCCAGCCAAACACCAACCCACCAAACCAGAATCCCTATATTACCCAACCCACCAACTCAGAACCCTTATAATGCCCAAATTCCACCAACTCATGATCCTTATACTATCCCATATCCATATCCAATCCAATATCCATATCCTGTCCAATATCCATATCCAATCCAAAATCCTTATCCAAACCAAAATCCCTATATTATCCAAAACCCAATAACCCAAGACCTTTATCCAACCCAATACCCATATCCGACCCGAATCCTTATAATGCCCAAATTCCATTAACCCGGAACCCATATCTGTCAAAATCCACCGGCCCGAATCCACCTACCTCACCGAGAAAATAACCCGGCTTTCCTAAATCCGGCCAACATATACCAAAACCAACTTTCGTCTGCCAAATTGGAGGCTGACATCGAATATGTGAAAACCATGTTGTTTAAAGCTCTAAACCAGGGAGTTTCTAATGAAAATTTGGAGGGACAGCTTCCTGGGTGTAATAGACGGGGACACTGATTATGAGGGGCTCCCTGTTGTGTTTGGGTCTACTTCTAATAAACCTCTGCAGAACTAGTATACTACGACCGACCCACTTTTGACACCCGCGAATCACGGTGGACTACGGGATATATTACCTCTATTCCTTTCCTTAGCCTTACAGTTTGGTCATCTACCAATCCGCTCCCTAAAATTGAGCACCCCTATTCCTTTCCCTAGCCTTACGGATTTGGTCATCTACCAATCCGCTCCCTACAATTGAGGATCTCAAACCCCAGGTCCTCAATAATGTAATAAACCCTGTACGTTGTGCTTTTAATAATAATCTAAACGTCTTTGCTTATTTCTTAGTTGCACCTGCATTAAAAGACGCATTAAATAATTATAATAATGAGTCATTTAATAGGACCCAAAAGATAAAAAAAATGTTTGAGCTTGTAAAGTCAGTAGAGCCGAGACAACATCATCAACAAAGACAAGCGAAGGCGATCCACTTATCAATTTGAAATTTGGACAAGGAAATCAAAGAAGTCGAATCGGCAACTACACGCAAGGCTCCAAAAGAACACCACTCATGGATCTCCTCAAAAGGTTCGTGGACATGCTCGCCTAGTCCTATAAAGATATGTCAGGAGTAGACCCAGCCATGGTTGAACACCGGATCCCCATATATCCGGATGCTCAGCCAATCAGACAAAAGCTCCGCCGCATCAAGCCAGAATGGTCACTACAAGTTGAAAAAAAAAAGCATGAAACAGCCAAACGTCAACTTCATTCGGATAAAAAAAAAAGAGTAAAAGAAAAAAAAATGGAAAATACCCGATCTGGCTGTCCAATGTAGTGACCATTCCCAAATCCAACAACAGCATGCTGGGCTATAGTCAAATCAAAAGCAGCAGGAAACCAAGAAAAGACCTCATTCACCACCCCTTTGGGGTAACCTACTGCTATCATGTCATGCGGTCTGGGCTAAAAATGCTGGGGGCTACTTATCAAAGGCTGATACCTTTCTCTTCCACGATGTGTCGTATATTGTCAAAAGAATCCGGTCAGGAGATGTCATACTCCCCACAAGCCAAGAAAGAAGACTTGTTCACCTCAATCTCAACAAGTTCAAAAGGTATGGTGCTCGATCTACTCTATCCAAGCAAGTGCTTCCCTCTCGGCCCAAATTTCGCTAGAAGTGAAAACCGAAAAGGCGGTCTAGCAAAAGTTAGGCGAAAAGAAAAATAATAATAATAAAAAAGCCCGCTAGAGTGAAAACCGAAAAGAGGCGGCCTAGGCAAAAGTTAGGGCATTCAAAAAAAAAAAATGAAAAAAAAATAAAAAGGAGAAATAAGGGCTCGCTTAGAAAGTGACCGAAAGAGCGCTAGCAAAAATTAGAAAATTAGAGCATAAAAAAAAGAAAATAAAGGCTCGCTAGGTTGAAAACCGAAAGGCGCGCCTAGGCAAAAGTTAGAGCCAAACAAATAAAAAATATATATCAGGAGAATAAGGAGAGGGAAGACACTCTTTGAAACCTCGACATCCTATCTCTCGTCTTCAGCAGGCAAAGAAGCTCGACTGACAGAAGAAAAAGAAAAACCACGACATAAGCTCACAATAAAATACTAAAATATAATATTACAGGTCCTAAGGTGCAACTTAGGAATAATTACAAAAAAAATTTAGATTATGCATTAATGGCATGTACATATCTATTATTGCTCAGTACCTGTACTTTGTTTTCCCAAAAACAATCCTTTTCTTGCGCCATAGCCCCGAGCGGTCCATCGAGTGCATGGCGGGGCCCACCACTGCTCCTTACTGCGAGGCGAAGAAGAAACCCTAGACTCATCGGCATGAGAGCCCCCAGTGTCCTCATCCTCATCATCAATGTCTCAATTATCCGGATAGCTTGCTGGTACCATGATAATTCGGCTCAACCGTCGATAAAGTTCTGCAAAGGGAGACTAAACCACACAGGACTCCATGACCACAATGCAGAAAGAATAAGAGATTCGGCCATTTTCCCATTCAATATCACAGAAAGCCGCTCTTATCCAAAGGTGTATTTTCAAAATCACTTTCCTCAAAATACAGATGCCATTACATTTTAGATGTTTGGTATAGTTTTATTTTAAATTATTTTTGCATGTGTAACACATCATATACATTATATTGCATTATTTCATAATGTTTATCTGAGATTTCTTTTACGAGGAAAAAAAATGCATAACAAAAAATGTGCAAAAAGAAAATAGGAAAGAGAGATACTAATGTTCGCGAGGAACTCAGAGGCTAATGTGCTGGAGACGGCCAGCAGGGAAGGCCACCACCCACGACTACCCGATGCTAATCCTCGACCTCTGCCCACAGCGGTTTGACCCATCATCATCATCATCCATCTCGATCAGGCGCTTACAAGCCTGCCAAGACACGAAAAAAAACAAAAAAAACAACAACAACGAGGGGTAAGTTCTCTACCCTTATCTCCTTCTCATGCAGTCCTTTAAGTAAATAATAAACATATCACATGTTTATATACTTCATTTTTTTACAATAAATTCTTTTAATAAAAAAATAATTAAAAAAAAAT
>CM028377.1:88008731-88116795 GCA_013146195.2 Codonopsis lanceolata | reverse complement strand
AGATCCTCACTTAGGAGCGGATTGGCAGATGACCAAACTGCAAGGCTGTGGAAAGGAATGTGGGTAATATATCCGGGCAGTCCACCGATCTGCAGGCCAAAAAGCTGGCCTGGCTGGGGAGTATACTAATTCGCAGAGGTTTATTAGAAGTAGACCCAAACTCACAGGAGTCAGGATCGCCTATCCTACCAGAAGTTTTATCAACCCGAATCATGTTGATTCGAGGTGTAGGGTTATTGATTATATTTGGTGGGGAGTGGGCTTTTCAATAACCTTATCATCTATAAGATCTGAATAGCATTTTTGAAGCGAGATAACATTTATCGGTGAGGTGACCCTTTGGCGATGATATTCACGATCTTGGGCATGATTCGAGGTCTGGGTAGGGGAATGCAGTGGCTTATAATTTTCCATGGGCTTTAACACTCCTTGTGCCATTAGCCCTGCTGAGGATCACAGGCGTGAGGCTTGCGACTCATCATAATAGGATTCGATTTACGAAATTTACGCTTCGGGCCATTATTCCCTCAGCGTGTTAATAGACATGTCGCTCCATAAGACCATGGAGCAGTGCCATAATTTTGGGTAGGAAAGGTGGTGATGCATTTCCTACCACATTGACGGTTAAGCGCGGTGTGCGGTTGTCTTCCAGAGTAACGGAAAGAGGTAGGAGGTGTATTGACTTGTAATTGGCCCGTCCGTATATCATCATCAATACGAGCGCCTATCTCTACTATTTCTTTAAAATTAGTGTAAGGGAGATCCGCATGTGTTCAGGTAAATGGGGTGGAGGTTTTTGATAAACATTCGCATGACTCGGCGGATCAGTGCATCAAGGTTTGGGCCAACTTCTTTTCCACGACCATGAACTTCCACGAGTTTCTTTTTCCATACAGGTGCACGACTCAAGGTCTCTTCTATTTTTAGGGCTGGTGTTGTCTTTGTACCTTTCGAGGGACAGCTTCGGTATCGGTCCCACGTATTCATGGTGCGCTTTGTATCGACAACATTAGCCATTGTTTAGCGTTTGGCCCCTATTAGGGTGAGGTGAAAGTTGGAAGCCATAGCCTCAAAGCTAGCTCCCCCTTGATCGCATGCCGATGGAATAAGATTTTAAGTGGGATATAGGGCATCCGGTTCCATCAAACTTTTTCTATATCGGGCATTTTGAATTTGAAAGGCAATCGCGCGCGAGTTGTAATGTCAGTGCCCGCGTAGAAAATTCCCCTTTGTTGAGAAGTTTGAGTACCATAGCTTTTATAATTACCACGTTGGCCTCTATTTTGGTGGTTGGGGGAGTTGGCTTTTGCTATATACTGGCTGGATTAGGGAAGGCTGGGTTAATTTAAAATTTGTGGTGTCAGTAAGTAAGGTTTTGAAATTTGGTACGGATATGGATATTGGTTTTGGTGGATTTTGGGTAGGATACGGATTTTGCTTGTTGGGTAAGGATTACTCGGTGGAACTTGGGTAGGAAATGGATTTTGGGTTGGTGGATTTTGAGTAGGTGGATTGGATGGTTTCTACTGGCCAGATCATTATAAGGTAAATAAGTGGTAACTTGGCTCCGGTTTATAATTTTGTGGGTCCATATTTGGGGGACCGTTTCCGGTTATGGGAGCAGGGAGGTCATTTGGGCTTTGGGGAATTTTGGTATTTGGAGGCAGATATGAAGGATATGACGGGTAAGGGCTGATATTTGGGTAGTAGGGACTTGGTGGATGATTGGGATTTGGGATAGCGGCAGTATTTGGTGGGTTAGTGTTTGGCTGAGGAGTTGGGTTTGGAGGCACGTGGGATGTGGATGTTTCTGAGGGATTGTGGGGAAGAGTTCACCTCACCACCGGGTTTTTGAACCTTGTATAAGACTTGCCATTTGGCTTAGCAAGCGTTCATGTCGTGCATCCGTTACTCGAGTCTAGCCACCGCCGCATTGCTTGGGAGTCGAGGCGTACACTCTCGAGGCCCCCGAATGCACCCATATCGGACGCTCATCATCTGCTTTGCCATCTTGCTTGGATACGCTTCTTTCGAATCGGATTACGCCTTGTCTAATCGATCTCGACATCGATACTTTCGTCGATTTACGCACTACTTTCCTATATCAACCGGCCAGTACTATCTCTGTCTTTCCAAATTTGGGTCAGGTTTCTGAGGAAAATAGGTTATGGAGGTATCGAAGGTTTGGTGAAGGTTTTGGGTTTGGATACAGGCGTGCCTTTATTAGTGTATTTTATTATTGTTTGTTTTGTTCCTACAATTGGCCTGGATAAGCACTTGCTTTATTTTGACGCGGTCTCGAGGACTTTTCTGGAACAGGTGGATTCTTTCTCCGCAGTATAGGACTAACGTATTCCACACGCCTTTCGACTCCCTAGGACTGGATCTGGTCTCGGGAGAAGGGTCCTATACTCTTTCAGGATCCACCATTCGAAATGGTCTAGGTCGAGCATCGAGAGAATAATAAATCGACCCACCTTATTATCATTTTTTTTTTGTTGCGTAGTTATTTTTATCATTCATTTTTTTTTCTAAACTTGCAGCATTTTTTAGATATATATATATATATATATATATATATATATATATATATATATATATATATATATATATATATATATATATATATATATATATCTATATATATATATATATATATTTGCTTTTTTTTTTAAATTTTATTTTCATATATCATTTTTTTTTGCGGTGACTCACAATTCGGAGATGCAAAAACGGTCGGTCAATGAAGTGTCACGAGAATCTATATGCATTCTAACGTTGGCTCATGCAGGGGGTAGGTGGCCATGGTGTAGGATGTACGAGGTTCGAATATAGCTATATGCATGTGCGTGTGTGTGGTATCTAGAAAGCGATAAAATCTTTATTTATTTACTGATATATAAACAGTAAAAATAAAACATATATGGTCCTGTCTTTGTTTGTGTGGATTTTCTCGGCTTTTTAGTTTGAACGCAAGCAAACAAGCACACCACATTTTAAGAAATAGAAAGAAAAGCGGGGACACTATCTATCCCTATTAATTACAAAATTTGGTCCTATGTCCCCAAAATAAAATGACATAATGAATGCAAATATGTACAAATGTATAGAATAATAAAAAAAAGGAAAAATGACAGAAAGAAATAATAGTACGGAGCCGAGAATAAAACAATAATGAAAATAAAGCCCCGGCCCTTTTTTATTGTGCTGCCCGGAATATTATTGCAACATATATATAATATATATATTTTTTGCTTTTTCGATTTTTTTTTATTTTCGAATTTTTTTTTTGATGTTTTAATAATATTTTTAAATACACAATGCTTGATCTCGAAAGCTAAGGCAAGATGGAAGACCATATCCACAAATATAGACACGGATGTATAGGAACACAATATTCAAATGCATAAATTAATATAAGAAACATACTTTAGCCAGAAACAAATAAAAACAAAAAAAAGTTTTATTTTATGAGTCTAGCCCTCCGTTTTATTTAAAATAAAACAACTCCCCAGCAGAGTCGCCACTGTGAGGTTCCCGGGATGTGCTCCCGCACCCTTGGTTAGGGGTGCGCATACGTGCGGATACGGGACACCATTGCTCTCGTTCCACCCTCCCTTGTTTAGGGAAAAGCGAAATCAAAAGCGAGAGGAGTCTGTGTCTATGTTAGCACGTTGGAATGTGCCTCGGTTGCCTTTAGTGGATTTTGTATCAAATATGGGAACTTATGGTTTCCCGCATCAAGTTATCCCTTTTTTAGGGGATACCAGGATATGAGAATGCATTACCCTTTCATTCTCATTTTCCCTTTTTTAGGGAAGAACGGAAAAATGCAAAAAAGGATATTGCGACGCCCCCACTATGGATTTTATTAAAAATAGCCTTATGGCCCGTTTCAGATTACTATGGGAGCTTTGGGTTTCCCGTATCAAGTTATCCCTTTTTTAGGGGATACCAGGATATGGGAATACATCACCCTTCCATTCTCATTCTCCCTTTTTTAGGGGAGAACGGAAAAGTGCAAAGAAGGAGTGTTGCGAGGCCTCACTGGATCTGAAAGTTTTAGAGTCGCCATCTTTATTTTAAGGCAAAATAAAGCAAAACCAAAGAAAAGAAAAATAAACCAGAGAAAAAGAAAACGGGTTCGGAGGCTAAGTTACGAGTTGGGAAGGTGCTAGGCACCCAACTCGCCCTTTCGGTCTCAAAAGTGGTTTTTGGCTGAAGTATGCTTATTGTTATATTTATTTAGCAAATAAATAAAGCATTAAAAACGAGGAAATTAAAACAAATACATCCGTGGCTACATTATTCTGATTCGACTCGCAGCTATTTCCTTACAATAATTACAGACATATTTAAGAATATTTGGCCATTATAACGGCTCTTTTACATAATATTTTCTATTCTAATCCGGGCAGCACAACGGCTTATATTGGCTACATTGTGCCGGATTTAAATAACAACTTTAAAATAATAAATAGACAGAAAAGTAAATAAATATAATAAATAACGCCCTTAAAGGCTTTACCTTTTAGAGCGGTGGTGTGCTCGCTCTGTCCTTCAGGGAGAGGGAGTCTTTTTTGTTGTTTGTTGTTTGTTGTGTGGTTGCTGTTTTGATTTGGGCAGAGTGACTGCTTATTTTTGTAGGTTTTGGCCTTTTTGGCTTGGCGGAATAACGACTTAGTTTTTTTGACTTTTCAGCTCGTTACTCGGGCAGAGTAACGGTTTACTTTGAGATTTTTGGGCCGGGGAAGTGAGGTGGATACCTAACAACTAGGCTAGGGATCACTTATAACCTATGGGTATTTATTTTGGCGGAGTTTGGACGAGGTTTGGAGACTTTAGGGGCTTCCACTCACCTATCTCGCACCTCTCGTACTAATATTTATCGAAGGAGCGGAGAGGCAGAACTTCGTTGCGATTTTTAATCGCGGAACTGAGCAGCTGAAATGAGGAGGCCGGGGCTTCTATTTATAGTTGAGAAGCAGGATCCATCGGTCATTTCTGAGTTTCTTCATCCTACATCAATGAGTTGTACCGCGAGCATCAAGCCTTGTACATTTCGGCCACTGAGAGAGCTACAGAGAATGGGCATGGTGCGGCACCAAGGGGCCTTGGTGCGGCACCATGAGCACTATTCCAGTTTGATTTTTTGCACTTTCACCCCACTGCAGTTCACTGTTTCGCGCATCCTGCTTTGCCTTTCGCATTTTTAACTCCTGTAACTTGACATTTGTTAAGTTTTGACAGTTCTTGATATTTTATGTCAGTCACATACTAGGGGTACGAAATTGAGGTGTCTACACCGGCTCATCTTCTTTGGCTGTTTCTTTCATCATTGATGTTATTTGTGCAACGTTTGACAGTCGACGGTTGGGTGATTTGAAATTTTTCTTGGGGATTCAGGCTACTCGTGTGGGTAGCACACTCCGGCTAAACCAGACTCGTTATGCTCTTGACCTCCTCGAGCAATTTAACATGACAGACTGTAAACCTATGTCAACCCCTACGGCTCCTCACTCTAAGTTGAGTGTGTTGGAAGGGGAATTGTTGACCGATGCTACTCAGTTTCACAGTATGGTAGGAGGTTTACAGTACCTTACCTTAACCCGTCCTGACATTGCCTTTTCAGTTAATCAAGTTTGTCAGTTCATGCACCAACCTCGACTGTGCCACCTTCAGGCCGCTAAGAGGATCATTCGGTTCATCAAGGGCACTCTTACGTTGGGTCTCACTATCTATCCCTCTGTCGATACATCTGTGACGGCATATTCTGATTCTGATTGGGCTGGTGACCCAAATGATCGTCGGTCGACAACGGGTGCGTGTATATTCATCGGTCTGAATCTTGTCTCTTGGACGACAAAGAAACAACCTACTGTATCGCAGTCTAGTAGTGAAGCTGAGTACCGTGCCCTCGCAACTACGGCAGCTGAGCTTCGGTGGTTTGCCTTCTTGTTCCGTGAACTCAACATCCCCCTCTCTCCTCCGTCTTTATATTGTGACAATATTTCAGCACTGCACATGGCTCGTAACCCGGTATTTCATGCTTGCACTCGACACATTGAGATCGATTACCACTTTCTTCGTGAATTAGTTACGTGTGGTTTTTTAGCGCTGCGATATGTCTCGACAGATGACCAACTTGCGGATGTCTTTACCAAAGGTTTGGCCAAACCTCGCTTCCAGTCACTATCCGTCAAGCTGCGTCTTCCATTTGGTCGTCTAGCTTGAAGGGGGGGTATTAGCATTACGTGTTAGGATAGTTTTGTAATTATTATAGCCTTTGGGTATATTTGTAATTAGTTCCTTTGATTAAATTAGGTTACAGTAGGTATATATATTTGTAACCCTTGATACTTTATTATTCATTCAATACAGAAGGCTTCCAGCCGTGTGCCTCCATCTTCTGTGACTTCTTAATCTCTTCATTAAACTTACACAGAAAACTGTCAATTAAACCTGCGCTAAAAGAACAGATTTAAAAAACTGAGAAGAAGATAACTAATGAGAAGAGAGAACCAAATTATCAGTACCTAATCATCAACAATAGTCAAGGAATCAATATGATCAAGGAACATGTGCTACCCATCTGTATTGCTTCAACTTTTAGAAATTATAGACCATTAAGATTACTTCTGTTTTAATCGGCATGCTAATTTTTTATAGAAAAAGAACATTTCATTTCATAGATAAGAAATCCACCATTACAACCACGATGAAAAGACACTACTAAAAAGAAACAAAAACAAGATACTGGCCACAACTACTTTCTGTAGTAACAACCAAGAGCTGTCTGTCAACTCTCTAACAACATGCCTCATCCCTATCCTACATCTATTGTTACTCATACAATTTATAGCCCACCCCAGAATGATCCATTTCATTGTCCACACTTTCAAATCCAGAAAATGTTATGCCTATATTCCCATCTTAATCTATTCACTTGATGGGTATCCACAATCCAAGAACAAATATTGTTTTCCTAGCTACTGCAGACTAAATAATTCCTTAATTTGAGCACGACAGTTCCAATGCGATTTGAGGCCGGCCAAATGTTCAAGTATCTGCAAGAAGTAACTTCAAAATATGCCATCACAAATTCATCCAACCTTTTCTGTTGCTGTTAAATGGGTATCAAATTGGAGAACTTGAATTTTGAATTCAAGCAATTAAAGCAGCACCCATAAAAGAAGAGTAAAATCATTGTACACGTTGGATGAGCTTTTTCAGTGATTGAGCTGTTTTTTTTTTCATTTTTTAATTAAGCTGACTCGCTTACTTCACTAAACGAGCTATAAATTAGTCAAGCTATTTGTGCGGAGCCAAGTAAGGTTCCTTTGTATCTTGGGTCTCAAATCATGTTCAAGCTCGACTCGAGTCCAACACTAGTCGAGCACGAGCCAAACTTGAGCCTGCTCAGTTTTTTTTTTTGATAAATAAGTGTGACCCCTTGACCCTTGTTGGTATGAGGATTGGAACCAATGACCTCAAAGTATTTTGCCTAAGTGCTCATGTCATCTCTCCCACCCCTTGCAGGGTCGCCTGCTCAGTTTATGAAACAGCCCTCATCAAACCGATCTTTTTTCTGAAAACTAGAATTACAAGAAGGAACTTGCCACCAAGGGTGGTCTTATTCCAACTTATGCTACTTCACTATATTTCCTCTTTCCTTCCCCTCAGATCTTATTAATTTGGAACAGACTTGAGAGAATTATTTAGTACCTTGGATCTTAGTTTTCCTAGATAAGTTCGAAGATCATCTGTCTTAAAGTATTACCGTGGCTCTTTTTTCGGTATAGGTTGTACAACTTACATTGTAGTAGGCTTTAATAGACAGTATGATCAAAGCTTATTTGTCAAGGTGTGATTACAAATAGGAGACAATGACAAAGAATCAAACACCTCATGAATGTAAGAGAAATAATACGTCTTTCAGTGATTAAAATGAGCAAAAATGATAAGCGACGTAATGTAACTAAGCAAAGCTAGCCTAATGGTAATAGTGGACAGGTTAAGTCGAGTCGAGGAAAGCTTACACTGTGGAAGAAGCACTTAACTTGCAACCCCTCTCAATTCAACTAAATTCAGAAATGAAGGAGCAACAATCAAATCAAGAGGCATGATGATGGAAGGAAAGAAATAGCAACTAACTCTACTAAGCTTTAAAATCAATTAGTTGCAACCCATAAGACATCAAAAAATTCAACGATCCTGACATGCAAAATTCATCACTAGTATGACCACTAAAAACCCATGAATCAGATTAAGAGTGAGTGTTCCGGCGTCCATTTTGTTGGAGTGGGATTGGAAAAGGGAAGGAGTCGTCAAGGCCATTCCTAGCATTTAATTGGCTCAGGGCGAAGCTCAATAAATGACCTTATTAAATAACCAAAATTAATATTTAGAAAAAATTGTGGGCCACTCCGCTTTTTGAAACTTTTAATCGCTAAAATACATTTTTTTTTATTTTCAATAGGAAAAAGTCACTTTTAGTGGCAAAATAACTATGATACCCTTAATGAACCGTATGCGAGCTACGTAGGTCATTATTTTTACACCGCGATTCATTAATTTTATCGTATTATTTTTTGCACCGCGGTTCAATAGTGTAACTCGGTTCAATAGTGTAACTGCTAGTCTATTTTTGAACCGCGATTCATCAATTTTTATTAAATTAATTTTGCACCGTGGTTCAATAGTGTAACTACTAGTCTATTTTTGTACCGCGATTCATCAATTTTAGTGCATTAATTTTTACACCGCAGTTCAATAATGTAATCGCTAGTCTATTTTTGAACCACGATTCATTAATTTTAGTGCATTAATACTTTCCCCTAATATTTATACATAAGTGACCCAAGTCATTACATACTCAAGAAATATTAAAGCTATAACTATTACTAATTGGGTTGTTTGAGAATCGCCGAATTAGAATGTATGAAGTGAGTCAGGGCCGTGTCTTAAGTTTGAGAATTGCCGAATTGAACTGTTTTCTTTGGATTTTGGGCATCTTCAGGTAGCTGCATAAAAAAAGTGCAAATTTCAAGTGGGTACAATTTTAGAAACATGTTTTCATCTAGGACCATCAATTGTTTAGACATTTCATGTAACTACAAATTGGTTGCCAAATGACAAAAATGCCATTAATGAAGACAGATCTAATCCGACCTACAAAAAATTCAAAAAATCTGATGCCAAAGCTTGGCATCAGGTGAAAAATAATCCAATAATCCAATCATGCACATGCTCCATCTTTCTCTCTCTAGTCAGCCGACATCATCGTCCAACCCCGATCTTCAGCCATCACTGGTCAGCCTCTCCATCTGTCTTCTTCTCCGATGAAGCCTCCGCTTCTTTCTAAATCGACGGTCTCCATCCTCACCGCCATCTCCCTTTTCTCTCTCCCCTTTGTTCAAACCCAGCCGCCATCGCTCCCTTCATCCTCTCCGGCGAATCAACAACTTCAACCGTCACCGCCCGCATGGCAGGGACCTCTCTCTCTAAGATCGTTCTCCAAGCATCATCAATTCCCACTTTCTCAATCTCAATCTCCCTTTTTTTTTCTTAACAATTGGCCCTTGTTCGTGCCTCATTTCCTTGCACAGCTCCCAGCATCACCCGCTCTCCACAGCAGCCATCGTCGTCTTTAGTCACCGCCATCTCCGCCCCTTCATCTTCTCCGTTCATAGCTGTCCTCCTCCCACTCACCTCTGTTCAAAGAATATGCTGGAGTGTGGTTGATTTTGTGTAGGCGTGGGTGTATGTTTGTTGGCTAGAGATGGAGAACGGAGAAAATTGAGAGAGAACGGAAGCGGTAGAGGAAGGTGCATGGGGAGGAAAGGGCATTTACGCATTTTCACCTCAAAATTGTACCAAAAAGATATGTCTAAAAAATACCTGGATTTATTTGAAAACATTTTTTAAAAGATGTACCGACTTGTAATTTTTTCTTTAAAAAACACTAACTAAATATAATACTATTACTAATACCCACAAAATTTTAGGCCCTTAATTAGCATGGGCCCTTGGCTGATGCCCAGCCTGCCCTTGACAAGGGCCGGCCCTGGGAGTCTTCGGTCAGCATTTTATACAAACAAATGGAGTGCATTTTATACAAACAACATTTTATACATAAATTGTAATCTTTCCTTTTAAATTGAAATGCCTATTAATCCAAATGTGGAACCTATGAATCAGATTATTGAAACAGTAGTTCCCTATTATTGAAATGATTAGTAATCAAAACGTGAAAACTATCAATAATTCAAAATCCCAAACCAACACAACCCCTTTTAAAAGAAAGAAAGAGAGAAAGAGATCAAAGTGTACTATGTATGAATGGGATCCGACGAGATAGTCAGGTCAGCCTTTAGGAGAGGTCCTTCTATTGTTACGGATCGAATGAACTGGGAGACAAGAGAGAGAATTGAGAGCGAGCGAGAATGGGAGACGCGAATGATCGTGCAAAGCGTGAGACACTAACGACGCCCAAACGTGAATGACCCAAATGGGCGCTCATCTAATCTCATATCATGCCCATAAAATTTAATGATTCAAGTGGGCATGCCCATTTATGCCAAGATTAAAATATAAGTGTGTTCATACCCATTTTTTAGTGGGCGAACATATGAAAATGGGCAGAATTTGTCACCACTAATCAAGACGTCAATTTATGCCCACATAAGCCCATGATATTTAATGCCCATATTTGCCCACTAACAAAATTACATGTGTCCATACCCAATGGCAGTAGATAGATCTGATCTCTGTCCTCTCTAGACTCTGAAGTTCAAAATTACTACAATTAGTTTTGAAATTAATTCCATCTCTCTAAAATCTAAAACTCATTTCATCTTTATGTCTCTAAATTCAAGATATATCACAATCTCCAATTAATAACCAACACCTTCATCGTTGCCACCACGGTTGTAATGTATATACATGCACCAAAGTTGCAATTGTCCACAACCCAAATTAAACGCTAGTCTCAATCTCAATGAACCCTAGTTTCTGCCAACTCTCCCATTCTCCTCCTCCATTACCTTCCTCTACATTATACGCACCACCCTAGCTGTCTATCTTCACCCCCACTGTCCCCAACTAATTCTTCCCTAATAGTTTTCAGATTTTATATGCATTTCAACGATCTAGCTAATATTTTCGGATCAACGATTACCTTTATTTAAAATGTTTCCTAAACTAATTTGTGTTTTTGAACTTTCGGGTTGGTGGTGGGTATGCTTGAGCTATAAGATTATAGAGAGAGACGAAGTCAATCATACAAGGTAGAGAAGAATAATATGAAAGACTCCATTTTATTATGATGCTAGAGATACATATTTATAGGGTTACAATGGGAGGAGGTAATCTCCTAAAGGTTCTAGATCTGTACAAAGATTTTCTTTCCTAATCTAATACAAAGATTAAGTTTCCTAAACTATATATAATAATATATACTTGAATATAATATTATGATATTATATTCCTAATATGCCCCCACAAGATGGACGGTCCTTGGATAAGTCCAATCTTGGAGAGTGATGAGATGAACCGGTTTGATGAAGCGGTTGAAGATGGATGTGTTCCCGGACATGTACGTCGTTTCTGATATGATGTGGTTCCTCGCATCCAAGGTGGTGATAGGTTGGTGCATGACTATGTCGGAGACGGTGGGGTTGTAGAGAGGGGTTTCGGCCAAGAGTAGTGGGCCGAATGTTTGAAGGAGAGGGGTCTCAGGTTTTTGAGGGTGTTTGAAGGAGAGGGGTGGAGAGTTTCGGCTTTTGGGGTTTTGTCGAGGGGTTTGTAGGGGGAAGGAAGAGTTTCGGCTTTGGGGTTTTGCCGAGGGGTTTAAAGGGGGAGAGAAGAGTTTCGGCTTTGAGGTTTTGCCGAGGGGTTTGTAGGGGGAGAGAAAGAGTTTCGGCTTTGGGGTTTTGCCGAGGGGTTTGAAGGGGGGAGGAAAGAGTTTCGGCTTGTAGGGGTTTTTGCCAAGGGTTGTGTTGGTTTTGTTGGAGAAGAAAGTAAAGAAAATAAAATTAGGGTTTCGTCTATTAGGGTTTAAGCCGAGAGTGTGTGAAGGAGAAGGGTGGGTTTCTGATGTTGGTGGCTGGCGGAAGCAAAGGTGGTTAGGGGGTGGTGTGGGTTTGGCTTTGAGGGTTTTGCCGTGGGTTGTGGTGGAAGGTGGTGATGGCGGCGGTGGCTGTGTGGGATTGGATGAGAGAGGGTTAGGTTTGGAGAAAGGTGGAGTTGTAGGTGGATGGCGGAAGAGGGTGATGGTGTTTAGGCGGTTTTGGGTTTTGTCGAGGGTGGTGGATGGCGGAAGCAAGTGGTGGTGGGTGGGTGGGTTTCGGCTTAGGGTTGTGCCGAGGGTTTTGAAGGAGGAAAGACAGTAGCAAGAGGTGGTGTGTGTGCGGCTTAGGGTTTTGCCGCTAGGGTTTGGCGGAGAAGTCCTATAATGGATCTTAATGCTCTGATACCATATAAGATTATAGAGAGAGACGAAGTCAATCATACAAGGTAGAGAAGAATAATATGAAAGACTCCATTTTATTATGATGCTAGAGATACATATTTATAGGGTTACAATGGGAGGAAGTAATCTCCTAGAAGGTTCTAGATCTATACAAAGATTTTCTTTCCTAATCTAATACAAAGATTAAGTTTCCTAAACTATATATAATAATATATACTTGAATATAATATTATGATATTATATTCCTAATATAAGCTAGGTGTGGTGATAGCAAAGATGGTATCATGTATATATAAAACTAACGGTTTGGGCTAAAATGGAAAGAAAAATAAATAAAATAAGTTGTAAACTGGTTAAATTTGTATATTCAAACCCAAGTACAGTGGTAAAAAATTGTGTTAGGCCGAAGAAAAATGTGTACAATGTGATCAACAACATACAATGTGAAAAGTAATAAAATTTTAGAAAGACGCAAAAGAGGAAATGTAAGAATTTCTTGTTTGCCTTCAAATATTTAGATGTTTCCAGAACTTGGCTTTGTATAATAAATATGGACCATGAGATCATATACAAGAGCTCATTACGAGCCCAAATAAAAATGAACACCACCGGATGAAAATAATGTATTAAAGTTTGATAATTTTTTTTTTAAATTGTAATAACAATTGATATTTATTAAATTGACCTTTACTTGGTAAGTGATTATATAAAATGATGAAATTGTCAATGGTGCAAATATTCAGATTAAAAAATTATACAACGCTGCACTAAACACATTGATAAGAGAAAAAAGATTGTATTCAAGAATATATGCATTTCAAAAAGCCTATATTTAAATATCATGGGTTTTCAAAATGTTACATCAAATGGGGCTCTCGTAAACTCGTATACTTATATATATATATATATATATATATATATATATATATATATATATATATGATTGAATAGTGTTATAGTGCTACATATATCAAAAAAGTATCACAAATTTAACCCCAAATTGATCTCTTAATGATAGATAAGATCTATCATTAAAGATATCTTTAGAAAGATTGATTTATAGTTTTTTTAAGTGAAATTTTAAACAGAATATAATATAGGAAGTTTTTCGGAAAACTCACCAATAAAGTCAGGATGGCCGAGTGGTCTAAGGCGCCAGACTCAAGTTCTGGTCTTCGTAAGAGGGCGTGGGTTCAAATCCCACTTCTGACATTTTTCTCTTTTTTTGTTTATCTATTTCGCTTGTTTTTTTATATATCTATTTCGTGAGAAGGAAATCTAAAGTTTTCACATTGATTTGATTAAGCTTATTCGATCTAGATTTAATTAAGTAAATCGAAAAGAGGTCTTGTTCATGGAGTCTAAAGTTTTCACATTGATTAACCTTATTCGATCTAGACTTATAAAAGCAAATCGAAAAGTGAGGTCTTGCTCATTGAGTTTAATTAAGTGTGGTCTTGCTCATGGGTGGACCTCTTTTCGTGAGAAAGGTCGTTGTTTGTGTTATATCACCAACTTATTGGTGGTCTGACCAATTATATATTGTACTATTGTAATATGAGTTAGATTATACCAAAATCATACAGTTTTATCTAATTTCTAATCTTCTTCTTAATTTAATTAATTTAATCACTCAGTTCGTCTTTAATATTTTATAGTCATGGAAATTTGTTCAAAGTGTCCTAGCATTCCTTAGGACAACAATATCTACTAACGTTGAGGTTAGATCAAATTTCATCAACTGATTTAACTTTGTATTTGGCTAAATAGACAAATTATATATTGCACTATCATTACCATTTTTACTAATTTATGAATGAGTTAACTACAAGAGTCAAGAAAAATCAACAATGTGTGGATGAATTATGTAGACATAGCATTACTCAATACATAAACGTGATGTTGTACTTTGTGGTATGTGCCCTTTCCATTTTCGGAGTGTGCATTGTGTCTTGATTTTCAAACATGAACTTTTAATCCGAAACTGAGAGAGTACATAGATGAACTTGATTTTTTGCCCAACGAGAGCAAAAAACCATTTTTCTTAAGAGTTATGTATTAAAAAAAAAGAAAAATTATTTTTTTGACCATCGTACTATTATCAGCTACCCGATTTAACAAACCATATTTCATAACTCTCAAATTGACCAATGTACTAAATACGTTGGTACGTAGTGGTCCATGCCATTAATATTTCATCCAACTTCGTAACAGATGAATTAATGTCGACTAACGGATGGATTTATGAGGGTATTTTTGTCCATCTAAATGAAAATATGAAGATAGAGCTGAGTAGCTGTCAATAGTACGATGGTCAAAAAGATAATTTTCATTTAGATGGACAAAAATACCTCTCATAAAATCTTTCTGTTAGTTGACATTAACACATCTGTTACGAAATTGGATGTGATGTTAACGTCATGGACCATAACGTACCAACTTATATAGTACATTGGTCAATTTGAGAGTTATGAAATATGATTGGTCAAATCGGTTTTCTGATAATAATACGATGGTCAAAAAAATAATTTTTCTTTAAAAAAAATAGAAGAAAGATTCACATGTTCGGAGATGTTAAATGTTGTATAGCCAGGCTACATCGACGGAGATGTTCTTCCTTGTCTATCGAGTTTGTTTAGAGTAGGAAGACATTACAGAGTCTAGATATGAAAATAAAATGACAAACTTTAGGAATTGTGGTCCGTTTAACCGGTCGAGCTGAGTAATCTTGGAGAAAACTATTGACTTGATACGTGCAAAAGCCAATTTGATAAATATTTGGAGCCTATTACGATGTTGGATTGGGTTTATGCGGACATAAATGGTGATTTGGCTGGCAGGGTTATGTGGTGTGATTTAGAACAATATGCATGATATGGTTACATAAGTAAGTCAATTAGGAGTTCCTCTTCATGTTAGTCGCCCATTATGTTAGTTAGTTCTGACTTCTGAGGCATCAAGTTATTTAGCGGAGATAGGTGCATCACTTTTAGTTAGTGTAGTTAGTGGAAATCATGCCTTAATAGCTAAGTTTATGTCTTTACACCCAGTCACCTTTTAGGTGGGTTGGGTTTGAGAAAAATATGAACCAATTAGGTTGTGGGTCAAATGAATTGATCTAACAGTAAATTGCGGGTTGAAGCATGATGAGGCAGCTGGGTGGGTTGGTCCGTAATTTATTAGTTGCAAATAACATAAACCATAAGTTTGAAATTATGATTTTAAATCATTTTCGCTTAAAATGTAAGATTGTTTTTTCTATTTGAAATATTAGTAAGTGATTTTAAATTCGTTAAAAAGTGGCATTTACAGCAACAACAAATGTGAGAATAAGGTAGATTAACCGCAATATATATATATATATATATATATATATATATATATATATATATATATATATATATATATTATTGATATTTTTAGTAGTTAATTTCCACAGTATCTGCTTCATTTGAAATTTTTTTACTAATATAATAAATTCATAGTAGTACTCGAAAATATATGATCAACTAAAGCTATTCTACCACAGTATCTGCTCCATGAACTATACAATATAGCTCAGTCAATTGACTAAAGCTATTCGACGGTCTTGATCGATTCCGACCATAAGATCCAACAGTTTAGGGCCAGTTACGAATAGCCCATTTACAAACAACCTCCTCAATTATGGGTCGAGTTCGAATAGCACCCTTCAACTACCACTTGAAGCAATGTACCCTTTCAATTACGTATTTAATATATACTGATATCCCAAGATATACTGTCACCATGTCTATGGTACGGGCACGAAGTTCTAGGTCAATTACGAATAATCCCCTTACAAATAACCTCCCTCAACTATGTGTCGAGTTCAAATAACACCTCTCAACTATCACTTAAAGCAATATACCCACTCAATTACCTAGCTAATATATACAAATACTACTGTCACCGTGCCTATGTCAATGTCTCTAATTAGATCCTCATATACTACCTAATTTATTAAAAATAAATATAAATTTTCATTAGATGCTCATAAGCTACTCAAATAAAAAATTCATACAACAGTTTGGTATAAACCCCAATAATTTTACATACCCCACTATTATCTCCAACAACTTTATATATCACACCATCTTTATTTCCATTAATTTTATATTTTCTTTTAATATATATTAACAAATTAATTTGATATTACATAAATTATAAATTTGGAAATTATATTAATATTCATTATTAAATATAAATTAATTATTATAATTCGAATATTATTTATTATAATTCAATATTAATTATAATATAATATTGTAATATTTGAATACTAATTATAATATATTCGAATAATTCGAATAATATTTATTATTCATTTTAATATTATTTATTATAATTTGATATATTAAAAAATTAATTTGAAGAGTTAAATTAATATTGTTAACTACTTACCTATAATTCGAATATTGTTTATTTATGACATAAAAATAAATACAATAATTTGAAATATAACGATTGAAATAGAAATTCCTACAAACAATAATACAACAACTGCAATAAAATAAAATTATAGAAATACAACGACAAACAAACCACAATATACATATTTGAAAAATACAATAATAATAATAAAATCAAGGATTATTGAAACACTAACATACTAAGGGCTCGTTTGGTGCAGCGTTTTGAAAACGCAGCTTTTTCAAAACGCAGCGTTTTCAAAACGCAGTTTTATTTTTATAAATGCGTTTGGAAAATTATTTCAAAACGCTATTTTTCATAAACAGACTAGTTGAAAACGTAGCATATTTTTAAAACGCTACAAATTGGAGCGTTTTAAAACGCTCCACGTTTTTAAAACGCTGCATTGAAACACTTTTAAAGAGAAAACGCTGCGTTTTTTACCAGCGTTTTGACAAAAACGCTCTACCAAACAAGCACTAATACTAATTGTCAAAAAGTCTCCATATATTTTCAATCAAATTATGAAGTAGGCGTCGATGTGATTCTTTATCTCGAACGAGACACCTTCTTCTAAGATATCTAGTACTCCCTCCGTCCCTAAATTATCGTCCTCCTTTCCTTTTTCGTCTGTCCCAAAATAATTGTCCACTTTGAAACTTACCTTTTTAGAACATCACTTTTACCACTTTGCCCTTACTTTTTCACCCTACTTTAATTATGGGCCACATACACATGGGCTTTAAAGGAAACTACACATTAAACCAATATAAATAATCAAGTCAATTGTTTTTTCTTAATCTATGCGCCAGGTCAACCAGGACAATAATTTAAGGAC
The DNA here is from genome assembly GCA_013146195.2 of Codonopsis lanceolata. NCBI lineage: Eukaryota > Viridiplantae > Streptophyta > Magnoliopsida > Asterales > Campanulaceae > Codonopsis > Codonopsis lanceolata. Next base: position 88,099,054 of record CM028377.1, on the reverse strand, counting down.
GGAGGGAGTATTAGTATGTTGGTGTTTCAAGAATGTTTATTATATAGGGTCTGTTAGTCATATTATTGTTGTTTTATTGATATTTTTAGTAGTTAATTTCCTCAGTATATGCTTCATTTGAAAAATACAATAATAATAATAAAATCAAGGATTATTGAAACACCAACATACTAATACTAATTGTCAAAAAGTCTCAATATATTTTCAATCAAATCATGAAGTAAGCGTCGATGTGATGATAACCAAAAACATGTTTTCAAATTGAGTCTTATATTAAACAATGACTTACCATGGTTTTTATTCATAGACATTGCGTAAGACATAATCAACAAAAATGTTTTATCTGGAATTTGAAAGAAATTATAGGATCAAATAGTATCAGTGACATTCTTGAAATCAAAAAAGTATCACCAGAATTGCCATTTGAAAGAACTCAATCTTCTAAATCATGGTTTCTTAGCCTTATAACAATTAATCTCGTGTCATTGCATAACTCAAGTGAATAGACTATATTACGAAACAACATTATTTGAGTTCAACTTTCAAATTTAACTCACAGTTTGAGATTTCAGAATATGTAATTCAATTGAAATATTCACGAGTATGTATCGTTCAAATTTAACTGATAATTTGAGATTTTAAAATATGTATTGTTCATTGATGTGATGTAATTAAAAAAAAATTGCATCTTAAGTTTTATATGACTATTTAATTGAAACAAAAAAAATATGTATCTCTTTCAACAACATAACTTATATATTACATTTCAATTTTCAATTACATAAAAAATTAACAAAAAAAGAAAAAGAAAATGTCACTCTAATTTGAACATGACATAAAGTTCTCGATATTCTTACTTATTTGTAATAGACCATCATAAAATATATATTTTTGTTTAGTTTATTAAGTTTTATCTTCTTTTCAGTTGTGTAGTGTGCATTCATCTGATATTTACAAAATGCCAAGCATATATCAATTCATTTGCATAATTTCCGCTTCATACATTGAATAAGTTTCATACTGACACCGTGCTATAAGTACGGACACAAAATCTAGTGATAATTTAAACTTAGATGGACTCAAACTAAAGAAATAAACAAAGTCAGGCCCATGAGTATTTTTTATTTGTTTTTTTATTTTAAATATTATAGAACTGTATTTTAAGATCTATTAAAAACTATTGTAAGTATTTTTATTTACTTATTTTTTATTTATAATAATAGTAAGCTATTCAATATTTTTGAATAAATACCATTTTTACGAATTATTTTTATATATTGATTTTGTTTTTAATTAGTTATATGCACATGGACTATGTCTGACTTATGAATAGCTTGCCTAAAAATTTGATTTCTACTTTATTTTTGTGTGGTATTTAGTAGTTATATGACTTTGGTATGTAATTAGTTATATGTCATTTATATGTCATTTTCGAATTTAATTCTCCAAATAAAAAAAGTAAACTAAATTGGAATAGTTTATGTCAACATCATTAAATGACATTTCTCAAATTCAATTAATTTTTTTTTGACATAAACATAACATAAGTGATTCCATTTTTGAAAAGTGAGTTTTGGTGGGAAATTTCTAAAAACTATGCACTTATGTTTTTATATATACTACAACACAAACGTGTAATGCACGGTTCAATATTGATATAAATAAAACAATATAAAACTTTAATAATAACATATAACCGAATAATTATATGAAAAATCATGAGTTCAATATGCATATAAAACAAATTATAGAAAATTATGTTAATAAAAACAATAACTTTTTTAACATATCTTTAAATTGATATCGAAGTGACATGTCCTTAATCAAAAAGTTTACTTTGTACAGTAAAAATTGAAATTAATCATATAAAATTATAATCAAAGCATTCGTGCGATGCACGAAGACTATATTCATATCAATACAATAGTTAAAACTTTAGTGCTAATAAAATACACATATGATTGCAACATAAAGATTACGCGTTCGATGTGTAGAATTGAATATCATAATTTTGTAACATTAAAATTAAGATTATTTTGTTTGGCTCTCATGTAGAGTTCAATTAAAAATCTAAACGTATAAGCAAATTAATAGAAATAAAAAATTAATGAAAATCAAGAGTCTTTAGGTTTAAAAATGTTTTACCATTGGAGAAAAAAATCAATTTATAGAATAAAAATATTAAGAATTTCAGTTCAATTCCAATTCTAATTTTTTTTCTGGATATAAACAATAAAATTTACATTGAAGCCCACAATTCCAATTGTAAACAATGGAATTGAGGTTCACTTTCTCTCATTTTCTACTTTAGAGTCTTAACAAAATTTAAATTCACTGATGTGTTTCCCGTATTAAAAATGATATTAAAATATATTCAAATAATATATATAAATAAAAGTTACATTAATTTTAAAAAAAATTGATAGAGCATATAATATAAGACAAAAGGAAAATTGTTTGTAATATACTAACATGCTTTGTCATAAAAGCTTAAAAACTTCAAAATTAGTAATTTTTAAAAAATAATTCAAGTATTATGGTTCAATTTAAAAATTAGACATAAAGAAAAAATAATTAAAATAGTATATAACCAAGGAAAATAAAATGTAGGAGATGAGTCAAAGATTATGAACAAAAAATTCAAACGATCGATGGATAGACATCAGAAAATTTGGTTTTAACCGTGCTATGGATAATTTTTGGACCGCGGCCCGGTAAACACTCATAATACCACGTTGTTTTAGTTTATCTATATAAACAAAAAGAAAATACTTTTACCCTAGTTTAAGCACATGTTGCAATTTTTTATATATATTATTTGCAGCGATGGCCAACTCCAAGGTTACCACCTAAAGAAAGTCTGACAACGGAAGTTATGACCACCGACTTACCGGAAACTTGTTGGTATGTTCATGTTTCCAAAAATATTTCAAAAACTATGTTTAACTTCAAAACTCGTTTATTAATTTTAATTCGTGATTTAGTTCAACTAACAAACAAATTCGATCTGAATGTTGATTAATTTCATCATTAGTACTTTTTGTATATCTGAATTTTTTAACATGTATAAGTAACTAAAAAATCAGAAATTATCAGGTTTTCATTTTTTTTACATGTAGCTAGATGTCTCAAAAAATTTGTCCTATCTCAATTTATAGATTTTTTTTTACAATAATAACTTTGGTTATGATGAAATAGAGAAAAAATTGTCAGATCTTAGTAATATTATTAATTGATTGTCTGTGAATTAGTTTTACTTTAAAGTGTGTGTATATGATTTAGTTTCAAAATCGTTGTTTTATTTCATCTTTATTTTTCCTAGCCTGGATATTGATGTAAAGAAATTGACAAAAAAAAATTTGGTTTTGTTATTTCTCATGTTTGATGTTTCTAATATGCATATTTTTCTTAATATACTAAATAAGAAGGCGAAGATGTTTGAGAATCATTTATCCAATCAACCATAATAATGACATTTTATATTTTCAATTTTCAATACAAAAAGTGGCTTATATACAAATTAGAAGTGTTTCTAAATTTAGAAAATCACTTTTGACGGGAACTTTCCAAAACATACATCTCTCATTTTATATATGTATAGATTACTCTAGATATTTATTTCAAAAACAGGTAAATTCACAAAATCTATTCAAATTATGTTATTTCAATTCTATTCAAGGATGTAAATATTATTTTATATATCATCGAGTGTTCAAAATTATGCACCCATTGTGTTTTAATTATCAAATAATAAAATATATGCACGATCACAAAATATACTTAATGTGTTTTCATATTCAATAGATTCATTTTAAAGTCAATCTTAACAACCCTTCATATTATAAGAGAGGCAACATGTTTAATGCCTTTGTCAATATTAATTTTCCATTAAAAAATGTTTCAATTCCCAAAACAAAAAATGCAACTAAATAAAATAATAATGTTGCCATTTTTAGAAAGTGAATTTTGACGACAACTTTCCAAAAATTACACATCTCTTTTTATATATGTATAGATTCTATCTATTGACTTTTATAATCTATAGAGATTAGAGAATGACTAGACCCTATGGTACTTAATTCTTTGCTTCCCTTAGCCTCTGGTTGGTCAATTCCTCTTTGGCAATATCACAAAATCTCTCTCTCTCTCTCTCTCTCTCTCTATATATATATATATATATATATATATATATATATATATATATATATTTATATTTATTTATTTATTTATTTATATAATGTCAAGTGTATATTTATTTCTTTAAAATCACACATTTAAAATTTTGACTTTTGAGTTACCATTCCACTATTTCTCTCTCTTATCTTCTCTCTTCTGGTTGTATTTATCTTTCTCTTTCATATCTTCGTCATATTTTCTCTATCATCACCACAATCTTCTATTTTTAATTATGTTTAAACATTTTTCTTTCTTTAAACAAAAAAAATGTAACTAAAACAAAAATAATAGTTCCGGAGTTAAGAAAACAAAAATATAAGAGATTAGTAAAATAAAAATAATTTATGGAACAAGCCAATATATATATATATATATATATATATATATATATATATATATATATATATATATATCCCTCCAAAATCACATTTTTGAAATTTTGACTTTTGAGTTACCATTCTACTCTTTCTCTCTCATGTTTTCTCCATATTTTCTCTATCATCACCACCATCTCTTCTCTTTTAATTATATTTAAACATTTTTCTCTCTTTAAACAAAAAAAAATAACTAAAACAAAAATAATGTTTATGGAGTCAAGAAAACAAAAATATAAGAGGTTAGTAAAATAAAAATAATTTATGGAACAATCTACTATTAAAATATAAGTTACAAAATCAACAAAACAAAAATAATTTAATGCGGAAGATAGTAAAATAAAATAATTTACGGAACAAAAGTTTGCTTATAAAAAAAGTAAAACAAAAATACGTTAGTAAAATAAAAATATTTGATGAATAAAAAATAATAGTTATGAAGTCAATAAAACAAAAACAATTTAAACTGAGGTTACTAAAATAATTTCGTTATTTTTTATGTTAGCTTATTTTCTTATCATAAGTTTATTGATTCATAAAATACAAATATAATTTAAAAAATAGTCGGGACGGGAAAAATCCCGACAAAATCGGGATCGTGATTTTTCGGGATCGGGAAATGTCGGGACGGGATCGGGTCGGGCGTCGGAACGGGTTGGGAAAAACAGGACTTTTATCAGCCCTAGTAGTTACCTTGTAGAGTTCTTTCCTTATTATGTTACTTTCTTTGTATATGTTTCTTGTACCCTACTCCAAGTGTAACCCTAATTATAATTCTCCCTATAAATAGGTGATTCAATCAATAGAAAAGCTATGCCGTTATGCTAAACTTTATTAGTTTCTTCACAAGGGTCTTAATGGAAAGTACAAGAACAAATTTCTATTTAAATAGTTTTCTTCAACATTATTTTTTCTCTATTATTTTAATTTTGTTATTCTTTTCCATTTTGTTTGAATTGAATTTAATTAAAAAAAGATATAAGTTCGTATCCGGTCAAACATCTATAATACAATAGAGCTCATAGACACACGCTCGCAATTGACTTGGAATAAAGAGTGGCTGAGATTGATTCCTTTACTGAGATCCTACGGTCATTATCACTCTCCGAGTTCACATGTGTGAACGGCGGTTGAGTAACTACCCTCCTCTCTCTCTCCAACTCCCCCACTATTCACGATTGGTGGCCGCTAATCCTTCGTCCACCAAATCCACCAATTTTATGCACGCAATTTTGTATAGAAATAAATTTAAAAAAAAATCGTAAGTTTTGTAATTTGAAATATTTGAAATATACTTGCGTCGTGCCATTGACACGGGCAAAAGTACTAGTAACAATTATTTAGTAACAGAGGTAGAACTAAAATTAGTGCTTTTTTTTTTTGAGAATATTCTTGATCATCGTTGTGTTAGAAGTAACGTTTTCAAATTATATCCATCAACAAAAATATCGTTTTTAATTTTGGAAATGGTCATTGATATACGGAGCATTTCATGCCTATCATATAGGTATGTATTTATCTTTTTTTTTTAATTCTCTTGCGAGAAAATAGATGAAGCTAGGAAGTGATAAACACAAGTGGTTATGAACTGATAATGATACATAATTATCCTATTTCAAATCAAATTCTCAGTTGGCCAACACTATAAATACCCGACAAACCCTTAACATTTTTATCATCGTCCATTCTCTGTTTTTGAGTCTTCATAATCATAATGAAGAACATCTTTCTCATACTCATCCCACTTTTCCTTTGCTTGAGCTTGGTTTTTGCTAATAATGATCAAGCTAGTGCTAATGATGGTTCCTCGGCCACATTAGCTAGTAATGGCGAACATCCAGAATTTTTCTTTCCATACTTTCCGCATCCATGGGGACCTTGGATTCACCCACGACCATTCCCATTCCCATTCCCATTCCCATTCCCACACTTTCCTATTACACCACCACCTCTTCCAGCCGGCGTTCACTTGCCTCCTTGGATGCACCCACACAGACCTTGGGTACCCCCACCACTTCCTGCTGGCAAGCTTCCACCATGGTGGAGCCACTTTAAGCCACCGCAAGCTCAACATTAATGATATTATTCATCAAATCATCCTTAGATTGGGATATTGGATGTAGCATTGCTTAATTAGAAAGTAGAATAAATGTTAGTCTATAGAAGTGAGTTAATTTATCTTTATTATTTTGATTCGATCTTAATAGTCGAGGAAATGTCAACCAGTTAGGTTTGTCAGCATGAAATAAATAAATATTTGGATTTATTTTCTAATTTCTGCTATGTATTTTTTGATGTTTGTGCGTATGTTACTATAGACCAATACACAAATTTGTGAAGAAAAAGAAACAAATGAGAACGGGGGAAGAAATATACCTAGATTGCGTAAATGTATTTTTCTTTAGGAAATAGTCAATTCCTTTATACATGAATTCATTCTCAAAATACCATACCATGACCAGCCACTGGGCCTGGTCAACGATGCTAGTGAGGACAAGTGTGTGATTAGAGAGATTGGAAAACAAAGATGGTTACGCATGCCACTTCTCGTAGCACTCTAAATACCATACCATGCATAGCCAGATGACAGTTGGTGTCAAAAAGAGGCAATGCTCTGATTTTTTCTTCCATACGCTTTAGAGCTTCTAGGCTCTTGGCAACATCTTTCTTCACTTTCTTTCGAAAGCAAATGTAAGCACTAATATCACTCCCTATACTCGAATCACCACATTTCCTTTGCAACCCCTAATGAATGTCTTGAACGCGCTCCTTCATCATGCGAAGCAGGTCCCCTATAATGGCACACGAGTCTAGCAACCCGACCGAACCCTCAAGTGCGTCTTCGACTGGAGCTCTGTGCCGATGTTGGGGAAGAGCTTTTCGGGTGAGTGGAGACTGAATAATCTCGTCAAGAGAATTGTACAACTCCACTTGCCCTACAAGACCTGTTTGAATAATTTCTAAGCTAGTAGCTGTTCTTGACACCAACGATGTCTCCCATGTTTTTATCTTGAAGGGATAGGGGTTTCTCTTAAAAGGCAAGCTAATGGATCTCATGTGATATTGTGCAGGTGAACTTTCCATCTTTAACTTGTTTGAAAAAGCTTATGCCTCAAAGAAATTGTTCGAGTGATCAAGCTTGGATCGTTATGATCAAAATTTGACATACTACTTAAAGAAACATAGCTAGATTCTATGTAGGATCATGTTGCTTCATTTTCACCAACCAGTGTTGTCTATTTTAATCCTTAACCTTATGTAGGTGTTTATTTCTTAATCCATATGAATATGATCCTCGAAAGTTGAACAAAATGGCTGTAGGTACCTAATAATTAAGGTAAGAATTGAATTTTCTCAATTGGAATCCTACCCATAAACCAAATCAATTTATGTTTCTGAATAGAGCAGATATTTCAACAGTAAATAAAGGAAGGATACTCACTAGAGTATACATTCACCATAGCTAGATTCTTTTCCAGCTAAATTAATATAGTTGAACAAAAGGTTTCTAACTACTCTTCCATGATTATTATTGTGAACCTTGAAGAAGAATACATTGCGATTATTCTATAAACAAAATGCATATATACCTAATTTAAAGTATGGGTGAATTTAGTGCAAAATGCCAAAAATCTTAAAACTTTCGCAGATGCGACACGGCACAATTATGAGTGGTAAGTGAATGCCAAAATGATAAATAAGCTGACATAACCATCAACATAAAATTATTAAATAAACTACTATCCACGTGGCAGCCACTAAATTCCAACTAACATTTTTCAATTACCTCTCCTAAAAAAAATAACTATTACTAAAATAAAATTTATTGCTCAAATTTTTTTCTTCGTGCTAACCACGTAACAGCTTTATATTTATTTATTGAAAAAAAAATAACTATTATAAGTTTTGAAATTTGATTTATTCAATATTATGAGTTTTAAATTATTTATATGAGGTTAATTAATTTAAATTAGCTTTTTTTTCTTGGTATTTACCTTATTTATATTCATTGACTATTATTACATTGTGTAGAATTATATTAATATATATGGAATGGTTTTATTTAGGTAGGAGTGTTTAGCTTGGAAACATCACCAATTAAGTTGTGTCCTACTTTGTAGGATGAGGATGACAAATAATATTACGAGCTAGAGCTTGTGATATTAATACAAACTTTAATGTTAGAGCCGTTGGATGATTAAGTTGATGGTGATTTGGAATATATACATCCTTATTTAGAAAATATCCTATTTGATCTAACTGTGTAAAATTTTTAGTAGATTTGATCTAACAGCACTAACACTCAAGCTTGTAATAATATCACAAGCTCTAGCTCGTAATATCATAGCTCTTGTAGGATTGGATTGGTGTGGTTTTGGAAGACTTTATTAATTGATAATTGATTTGCTGACATCTAATATTATTTTGGAAAGATTATATCTTTGTTTTTAAGTTTTGTAAGACTTAATTGAAGGCTATATAAAGAGGGAAGGATTCCAACTGGAATGTTACGCATTCTAAAGTGCAGGTACATTCGTGTTGCTGAATGTCCTTCCTTTGTTAGATCTTATAGTCTCCAATCATACACTGTTGGGTGATTAGCTGAGAATTCGTTTTCTTCTTAATACACATTTTTTCATTTGATTTCCATTAGTTGTTTTATAATGTGATCTTAAACAGTTTATTAGTGAAAGTTTTGTCGTACCGGCAAATCAATAAGTATTTTACTTTTTGATAAAATGTTTAAACTTTGTGTTGATTTTTTATTTTTTATAATGAGATCTTAAACTGTTGGGTTGTTTTTAGAATTTACCTAGCTGCAATTTTTTTTCAATGAGTAATTTTGATTTGTATTCAAGTGAATTTCAATATTTATTCTATTTTAGTATTTTTCAAAGTATTCCAATTAAATTATTTTCAATTACTTTTAAAGATTTAAGAAAATCCTCTTAATTATTATGTACAACGTTTACAATGTTTTTCTATTAAAATTATGTATCTCACGAGTACTAACCTAGCTGTTAAATAATGCAAGCATACATGAGTGAGGGGTGGCTACTAGAGGTTGTTGTCGTTGACGGCATTGGTTATCGCTGGCAGCAGCGGTTTTCATCGGAGGTCGTCATCAGCGGACCGCGGTGATGGTTCATTGGTAGTGAAAATTCAATAATGCTCACTCTATCACTGTAAATGACTGCATGGACACCCATTTATGCTCACATAAGCCTATGTCAATGAATATGTCTTAATTAATATAAGGACAGCCATTTATGCACACATAAACCAATGTCAATGAATATGTTTTAATTACTATAAAGGCTCTCATTATGTTTGCATAAGCCCATATCGATGAATATGTTTTAATTATGACCAACTTCAATGTTATTAATAAATATTATTTTGCTTCTCTTTAAAGTTAGTTTTGTTGTGAAATTTATATATATATATATATATATATCTTTTGATAAATCTTGATTGTGAAGCATCCATGGGGATAGTTTAAAAAACTTTTTGTGTTCTATCCATTAATTAATAATAATGGATATTAATAATCAATATGCTAAGGGGTATTAATATTAATATATATAACAATAGAAGTTTTTATCTAAAGATTTCTAATTAGTAAACAATTTGTAAGACCTATAGCTAATACCCTTAAGAAGTCTAATTGTTGAGAACTTTAGCTATATGATTTCTACTATAACCAATTGTAGAAAATAGAATTGTTATTGTTTTAGCAATACCTATTCATAAATGGTGTCCATACAGTCATTTACAGTGATAGAGTTGGTCCCCGGGGCATAACCGAGTGGTAAAAGGAGGGAGACATAAGATTCTGGAGGTATGCAGCGTGTGTTCGATACTTGGTGGAAGCAATTTGCTTTTTTATGAGGTTGGACCTTGTATATGTTATTAGTTGACATGTTCTCAAACCCTGTATCATTCGGGCACATCCCGCGATTTTTCTGATAGTAGCAACAAGGGACCGAAACTACTACCCCAGGATTCAACCTGGTTAAAAAAAAAAAGAATTGAAAAGAGTGTTCATATCTTAGCTATTAAAAATTACTTATAGTTATCCTCCTACTGTAATTAATACTAATAATTGCACATAAACAATTCTCCTATGATAATACCGATTAATACTAGATTGGAAAAACCTGTTACAAAATACATATATGACTTCCCCTACTATTATTAGCATTTAGAACTAATAATTGTGCGTGAATTTTATTGGAAAAAAAAAACAGATACACATCAATCTGTGAGTGTGATACCTATTAATGACGGATTTAAAATATCTGTTACAAAACGTGAATGATTTTAGCTATTGGAACAAGGTCCATTAAATTACAAAAATACCAAAGGGCAGCCCTATTACGATATTAGCTATCCATTTCTCAAAAAAAAAAAAAAAAAAACGGCCTTAGTTATGCCTCTAAAAATAAATAGTTCCTGCTCAGCCACCAAAAAATCAAAAACAATGATGGATTTAAAATACATGTTACAAAACGTGAAAAATATTAGCTATTGGAACAAGGTACATTAAATTATAAGAAATGGCAGCTCTATAAAGATATTAGCTATCCATGTCTTCAAAAAAACAAAAAAACTGCGTTAGTTATGTCTCCAAAAATAAATAGTTCCTCCCTAGCCACCAAAAAATAAAAGACAAAAACTGCTCAACCATAACATCATCTTTTTCGAAGAAAAATGTGCTTCTGTCCAGCCACCAAAAGGTAAGAATTCGACAAAATTCGGCCATCCAATCAACATCCTTTCGCATCGCAGCCTTCACCGAAATCCCCAAAATTCCTGCATTAATGGCCGGTTGTCAATTTACATATATAACTAAACTCAAGAAGGGAAGAAATGATAAGAAAATCAAGAGTCACACGCATGTGGAAAACACACAATACTAAGAAGAATTGCGAGCTCACGAGTCTTGACTTCATTGCAATGGACAAGAAGGTACAACGGCGAAATATCATTTTGATGTGTCTGGCCTTAAATGGGTCACAAGCAAGGCACGAGCGACCACCATGTGCCAGTCACAAGCTTGATTAGCATGAGACTTATCAACCTAGCGGGCAGAGATAGCGAGATATCAAGCAATGAGTAATATATCTCCCGTCTAAATCTGGTCGGGCACAGGCCTTACCTGTCCGACCAGGGGCCATGCCCGGGGACCACACTCACATCGGGTAAAGAATCAGATTCATCCCGTCCAAACCTGGTCGAGCACTGGCCTTGTCTGCTCGACCAGGGGCCACGCCCGAGATTTACACCTATCTCTAATCAGTCTACATCATGTAGCCATGCAAAGCCTTGCTCGCCCGGGCACGTATCGAGCAGGGAGCCTTGGAAACTTGCTCTCCAAGACAAGTCAAAGGTTACCTTATCTGAGCAGGACACCTACCATATCTGCTCCTACATTCACGCGACCAGCCGCTTATCACGCCTACAATTTAGAGATTTCCTCCTTAATTGGCTAGGTAACTATAAAAATCGAATCCCACAAGGATTCTACGTCACAAGGGGCCTATAAATACCCCTCCGGAAACCATATTCAAGGTACATACGTACTCTTTCTTGAGCCTTAAACCTCTGTCAAATTTTCTTTTGACTCTATCACACGATACTTATTCTCACGCCGGAGTGGTTTCGTGAGGCCAAGCCTTGCACTCCCACTACGGTGTTTTCGTGGTCTTAATCAGGTTCAAGGAAGCAGATCAAGCCTAGATATCCTACTTATCACACGGATGGCCCAAGCTGCATTTTTGTCACATCGCATTTTTTGAATCTTTTAATTTTAGTCATTATTCCTGTAATTATAACCATGTTTACTCTATGTCATGTCATGTAGCAAGCCACGATGCATTGCACTATCAAAAGTAGGTTTATTGCAGATTTCTCGAGATTAATTAGTGAGAGTAACTTCTACGTAATGATTTTTTTTTACGATTGATCTATCGAAACCATTCTACAAGGTTCTTCAATAAGAATTTTATATATTGTTCATAGCAAGTACATTTTTTGAAGAGATAATTAGTAGTGTCCCAGATATTCCGCCCCACAAATTTTCTATTATTCAATTTGTGAAACTGGAATCCATCGGAGATAATAGGAAGAATCTGGTTGGTGAGCGTAGACTTTAATGTAATTGTGACGAACTCAACATATTCTAAATTTAGTACTTGAATTGAATACTTGATGTAAACTCATTGTTATGACATGTTTTCATATTATTATCAAATGTTATGGGAGTGATTGTAGGCATATCTGGAGTAGAAGAGAGGATTCGAGATGGACAGACCTTTAGGCTGCAAATCTTAGACTTAAAGGATGAGAGGTGAACTAAATTTTTAAAAACGTTATATTTTGCTAAGATTACTTAATCTAATATTTTCTTTTATGCAGGAACAATCGCCTTCGGATTACCATTTGGGGAGAACTTACTAAGAATTTAAACAATTCAATAGCTTCGTTGAAATAATCCGAAAACAAGGTCTTAATTATCACATCAACAATTATTCGTAATGACCAAGGTATATCACCTTCTTGAGGTTACAAAATGAAAAATAGTATGACATTTGTTATTTGTAAAGGACTAAACAAGTTTTTTTTCTTGACCAATCTCATCTAGGTGAAACAGTCGCTTCAACCCACAAAATTTTATGTTGATCTTGACATAGAAGATGTCCATATGTTTCAAAATAGGTACGATTTTGTACGTTTCAACAATAGTCGATCAAATTTTTGGTAAGATCAATCTAATCACTTAACAAGATTATGAATTCCAGAATTTTATATAAGTCTATTTCATTGAATGGAATAGGGTTGGTTTAGAGCAACTTGGAGCAAGCATATTTGAGATACTACTTTTTTCACCCTACATAAATCGGAACGAGTACGATAAGAAAAAAAAAAAGAATAGTGGAGGAAATACAACATATATTGAAGTTAGTGCATCACCATTGTGTAAAATTCTTACACAACTTCTTAGCTGGGTCCCACTGCCACCTACACACTTTTCTCTTCTTACGCATTTAAGAATATATCTTCTCATTATATACTATTCTTAACATATTCTTAACTGTGTCTCACTGCCACCTCATTAACTTTACACTTCATTCTTATTTTTATATTTCTCAACAAATAAATTAATTTCATGTTATTTAATATATTTCATATTTAAATATTTCTTATAAATAATTAATTTATAAATTAAGATTTAAATTAAATTAATTTAAAAATAATAATTACATTATTATTTTTAAATTTTTAAAAAAAGTCAGCCCCCCCAACACACACACACACAGCCACCTCCCCCCCACCCACAAAAAAAAAAAAAAGACAACCCCCACTCCAAATTAAAAAAAAATCAATTATTGGCAATTTGTGATCTTCCTAAATTGGAAGATTATTTTTTCTCTTTCCTACATGGCTCCTACATGGCTCATCCAAGAAGAATCTCACAATTGTTGATCTTGTCTTCTTAATAAGAAGATCACTAAGAAGGGAGTTTTTTTTTTTATCACAATGCTGATGCTCTTAGATGACAAATTCGTAAGTTCAGCCTCCTCTTTCCTGTTAGAGCAGGTATAATGGTGTGCTAAAAATCAAACTCAACCCATTAAAAACTAATAAACTAATCAATTAGATACTCATTTGATCTAAAACAAAAAAACCCTCCCAATGGTGGCACAAAATCCAACACATTTACATACCTCACCATCTTTATCTCTAACAATTTTACAAATAAATTCAAATTTTGCAAAAAATTTATTTTGTATCCAAATGAGACAAACTCAGTCTTTATTTATAGATAAAAATGTGTACTGTTTTTTTTAAATTGAATGCCTAAACTGCCCTTAAACAGAAGATAATAAAAAATGGTAGTCAACCACCCACTTTAATGACGCATTTAAAGGCAAGAGCAAACTTTGTGGGCCGGTTGAATTTTTTTTCAAATTTGCTCCATCAAAACGATGCCGTTTTGATGGGTTGAAGCTTAAAACGTTGGCGTTGCCCAGGGACTGTTCCGTAGATTGCAGAAATTGCGGAGGTTCATCTTGTGATTCTTTTGGGCTGAAAATCAAGTTAAACAAAACTTGTGATTTTTTAAAAACCTCTGTTGTGCCCTTGATTTCTTCAAGATTTGGGGGGAAAACCCCCGTTGTACCTCCTCTTAGTATCACTAAGGCACTAGATACATCATGATGATGTTTTTAATTCGCAGGAGACGCCTCTTTATGTTTATGGCACTATCGCAAAGATTAACGAGCAAAATGGATGGAAGTATAACTCATGTAAAAAATGTAAGAAGAAGCTTCGCATTCAAGATGACAAGTAAGTATCATCAAGTGGAGTGCTAACCCAAACATCATGTATAACCTTTTAATTTTTGAGATGTAAACATTTTATCAGTATGTTTTAGTTTCTTCGATAAATGTTATTATTACATTATTTATCAAGATATCGAGTGGAGGTGGTTGTAGAAGATAGTAGTGGAAGTGCAAGGAATGTCATGTTCGATCGCGAGGTGGAAAAGATAATACAAAAAAACTACGAATTTGGCACGCATTGTTGTAGAGGTGATCGAAGATAGTCGATGCCTAGGGAAACTTTGAATAATCTTAACACCACTAACCATGACTTCTCGATACTAATGTGCACCAGCTTTATATTTTCAGGAGGGTAGTGATGATGCAATTCCAAGGCCATTGAGACAACTTATTTGAAAATGTTTTATTTTTTAGCTCAAATTTCATGAATACAGTCATGGGACAAACTATGAGAACTTCACTGTGAATAGAATATTCACGGAATTTGACATACGAGATGACTCGGTGGAGAATGTAAGTACCTCTAAATTCCATCATTGTTGGGTCCTCTATCTAATTTGATGACGAAGCCAACAATGTAATGGGATGACTATTACGAGTATTATTTTTGTATTCTAAAATAAATAACCAATAATGTAGGGGGAGGGAATTCCCACCGAAGAAGGAATGCATATCGCAATGACATCGCCAATAGAGACTCCAAAAAAAAAAGCACATGATGGAAGGTCAATTGTTATTCATTTTTTTAATGTTTATTGTTTAAAAAATGAGCAGATATAACACAAAGAATAAAACACTTCTAACTTCCTATTTTTGGGCAAGAAAACACTACTATAAGTTCATGTTTTTTTATCGCAGTCCACTGACCGAAGAATTGGTTATTGTTGGTGGCAAGAACAACATGACAGGAGTTCGCTGCAGTAGGAGAAAAACTAAGAAGAACTTACAGAACTCCTTCTGTCAAGTTAAAGGATTTTGTCCTCCCCTCTATTCATGCTTCCTCATTACCTAAGTATGCATCTTCTTTCTACACTCATTATTCTCATTTTGATTCAGCTCATATTAATTTCATCAATGCATTAGATGAGCATGTAGAACCTACTTCTTATACCCAAGCCGTTAAGGATCCACATTGGGTTGATGCTATGACTAAGGAAATTACAGCTTTAGAGGCTAATCAAACCTGAACATTGGTTCCTTTACCTCCTCAGAAGAAAGTGATTGGGTGCAAGTGGGTTTATAAGGTTAAGTACCATGCCGATGGTACTATAGAAAGGTACAAAGCCAGATTAGTGGCAAAGGGTTATAATCAGTCTGAAGGAATTGATTTTCATGAGACATTCTCTCCTGTTGCCAAAATGGTTTCTGTTCGAACCTTTCTTGCTTTGGCTGCTGCTAAAGGATGGCCAGTGCATCAACTGGATGTTAATAACGCTTTTCTTCATGGGGATTTGACTGAGGAAGTGTATATGACTATTCCCCAGGGTTATCCTAAGCGGCAGACTACCGATTTAGTCTGCAAACTTCAGAAGTCTCTCTATGGGTTGAAACAGGCTTCTCGGCAATGGTTTGCCAAACTTACTGAATCCTTGCTGCATCTTGGTTTTACTCAATCCCATGCCGACTACTCCATGTTCACTCTGACCAAGGGTGACCTGTTCACTGCTTTATTGGTTTATGTTGATGATATCATCATCACAGGGAATGATATGGATTCTGTTAATTCTTTAAAACAATTTCTCCACGCTCAGTTCAGTATTAAAGACTTGGGTCTTATCAAGTATTACTTGGGTATTGAAGTCACTAGGTCAGCCCAGGGTTTTCATTTGAGCCAGAGAAAATATGCCTTAGACCTCATTGCAGCAGCTGGTCTCCTTGATGCAAAGCCTTTAACCATCCCATTGGATCCTAATGAGAAATTGTTGGTTTCTTCTGGGACTCCTTTGCCTGATCCTAGTGCAGACAGACAATTGGTTGGGAAGCTTCTCTACCCGACCGTGACTGCACGACGACATAGCCTATGCTTTGCTCATGTTTTGAGCCGCGCTTCATTCCCCTAGCACTACCCATCTTCAGGCTTTGTTTCGGGTGTTAAGGTATTTGAAGTCTTGCCCAGGTGGATTGTTGTTATCCTCTTCTTGTGATTTCACTCTCACAAAGATATAGTGACGTTGATTGGGCTAATCCAAATGATAGGAAGTCTTTCGCTGCTTCGCATTTTTCTTGGTACTTCTTTGGTATCTTGGCTCTCTAGGAAACAAATTGTTACAAAGAAGATCATCTGCAGAGGCTGAATATAGAGCTCTTGCCACCGTTAGTAGTGAAATACTTTGGCTCATCGCTTCTTCTTAAGGATTTATAGGTGTTGGTTCCTCTTCCTGTCAAGGTGTTTTGTGACAAGATGCAGCCTATTGCTATTGCTTCTAACCCATTTATCATGCCCGGACTAAACACATTGAACTGGATTGTTACTTTGTCAGAGAGAAAATTCAGTTAGGCCTGCTTCAGCCTCATTATATTCCTTCAAAAATGCAACTAGCTGATGTTTTTACCAAATCTCTTGGCAAGTCTGCTCATTGGTTTTTAATTTCCAAGTTGAAATTGGCTCATCTTTCCCCACTTTCCACTTGTGGGGGGGGGGTGTTGACTATACTAAATCCAGTAATCTTAGATTCACAGGGCAAGTGAGTAACATACAAAGGGTAGCTAATTTGAAGAAAGATATACTGTTCTTTGCGGCAATCAAAGTGGAACTTGTTGATGTGTAGAGATAGACAAGGTCTATTGTGGTTCACTTGCTATTAGAGGGTTCTAATTGTATTTTGTTATTCTGGATTAGCTAACAGTTAGTTAGTGGAACGTGAGTTAGCAGTAGTGTTTGCCCAGTTGTATAAGATAGTCTTATTCTTGTAATCTAGAGCAGGTATTTTTTTCACTCTCTGTAATGTTCTTACATCAATAGAGAAACCACTTTCTCTCTCTTCTCTCAGTTCCATTTTCGTTTCCCTCAATACAATTTACTATAGTTTACAGTACCTGCAATATTCTTAGACACCATATCGAGTCGAAAGCCAATAACTTTCAATAAGTATGCTACCCTGCAGTGGAGCATTACTATCTAAAGCGCACGAGTTTCAAACATAATAATGAAACGGGAAGTAAAATATTGGTATGTCCAAATTACTGTCAATAATGTCATAGTGGATTGCTTAGTTAAGAAATCTACGTGTATGACTCAGGGAACAAAAAATATGATTAAAGTTGCTCGTGTACTCATTCAAATGCTCTCGAAGATTGATGGGGACAATTACCCCGAGGTACTCGGCTTCATCTCTAATAACAGGTGTGCTACATCCCATGGATGACATTCCCGAATTTTTTCTTTGATCAAACAAAGTTTGTTCATTTTCTTTCCTTATTTGTAATCTGAATATATGTCCATTGCTGACCTTGTGTCGCATGTACATCATCAATGCTAGGTCGTGTGGATTTAGGCTTTTTATGTGATGTTCTAAATTTACTTTTACATTTTATTATTTTTTTATTATTTTGTTCATATTGAAGTTTTTAATTGTATATTATTCATTTTTCTTTAAATATATGATTTTCGATCTATATACTATCCGTGCATCGCGGGTGAAATACTAGTAATAATAAGAACAATAACAATAACAACAATAACAATCATAGTGGTAGTATCGATACTTTGACTATTATTATATTTTGACAATCACTACTACTACTACAATTTCATAAAAGTATAAAAAAGTGAAGTTTTTCAAAAAAAAAAAAGTTAATGAAAAGATTTAAATTAGATTTTATGAATAGAATTTTTTTTTTCTTTTCGACATGAATTTTTAAAAGAGGCTTTTGGTATTATTTTTCAATAATAACAATATTGACATAAATTATTCATGTATTTCCAAAATTATTGTCCTGCAAATTACGTATTTTATGAATTAAAAAAATACATGTTAAGTTTTCAATTTGAAAAATATCAAATTCGATTCAAAAAACCAACTTGAATAATAATTTAGGAACAGAGAGAGTTTAAAATAATAATAATTATTACACTATATTAATAATAATAATAATAATAATAATAATAATAATAATAATAATTATTATTATTATTATTATTATTATTATTACAATACAATCTTATCATCATTGCCATTATTGAAAAGAAAATAAGATTTCATCTAAAACGAAAGTTTTTAATCTAACAACGTTAATAGAAGCGTTAAATTTTGGGATTTTTTTTTTGTATTAAAAGTATAATTTTGAGACTTTTTAGATAGAAGAATTATTTTTGAAACTTTTTGGACATGATAATTTTTTAATAGGACTATATGGTATTTTTCTCAAACAATTATCATGAGATGCTTGATAAATGATTCGAAAAAATAACTTAAATAATAATAAAAATATGATATATAATTCATCAAATCAAATGTTATAATAACAAAAATAATTATCAATCAAAATTATATTTTTTGACACATGTAAAACAAAAAATTCATGAATTTTTTAGGTGACTAATACATGTTTTTTAAAAATAAGATTTGAAATTGTAGTGATGAGATTAAAATCTATATTACAATAGAGTTCATTCTCACACATGTGCAATTGATTAAAATTATTTAAAGGTTGATATTAAATTATCTTAAAAAACTTAATGGTTGAGATTCACTCTCACATTCACATGTGTGAGAGTAGTTATCCACTTTTAATTCTCTATTTTCTTTTATTATGTTACAAAGTTACCCCCTACAAATAATATTATTAATAGTCACATCCTGAGATTAATCTTCTAAACATTTACCCCTTACAAAGCATTAACCTTACATTAATATCATCTCACAATAGAGCTCATTTACCACTTGAAGTAATGTACCCCTCAACTGTAACATTTTTTAAAATCGCACCTTCTATTTAGACGTTGGCGTTTCAATTGGCGAAATCAGATATACTGGCACCGTGCCATGGACATGGGCACGAAGATCTAGTGTAATCATATGCAAAGTGTATGTTCCTTCAATTATTAAGCTTTCAATTTTTGTAGAACTAAAATTAGTGTTTTTTTTAGAATATTCTTTATCATCGTGTGTTGAAGTAACGTTTTCAAATAATTATATCCATCAACAAAAATATCGTTTTTAATTTTGGAAATGGTCATTGATATACGGAGCATTTCATGCCTATATATTATATAGGTATGTATTTATCTTTTTTTTATTCTTTATAGATGAAGGAAGTGATAAACACAAGTAGTTATGAACTGATAATTATACATAATTATCCTATTTCAAATCAAATTCTCAGTTGGCCAACACTATAAATACCCGACAAACCCTTAACATTTTTATCATCGTCCATTCTCTGTTTTTGAGTCTTCATAATCATAATGAAGAACATCTTTCTCATACTCATCCCACTTTTCCTTTGCTTGAGCTTGGTTTTTGCTAATAATGATCAAGCTAGTGCTAATGATGGTTCCTCGGCCACATTAGCTAGTAATGGCGAACATCCAGAATTTTTCTTTCCATACTTTCCGCATCCATGGGGACCTTGGATTCACCCACGACCATTCCCATTCCCATTCCCATTCCCACACTTTCCTATTACACCACCACCTCTTCCAGCCGGCGTTCACTTGCCTCCTTGGATGCACCCACACAGACCTTGGGTACCCCCATCACTTCCTGCTGGCAAGCTTCCATCATGGTGGAACCACTTTAAGCCACCGCAAGCTCAACATTAATGATATTATTCATCAAATCATGCTTAGATTGGGATATTGGATGTAGCATTGCTTAATTAGAAAGTAGAATAAATGTTAGGCTATAGAAGTGAGTTAATTTATCTTTATTATTTTGATTCGATCTTGATAATCGAGGAAATGTCAACCAGTTAGGTTTGTCAGCATGAAATAAAAAAATATTTGGATTTATTTTCTGATTTCTGCTATGTATTTTTTGATGTTTGTGCGTATGTTACTATAGACCAATACACAAATTTGTGAAGAAAAAGAAACAAATGAGAACGGGGGAAGAAATATACCTAGATTGCGTAAATGTATTTTTCTTTAGGAAATAGTCAATTCCGTTATACATGAATTCATTCTCAAAATACCATACCATGACCAGCCACTGGGCCTGGTCAACGATGCTAGTGAGGACAAGTGTGTGATTAGAGAGATTGGAAAACAAAGATGGTTACGCATGCCACTTCTCGTAGCACTCTAAATACCATACCATGCATAGCCAGATGACAGTTGGTGTCAAAAAGAGGCAATGCTCTGATTTTTTCTTCCATACGCTTTAGAGCTTCTAGGCTCTTGGCAACATCTTTCTTCACTTTCTTTCGAAAGCAAAAGTAAGCACTAATATCACTCCCTATACTCGAATCACCACATTTCCTTAATTCCTTCGCAACCCCTAATGAATGTCTTGAACACGCTCCTTCATCATGCGAAGCAGGTCCCCTATAATGGCACACGAGTCTAGCAACCCGACTGAACCCTCAAGTGCCTCTTCGACCGGAGCTCTGTGCCGATGTTGGGGAAGAGCTTTTCGGGTGAGTGGAGACTGAAAAATCTCGTCAAGAGAATTGTACAACTCCACTAGCCCTACAAGACCTGTTTGAATAATTTCTAAGCAAGTAGCTGTTCTTGACACCAACTATGTCTCCCATGTTTTTATCTTGTAGGGATAGGGGTTTCTCTTAAAAGGCAAGCTAATGGATCTCATGTGATATTGTGCAGGTGAACCTTCCATCTTTAACTTGTTTGAAAAAGCTTATGCCTCAAAGATATTGTTCGAGTGATCAAGCTTGGATCGTTATGATCAAAATTTGACATACTACTTTATAGAAACATAGCTAGATTCTATGTAGGAGTAGGATCATGTTGCTTCATTTTCTCCAACCAGTGTTGTCTATTTTAATCCTTAACCTTATGTAGGTGTTTATTTCTTAATCCATATGATCCTCGAAAGTTGAACAAAATGGTTGTAGGTACCTAATAATTAAGGTAAGAATTGAATTTTCTCAATTGGAATCCTACCCATAAACCAAATCAATTTATGTTTCTGAATAGAGCTGATATTTCAACAGTAAATAAAGGAAGGATACTCACTAGAGTATACATTCACCATAGCTATCTAGATTCTTTTCCAGCTAATTAATATAGTTCAACAAAAGGTTTCTAACGAAGAAGAATACATTGCGATTATTCTATAAACAAAATGCATATATACCTAATTTAAAGTATGGGTGAATTTAGTGCAAAATGCCAAAAATCTTAAAACTTTCGCAGATGCGACACGGCACAATTATGAGTGGTAAGTGAATGCCAAAATGATAAATGAGCTGACATAACCATCAACATAAAATTATTAAATAAACTGCTATCCACGTGGCAGCCACTAAATTCCAAGTAACTTTTTTCAATTACATCTCTTTAAAAAAATTAGTTAACTATTACTCCATCCGTCCCTAATTAATTGTCCTAGTTGATCCGGCGCACAGTTTAATAAAAAACAATTGACTTGATTATTTATATTGGTTTAATGTGTAGTTTCCTTTAATGTCCATGTGTATGTGGCCCATAATTAAAATAGAGTGAAAAAGTAAGGGTAAAGTAGTAAAAATGATGTTCTAAAAAGGTAAGTTTCAAAGTGGAAAATTATTTTGGGACGGACGAAAAAGGAAAGGAGAACGATAATTTAGAGACGGAGGGAGTACTAAAATAAAATTTATTGCTCAAATTTTTTTTCTCATGCTAACTACGTAACCAAGGTTCTAAAAATCGTTAGGCGGCCGCTAGGCGACATACTAGTGCCTAGGGGACTAGTCTGGACGTAATCGGAGCCTAGACGGGGCCTAGAATTAAGACATAATTACCATTTTTTTTGATAATTTACATCAAAGATCAAACACATTGAATACAAATTTAATTTTTTTTTTTATGTTTTTGATTTTATCAAACACTTGTCTATATTTGTAAAATAAACAAAAATATACAAACTAACATTAATCTCAATTCTTAACAACTCTAAAGCAATAAAACAGCTAAGTTTAGAACTAAAAACAGAAAAAATAGTATTCCAGTTCCCCCCCCATTACCTCCCTTTCTGCCTCACCATTACCACTCTCCCTTCCTTCTCCGGTCACCGCATGCCACAAAATCAAAACTACAAAAATAAATTCAGGTCGACGAGGTTTGGCGTAGACGCCGACTAGGTCGATTAGGCGGCGACTAAGAAAGTCGCGGCGGTAGAGAAGGGCCTAGCGCCTAGTTTTAGAACACTGTACGTAACAGCTTTATATTTATTCATTGAAAAAAATAACTATTATAAGTGTTGAAATTTGATTTATTCAATATTATGAGTTTTAAATTATTATATGAGGTAAATTAATTTAAATTAGGTTTTTTTTTCTTGGTATTTACCTTATTTATATTCATTGACTATTATTTCATTGTGTAGAATGGCTCCAAATCGTCTATCACACTCTGTCATTTATCGTCAATATTGAATCTTGGCCTTACATTCCTTATTATTTTATCGTCTTATTTTTTTATAAGGAAACATGTGAAATTGAGATTCAATTATTGGACGGGCAGAGCTGATTTGAAGCCGTATATATTAATATATGGAATGGTTTTATTTAGGTTGGAAACATTACCAATTAAGTTGTGTCCTACTTTGTAGGATTGGATTGGTGTGGTTTTTGAAAACTTTATTAATTGATAATTGATTTGCTAACATCTAATATTATTTTGGAAAGATTATATCTTTGTTTTTAAGTTTTGTAAGACTTAATTGAAGGCTATATAAAGAGGGAAGGATTCCAACTGGAATGTTACGCATTCTAAAGTGCAGGTACATTCGTGTTGCTGAATGTCCTTCCTTTGTTAGATCTTATAGTCTCCAATTAATCATACACTGTTGGATTTTCTTCTTAATACACAGTTTTTTATTTGATTTCCATTAGTTGTTTTATAATGTGATCTTAAACAGTTTACTAGTGAAAGTTTTGTCGTACCGACAAATTTTGATAAAATGTTTAAACTTTGTGTTGATTTTTTATTTTTTATAATGAGATCTTAAACTGTTGGGTTGTTTTTAGAATTTACCTAGCTGCAATTTTTTTCAATGAGTAATTTTGATTTGTATTCAAGTGAATTTCAATATTTAATCTATTTTAGTATTTTTCAAAGTATTCCAATTAAATTATTTTCAATTACTTTTAAAGATTTAAGAAAATCCTCTTAATTATTATGTACAACATTTGCAATTGTTTTCTATTAAAATTATGTATCTCACGAGTACTAACCTAGTTGTTAAATAATGCAAACATACATAAGTGAGGGGTGGCTACTAGAGGTTGTTGTCGTTGACGACATTGGCTATCACTGGCAACAGCGGTTTTCATCGGAGGTCGTCATCAGCGTACCGCGGTGATGGTTCATTGGTAGTGAAAATTCAACAATGCTCACTCTATCACTGTAAATGACTGTATGGACACCCATTTATGCCCACATAAGCTTATGTCAAGGAATATGTCTTAATTACTATAAGGACAGCCATTTATGCACACATAAACCAATGTCAATTGAATATGTTTTAATTACTATAAAGGCTCTCATTATGCTTGCATAAGCTCATGTCCATGAATATGTCTTAATTATGACCAACTTCAATGTTATTAATAAATGTTATTTTGCTTCTCTTTAAAGTTAGTTTTGTTGTGAAATTTATATATATATATATATATATATATATCTTTTGATAAATCTTGATTGTGAAGCATCTATGTGGATAGTTTAAAAACTTTTGTGTTCTATCCATTAACTAATAATAATGGATATTAATAATCAATATGTTAAGGGGTATTAATATTAGTATATATAACAATAGAAGTTTTTATCTAAAGACTTCTAATTAGTAAGCAATTTGTAAGACCTATAGCTAATACCTTTAAGAAGTCAAGAACTTTAGCTATATGACTTCTACTATAACCAATTGTAGAAAATAGAATTGTTATTGTTTTAGCAATACCTATTCATAATAGAATTGAAAAGAGTGTTTATATCTTAGCTATTAAAAATTACTTATAGTCATCCTCCTGTAATTAATACTAATAATAATACTAATAATTGCACATAAACAATTCTCTATGACAATACCGATTAATACAAGATTGGAAAAACCTGTTACAAAATACACATATGACTTCCCCTACTATTATTAGCATTTAGTACTAATATCTGTGAGTGTGATACCTATTAATGACGGATTTAAAATATCTGTTACAAAACGTGAAAGATATTAGCTATTGGAACAAGGTCCATTAAATTACAAAAATACCAAAGGGCAGCCCTATTACGATATTAGCTATCCATTTCTCAAAAAAAAAAAAAAAAAAAAAAAAACTGCCTTAAATAAATTGTTCCTGCTCAGCCACCAAAAAATCAAAAACAATGATGGATTTAAAATGCATGTTACAAAACGTGAAAAATATTAGCTATTGGAACAAGGTACATTAAATTACAAGAAATGGCAACTCTATAAAGATATTAGCTATCCATGTCTTCAAAAAAAAAAAAAAAACTGCATTAGTTATGTCTCCAAAAATAAATAGTTCCTCCCCAGCCACCAAAAAATAAAAGACAAAAACTGCTCAACCATAACATCCTCTTATTCGAAGAAAAATGTGCTTCTGTCCAGCCACCAAAAGGTAAGAATTCGACAGAATTCAGCCATCCCATCAACATCCTTTTGCATCGCAGCCTTCGCCGAAATCCCCAAAATTCCTACATTAATGGCCGGTTGTCAATTTACATATCTAACTTTACTCAAGAAGGGAAGAAATGATAAGAAAATCAAGAGTCACATGCATGTGGAAAACGTACAATACTAAGAAGAATGGCGAGCTCATGAGTCTTGACTTCATTGTAATGGACGAGAAGGTACAAC
This sequence comes from Codonopsis lanceolata, assembly GCA_013146195.2. Lineage (NCBI taxonomy): Eukaryota > Viridiplantae > Streptophyta > Magnoliopsida > Asterales > Campanulaceae > Codonopsis > Codonopsis lanceolata. Next base: position 88,073,173 of record CM028377.1, on the reverse strand, counting down.
GGCCAAATATCATTTTGATGTGCCTGGCCTTAAATGGGTCACAAGCAAGGCACGAGCGACCACCACGTGCCAGTCACGAGCTTGATTAGCATGGGACCTATCAACCTAACAGGCAGAGATAGCGAGATATAAAGCAATGAGTAATATATCTCCTGTCTAAATCTGGCCGGGCACAGGCCTTGCCTGTCCGACCAGGGGCCATGCCCCGAGACCACACTTACATCGGGTAAAGAATCAGATTCATCCCATCCAAACTTGGTCGAGCATTGGCCTTATTTGCCCGACCAAGGGCCACGCCCAGTATTTACACATATCTCTAATCAGTCTACATCATGTAGCCGGGCAAAGCTTTGCTTGCCCGGGTACGTATCGAGCAGGGAGCCTTGGAAACTTGCTCTCCAAGACAAGTCAAAGGTTACCTTATCTGAGCAGGACACCTACCATATCTGCTCCTACATTCACATGAACAGCTGCTTATCACGCCTATAATTTAGGGATTTCCTCCTCAATTGACTATGTAACTATGGAGACTGAATCCCACAAGGATTCTACATCACTAGGGGCCTATAAATACCCCTCTGGAAACCATATTCAAGGTACATACTCTTTCTTGAGCCTTGAACCTCTGTCGATTTTTTTTTTGACTCTATCACACGATACTTACTCTCACGCCGGAGTGGTTTTGCGAGGCCAAGCCTTGCACTCCCACTAAGGTGTTTTCATGGTCTTAATCAGGTTCAAGGAAGCAGATCAAGCCCAGATATCCTACCCATCACACGGATGACCCAAGCTGCATTTTTGTCACATCGCATTTTTTGAATCTTTTAATTTTAGTCATTATTCCTGTAATTATAACCATGTTTACTCTATGTCATGTCATGTAGCAAGCCACGATGCATTGCACTATCAAAAGTAGGTTTATTGCAGATTTCTCGAGATTAATAAGTGAGGGTAACTTCTACGTAATGATTTTTTTTTTACGATTGATCTATCAAAACCATTCTACAAGGTTCTTCAACAAGAATTTTATATATCGTTCATAACAAGTACATTTTTTGAAGAGATAATTAGTAATGTCCCAGATATTCCGTATCACAAATTTTCTATTATTCAATTTGTGAAACTGGAATCCATAGGAGATAATAGGAAGAATCTGGTTGGTGAGCGTAGACTTTAATGTAATTGTGACGAACTCAACATATTCTAAATTAAGTACTTGAATACTTGATGTAAACTCATTGTTATGACATGTTTTCCTATTATTATCAAATGTTATGGGAGTGATTGTAGGCATATCTGGAGTAGAAGAGAGGATTCGAGATGGACAGACCTTTAGGCTACAAATCTTAGACTTAAAGGATGAGAGGTGAACTAAATTTTTAAAAACGTTATATTTTGCTAAGATTACTTAATCTAATATTTTCTTTTGTGCAGGAACAATTGCCTTCGGATTACCATTTGGGGAGAACTTACTAAGAATTTAAACAATTCAATAGCTTCGTTGAAATAATCCGAAAACAAGGTCTTAATTATCACATCAACAATTATTCGTAATGACCAAGGTATATCACCTTCTTGAGGTTACATAATGAAAAATAGTATGACATTTGTTATTTGTAAAGTACTAAACAAGTTTTTTTTTTCTTGACCAATCTCATCTAGGTGAAACAGCCGCTTCAACCCACAAAATTTTATGTTGATCTTGACATAGAAGAAGTCCATATATTTCGAAATAGGTACGATTTTGTACGTTTCAACAATAGTCGATCAACTTTTTGGTAAGCTCAATCAGGGCCGTTCCTGACATTTCAAAGGCCCAGGGCAAAATAACGAATAAGGGCCCCAAGCTCGATTGTTTGCTGGAATGCTGTACCAACATATAAGAAATAATTTGTAAATTTCTAATCTATTATTTACTTAAACTATGTGATTTTGAAAAGAAATTGTGGATCAACAAAAAAATTAATTTACGAGCCCTAAAAACCTTAAACCAAAATAAATATGAGTTTGAGACTTTGAGGGTTTAGGATCTGAATGTCTGATTCGTCTGAAGCAGATAAGGGCCTAAAGAGGGGAAATTTTTTGAAAAATGAAATTGAAATAAGGAAAATTGGACAGTACTGCATTATCGCCCTGCTTGTTCGTGGATGAGTAGAGTGACTAAGTGAGTTGAGAGTTTTTCTTGCTTTGAGCCTTTGAAATCGAACTGAAACAGAGCCTGAAGGTGGAGTGGAAATTAATATGGCGGCCATAGATGCATAGGAAAGACTGAAGAGTGAATCTCGAGGTCGAGGGCCGCCGTTAATCGTTCCATCTCATTGATCCTTATGTCCGATTATCTAATCAAGATATCACCGCATCAAGCTTCGCTCGCTTCTTGTTTCCAAACAATTTTCCATATTCCCTATTTATATTTATTAATATTATATTTATATATTATATATATACTATACATATAAATAAATTTTGGGCCCCTAATTTTTTTGGGCCCTAGGCGGTCGCCCCTTGGGCCTATGCCCAGGAACGGCCCTGAGCTCAATCTAATCACTTAACAAGATTATGGATTCCAAAACTTTATATAAGTCTATTTCATTGAATGGAATAGGGTTGTTGGTTTAGAGCAACTTGGAGCAAGCGTATTTGAGATACTGTTTTTTTCATCCTACATAAATCGGAACGAGTACGATAAGAAAAAAAAAGAATAGTGGAGGAAATACAACATATATTGAAGTTAGATCATCACCATTGTGTAAAATTCTTTAACAACTTCTTAGCTGGATCCCACTGCCATCTATACATTTTTTTTCTTCTTACGTACTTAAGAATATATATTCCCATTGTATACTATTCTTAACATATTCTTAATTGGGTCTCATTGTCACCTCATTAACTTTATACTTCATTCTTATTTTTATACTTCTCAACAAATAATTTAATTTCACATTATTTAATATATTTCATATTTAAATATTTCGTATAAATAATTAATTTATAAATTAAGATTTAAATTAATTAAAAAATAATAATAACATTATTATTTTTAAATTTTAAAAAAAGTCACCCAACACACACACACGAGTCCCCCACAAAAAAGACACCCCCCCCAATTCAAAAAAAAAAAATCAATCATTGGCAATTTGTGATCTTCCTAAATTGGAAGATTATTTTTTCTCTTTCCTACATGGCTCCTACATAGCTCATCCAAGAAGAATCTCACAATTGTTTTTTTTATCACAATGGTGATGCTCTTAGATGACAAATTCGTATGTTCAGCCTCATCTTTCCTGTTAGAGCAGGTACAATGGTGTGCCAAAAATCAAACTCAACACATTAAAAACTAATAAACTAATCAATTAGATATTCATTTGATCTAAAACCAAAAAACCTTCCCAATAGTGGCACAAAATCCAACACATTTACATACCCCACCATCTTTATCTCAAACAACTTTACAAATAAATTCAAATTTTGCAAAAAATTCATTTGGTATCCAAATGAGACAAACCAAGTCTCTATTTATAGATAAAAATGTGTACTGTTTTTTTTAAAAGTTTTTTTGAATGCCTAAACTGCCCTTAAACAGAAGATAATAAAAAATGGTAGTCAACCACCCACTTTAATGACACATTTAAAGGCAAGAGCAAACCTTGTCGGACGGTTGATTTTTTTTTTCAAATTTGGCCCATCAAAACGACGCCGTTTTGATGGGTTGAAGTTTAAAACGCTGACGTAGCCCATGGACTGTTCCGTAGATTGCAGAAATTGCGGAGGTTCATCTTGTGATTCTTTTGGGCTGAAAATCAAGTTAAGCAAAACTTGTGATTTTTTAAAAACCTCTGTTGTGCCCTTGATTTCTTCAAGATTTAGGGGGAAACCCCCGTTGTACCTCCTCTTAGTATCACTAAGGGACTAGATACATCATGATGATGTTTTTAATTCGCATGAGACACCTCTTTTTGTTTATGGCACTATCGCAAAGATTATCGAGCAAAATGGATGGAAGTATAACTCATGTAAAAAATGTAAGAAGAAGCTTCGCGTTCAAGATGACAAGTTATTTTGTGATAAGTATCATCAAGTGGAGTGCTAACCCAAGCATCATGTATAACCTTTTAATTTTTGAGATGTAAACATTTTATCAGTATGTTTTAGTTTCTTCGATAAATGTTATTATTACATTATTTATCAAGATATCGAGTGGAGGTGGTTGTGGAAGATAATAGTGGAAGTGCAAGGCGTGTCATGTTCGATCGCGAGGTGGAAAAGATAATACAAAAAAGCTACGGATTTGGCACGCATTGTTGTAGAGGTGATGATAGTCGATGCCTGGGGAAACTTTGAATAATCTTAACACCACTAACCATGACTTCTCGATACTAATGCGCACCAGCTTTATATTTTCAGGAGGGTAGTGATAATGCAATTCCAAGGCCATTGAGACAACTTATTTGAAAATGTTTTATTTTTCAACTCAAATTTCATGAATATAGTCATGGGACAAACTATGAGAACTTCACTGTGAATATAATATTCACGGTGATTTGACATAGGAGATGACTCGATGGAGAATGTAAGTACCTCTAAATTCCATCATTGCTGGGTCCTCTATCTAATTTGATGATGAAGCCAACAATGTAATGGGATGAATATTACGATTATTATTTTTGTATTCTAAAATAAATAACCAAAAATGTAGGGGGAGGGAATTCCCACCGAAGAAGGAATGCATATCGCAATGTCATCGCCAATAGAGACTCCAAAAAAAAATCACATGATGGAAGGTCAATTGTTATTCATTTTTTTTTAATGTTTATTGTTTAAAAAATGAGCAGATATAACACAGAGAATAAAACACTACTAACTTCCTATTTTTGGGCAAGAAAACACTACTAAGTTCATGTTTTTTTTATTGCAGTCCACTGACCGGAGAATTGGTTATTGTTGGTGGCAAGAACAACATGACAGGAGTTAATTCACTGCAGTAGGAGAAAAACTAAGAAGAACTTAAAAGTTTTAGACACTTAATTTCAATTTAGCTTATTTTAATTGTATTGTTGGTACTTTTTGAGATTTTAGATTTCAGAAAGAACGCTAGGAGATTTTAACTTTTTCCCTTAAGATTATCTTTCAATTACAATTTATAATAACAATTATGAGATATTTTTGCACTTTATATAAAATGCATGTGATAGTAGGAGAGTAAATACATATTACTAATGATATATTGTTTAGATATATCTAGGAGAAACATACATACCACATCCATTTGTTCAACTTCTCCATTAGAGGTTCATTGTGGCTATAAAAAAATTAAGCCAAATCAAGGAAATAGTTCAAGGCTAAAAATATATTATCAAAAGTAAACGATTCACACATACTAAGAATAAATACGCTCATTCTCAAAAACTGAGACCTAAAACAAACTAATGGTCACGAGGCTTAGTATCTTTTGAGCAATGTGACATTTAATATTTTATCAAAAGTAAACGATTCACACATAATAAGAATAAAGACGCTCATTCTAAAAAAACTCAGACCTAAAACAAACTAATGGTAACAAGGCTCATTACCTTTTGAACAATGTGACATTTAAAAAGAAGGCCACAAAAAACTCCCACAAATATTAACCTCATACCCTTTTGTTAAAATTGTTTTAGCCTCCCATCAAATGTCTCTTTCCAGATTCTAGCTTCAATGATTATTTTCCATTATTTAATAATTTTCCTTAATGCCCGGATGTTACAAACTTAGTAATAATCATACTTAATATCTGTTGTAATTACAAAGAATGAAACTCTTTTATTAGAATTACACAATGAAGAATAAAAATTGATTCACATCATACAAAAATGACATCATTTACATGTAAATTTTCTATCAGAAAGAGTGGTCAATCAGCACTTCTCCACCCTCTAACATCTTAACATAAGTACTGGCCTTGAAATTTCAATTTTTCTACAACCAAGTAAAAAAATATACTCCAGCAAAACCAAGACTTCAGTATTTCTCATTTTAAAATGCCAAGAGGCCTCCATTATATTACATAAATGAAATTGTAACTCCTATTTGACCATGATTTAGTATATAATTGGGAAATTTAAATTGTACACTAAAGACTACATTAATGAATGGCTATAGTCATGACTATATAACATGCTATTTTCAACAATAAAGAGCTACATCTCTATTCTCACCTTATGAAAATCACTTTCATTATACTAGATGTATAAAAAGAATATCAATGCTCATTACCATTCTTATGCTTCGGCAATCGGCAATTCACATTTGACGTGATTTTGGACCACACTTTAAATTTCTGTACACTTTTTCCCGATGGCTGATTTCGACTTAGTCATGTATGTGCCATGTTTGGGAAAAAAACACTTTCTTTAATTCCTTAATCACCTCTTTCACATTGTACACTATATAAATGTAAAAGAAAAAAGTTTTTGATAGAAAACACAAATGAAAATTACTTGGAACAATGCATCAACGCCCATTATCAGCTTACTGGAAGCATTTTCTATATGTTATTACACGGTCAACTAGGTATAACCAATGTAGTGCAAGGTCACCTACAAATAACCATTAAGCTGAGTATAAATCTTGATAATCTAAAAGCCTTCAAACAAAGTTTATTTCAAGAGGTAGTTTCTCAAAAAAATCATAGTTATAGTCAATCTAAATCACTTCATCAATGAGCAATGGGAAAGATTCATTGTGGCGTCTGTGTCGAGGCCGGTGGGTGGGTGGGTCATGCTGCAGTGATTCGGAGAGTGGAACCATGGAATACTGGAATTGATTTGGAAGTTGAGCTCTAGATCTAGATTGAGATTTTTGTAGAGAGAGAGAGGTCGTATGTGATTTTGGGTGAGTTAGTTGGCTGAGAGAGAGAAGTTACTGCAGTGTTACACAACTTTGCACTTTAGGAGTTAGTAATCAGTTCATTAAAGAATATAAAGAAAAGGATAAAAATATTTTTTTTAAAAAGACAAAAGGGCATCAGTTCAGTTACCAAATGACATGAAACCGAATGCCATGCCCACCCCTAACTCATGTACACAACTCATTTTCCATTACATTGCAATTTCTCTCTAAAATTCAAAAATATTAATTAACCAACAAAAAATGGATAATTTTTTTAATACAAAATCATAGAATGAATATTTGGGCCATCCAACTTTCAAGAACTTGCAATGTGGTCACAAAAATTTTCAAATGTTATTCTTGACAAAGTACCAAAGTTATGTCGCAAACCCCTTTTTTTTTACAGACGTTAGACTCAGCTCAGACATTAAGTTTGAGTCAAATCCCTATTTTTGAAGATTTGGGACTTCAATTAATAAACATACTGGAATTTTAAAGCAATCAGTGATTTGGGACTGCAATTAATAAACATACTCGTATTTCAAAGCTAGCCTCACCGATATCATTAAAGTGTGTGTCCGTACTGCAAATTGAAAGAGGCAAGTTGAAAACACAAAATTATGTATTAAAATACATTCATACTTACTAAAGATCATCGAGCACAAGGTGACCCTCTTCCAACTAAAGATCACAGAGAATAGTGTAGCCCCCAAATCTGCTGCTCAATACTTATTTTGTAGTATTTGCTTTAACTTTGAATGAAGGAGAGGCTTACCCCTTTCATGATGACGATGAGGATGATGGCAGTGATGATGACTTGATAACCTTGGCTTCTTTTCTTTTCCTCTTCCCCAATTTGGGTTCTTCCCCAAATTCATATGTCTTTTGTAGACAATGCTGAAGTGAATAATCTGGCTAAGCCTTAAGCAAACAATGTGCACAGATCAAGCGGGATGAAGGCAGACTTACAAAGATTCTACAAGACTATCCAACTGCCATGTGTGGATATATGGAGATGATCTAGGGGCATTTCTGTAACTGTTTTATTAATGTTGTGGATGTTAGTTATTAGATATTTCCTCTCCCTGCCAGGCTGTAAATTAGTTATTCTAGTTTGTTAGTGGAGGTTGAGTGTAGCAGTTTGTAGCTATATAGTGGGAGTTGCAGCTCCATTCTTTCTGTAACAGAAAATACGATTCATGAATAAGAAACCTTTTCCCTCCAAACCTCCATTTCACTATTTGATCTGATCTACCATCTACATTTCCAAAGTTTTCACCTTTGTCTCATGAGAGAGAGAGAGAGAGAGAGAGAGAGACTTGGTTTAATCAAAGTAAGATTTTACATTACTATTGTATCTCTTCTTTTATACGGTAGTAATCATTAAAAGATACTTTAATCAAACTTATTCGGTTATACTCATAAAAAATCAATCAGATTTTACATTACTTATACCCATAATATATATGTTAGCATGGGAGTAGATTATTGTAGGCTCGCGTTTAACGTATCTTAAATGAAATCCAACAAAAACATTTAGAAATATGAGTGGGGGAGTTGGAGAGAGAGAGAGAGATGGGTGTTGTGTAATTTCACCACTACACGTAAATAGCCAGGAACAGTTCCAAATACAGAATCGGAAGTAACCAAAAAAATTACAGACCAAGATTAAAAATTACGGATAACATTACAACCTGGGAAGGGGGTAACATTTTAATCACTGGGGTCTATAAAACAGTAAATAGATATACTAATATTCTGGTAACACAGTCCCAAGTATTTTCACTATCTGTTATGGACGAACAGATAGTGAAGATACGCTGTGAAGATCCAACCCAAAAGAAAAAGGAACAGAGCAGTATATGAAACTGAGCAATAACCGAGCATAAACAGAACTAACTAAAGCAGTTATAAACAGATGTAATGCCGGAAATAAATTACGAGCTACTGAAACAATAAAGCCACGAATGAGAGGTATCGAACGCCGTGCTACAGAACACGACTTGCCATCACTGGTCAGGGACCTCGGCTATGTTTCTCATTCGGCTCAGATACCATCTCACGGCCATATCCACCAACGAGTCCAACTGGGGAACCAACCCACTATTGCTAAGGTCAAAGCCATCAAATCAGGTGAGACCCACTCCGGTAACCAAGAACAAAGAATGTGATCGGAGAAGACGAACATCTCAAACAATCCAGGCAAAAACGTGACCCAGAAACCTAGGCGACCACCGAACTTTACAATGAGGCTACTATACATTAGTTAGGCTGCAAGTGAGCTCATTTTTTAGACGGATGTTAAATTTGACCGTTAAATTATATAAAACTAGATTTTTTAACCCGTGCGTTAAACGCACGTCAACTAAATTATACATCAAAAAATAAGGAGGATCGGTTTATTAATAATTACACATAAGTATATCACTAATCATTATAGATTCTAAAAAAATTTCTTATACACAACATTAATTGTTACTCTACAAACTACGACATATACTGTCCATGGCTAAATACTAGTTTTTTTTCTTTTCAAAAAGAGACCTATGTGCAATTATTGACTTTGACACTTGTTAATTGTCATTGTATATTGATATACCCGGCCCAAACCGGGTCACGAGCAATGCACGAGTTCGCGTCACGTGCCAATCACGAGCACAATGCCTACGGGGCCCACGGCCCAGCGAGCAAGAGGAGAGAGCCAGCGAACATCGAGCAGCATAACCCTCACTCAAACCTGGGCGGGCAAAGGCCTTGCCTGTCCGGCCAGGGGCCATGACTGGGAATCATACATGCTCAGCGAAGGAATCAGATTCACCTTGTCCAAACCTGGTCGAGCATCGGCCTTGCCGACCGGGGCCGATCTTGAACATACAATAAGTTCAAGTGTCAATGCAAACATCAGATCCGGGCAGAGCCTTGCTCGTCCGGGCACATCAAACATGAAACACTGGTAGCTTGTCCTCCAGAGTAGGTCAAAGGTTTCCTTGTTTAGGCAGAACACTTGCCTAATCTACTCATGTGTCTACGCGGTCAACCGCCTGTTTCGCCTAGAATCCAGGGATTCCTTCCTTGATTATCTCGGCAGTTATGGAAACTGAATCCTAGATGGATTCAATCACCTTGAAGGCTTATAAATCACAAAGTTTGAGCTAGCTCTCCGTTTCAAATTTCCTGCCTCCAACAATGTTGCCGAATATGAAGCAATGATCGCCGGGCTCGAGCTCGCAACGGATATGGGGGTAGAAGCGGTCACAGTGCACTCGGATTCACAGCTAGTTGTGAATCAAGTCCAGGGGGAATATATGGTACACCACCCTACCCTGGTTAAGTACTGCGAGCTAGTCAAGGAAATCTTGAAAAATTTCAAGTTTTGGGAAATGATCAGGATTGACCGAGCAGACAACATGCGAGCAGACTACTTATCCAAGATCGCTGAGGAAAATCTGGCTTTGCTTAATCCTTCAGTAATGATCGAGCACATGGAAACCCCCGCCATCGATAGACCAGTCGTTATGGACATCGAGCCAGCGGCCGAAGGCTGGATTGATGACTACTGAAGGATTACATCGAGCAGGGAGTTACGCATGAGACAAGGTCAAGGCTACAACAAATCAAGTCAAGCTGTCGTTACTCGGTAGTTGGGGAATCTTGTACAAGCGATCTAAGGTCGGACCTATGCTTATTTGTGTACCCCAGAATTAACCGAGGCGTTTTGTACGAGGTACATGAAGGGAATGCGGCGGCCACCGGGCACAAGAGCTCTAGCGAGAAAGGGTCTGCGAGCGGATATTCTTGGATTACCCTTAGAAAGGACGCGGAAAAGTATGTTCGTGAATGTGACAAGTGCCAGAGATATGCGGACATACCAAGGCTTCCATCCACAATGCAAACCCCAGTCGTAGCGGCCTGGCCCTTCGACATGTGGGGAATCGATCTGATCGGCCCATTCCCGCTGGCACAATACAAGTACAAATACGCTGTAGTCACCATAGATTACTTCACGAAATGGATTGAGGCAAAACCCCTGGCCAAAATTTCAGAGGCAAACGTCATCAAGTTTGTACACGACCAAGTGTGGTGCAGGTTCGGTCTCCCTCGGGCAATGATATCTAACCATGGTACTCAGTTTTCAGATAAGTTCACAGCGGAATGTGCTCGCTTGGGTGTAAAACATTGGCAGTCGTCCGTCGCTTACCCTCAAGGTAACGGTCAAGCAGAAGCTACTAACAAACAAGTTTTGCACGCACTTAAGCGAAACTTAGAAGGGCGAGCAGGGAAGTGGGCAGAAGAATTACAATCAGCTCTATGGGCAGTCAGAACCACTGTTCGAGGACCAACCGGGGAAACTCCATTCGCACTCACATATGGGTCCGAAGCTATGATTCCGGTAGAGATGGCCCTGCCTAGCTACCGTGTTTCACATTATAGCGAGCAAAATAATCAACTTGCTCGGGCCATGGACTTAGACTTGCTCGAAGAAAGAAGATTGGATGCACGGCTCAGGATGGTCAACTATAGCGAGAGGCGGCTCACCATGACAAGAGAGTTCGAGCGAGCCTTCTCGGAGACTTGGTACTCAGGAAGATTGAGGTAACAGGTCATCGGGCAGAATGGGGGAAGCTGTCTCCTAATTGGGAAGGTCCATTCCGAGTTACGGGAATCGTCAGGGAAGGTACTTACACACTCCAAGCGCTGAAGGAAGCGACTTAAAGCATCCTTGGCATGCAGATCACCTCAAAAGTACTACCCCTAAGTTAAGAAACAAGCGGGCAAGACCTTTTCAAAGTTATCGATGAAGCTGTTATACGCAATTGTTCGTACTTGTTTGACTATATTACGCTCGCCAGCCTGACGAGCAGTATGCAGGTCAACAATTCTAAAATCCCTAGTATCTGTGAATTTATCCTCTGTGGGTGAGGTGCGGCCATGCCCAGGTTCACGTACTAGGATGCTCGCCCCGAGCGACAGAGTCCATGCCTACAAGATAGCGATTAACTACCTCGGGTCCCTACAGTGACCGAGCAACACTGTTAACCGTATATCTCAATACCCGGAAGATATACCAGCAACCGCTTCGAACTACCCACATCGAGCAAAGGCCCTGCCCGGTTGTTGGTTGCCGATTGATAGTTAGGCCTTGCCGCTTGGCAGTCTTCTGGAAGCTCACTCGCTCTAAGCCTTGGCCAGATCCAAGCATTCCTGCCCGGTATTTGTTCGGGTAACATCTCAATTTAAATAATAAGATTGCTTTGTTGGTCTCGTTATTTTAATAATCATTCTTGGTTGAATTTATTCGTACATTTATGCTCGATGTAGCACTTGCACTAACAAATGACAGGCAGAACAGGCAAACAAGAAATAGTTATTGAGCGAACAAACATCTAATCGAGAACATATAAGCATCTATAATTGAAGATTGGCTTCTATTATAATAAAGTCTGGAATTACAAAAGGAAATCAAAAAATATTGGCGCACAGGCCGATCAAAGTAAACCTAGCCTAAGGTTGGTCAAGCGCCGGCTCTAGAGGGGGTGGAGGAACCTGCCCTGGAGGGGGTGGAGGAATCTGCTCGGGAGGAGGTAGAGGAGCTTGTGCTGGGGCCCGATATTGGTCATTGTATTGAAGGTTCAGAGCCTTTCGAGCAGCCTCCTGCTCAGCCTTCCTTGCTTCCTCCTCTGCCATCAATCGGGCAGCTTTCTCACCCTCTAAGGTGTCGATCAGGGAGCACACATTTTCAGCTGGGGGAGTAGGCGGGTCCCAAGGTTGGCGGCCATTTTCTTTATCAACCTTCGCCAAAGATTCCAGCTCGTCTTCGGTATACGGGACCAAATGGTGAAACTGGCGCGCCTCATCGGAGTAGACGTCGGAGACGGCCCACTCAGCCATAGTCTTCATGTCGATCACCCCTCGACCAGCCAGCTGTCTAAGGATATGATTGACACCATGTGCGAAATAGGGCACAATGGCATCGCTCACAGCCTCGTCAAAAGCAGCGGTTAGCTTGAAGTCGTCCTCGAAGGCTATGGATTTCTTATAGTCCTCCACAGCAGCTTGCTCGGCGTCCTTCAGTCTCCGGAACAGCTCCTCCACATGTTTCCCATCCTTGACGACCTGCATCTTCAGCGCGTCTCTTTCCACCTGCAGACGGTCCCTTTGCTCGGTGGCCGCGGTCAGATCGGTTTGAGCCTTCTCCAGGACGGCCTGGTTCTTCTTCACCTGGCCGACCAATTCTTTCTTGGCAGCAGTTAAGTCACCATTCTGGGCGACCAACTTCAGGTTACGCTCGAACAGTTCGGCTTCCTTTTTCTTGGCCGCCGCAGTTTGGGTTTCCAGTTCATCGGCCAGGCGAGCTACCTGCTCGATCTTCTCCTTCGCCAGACTCTCGTGAGTCTTGCTATCAGCTTCTGCTTTCTTGCGAGCTGCCTTCTCCTCGTTGTACCTATCGTAGAGATTGGCACAAGTAGAAGCAACCTGCAAGCAGGAAAATGAGTCAGAAACATAAAACAGAAATAAAGAAGGAAGAAACAAACTTCAGTCAAGAATTTTACCTCGCTCAGGCAGAGCCCAACGTTTCCGACTAAGACATGGCCGGCGGTATCTCGATCACGATAGAGATCGTCGTGCAAAACTCTTTCTATGACATCCTTGCCCACCAGGCCACCCGGGCTCCCGCGGGCATGAAGGTCGATACCCCCCAATAACGGGGCATCCCCAGAAATTTCCTTCACCAGAGCACGAGCGGCGCTGGTAGTAGAGGGCATCTGGAAGCCGGCCTGCCTCCAAGTTGCTTGCCCGGCTGGAACAGGAGCAGGATGGACAGTCGGCTCGGTGGAGAAAGGCAGTCGGGGCTCAAGCCCCGGTGGCGAACTTCCCGAGCAGAAGGATGAGGGGAAGGGCTCTTCTTCCTTTTCCCTTTTCCCTTGGGGTCTTTGGGGGGAGGCACCACAGAGATGTTGGCACCTGACTGCCCGACGGTATCCTCGACGGTCACTATGGCCTCTTTTTGTACGGCCTCCTTATGCGGGGGGACGATGACCACAGGCATGGCACCGGCGCTTTCCCAAGCCGCCGGCTTTGGGCGGCCTTTAACTTTCAAATCATTGCCGGTGATTGGCTTTGGTAGTCATTAACTTTCAAATCAGCCTTTGGCAATAAAGCCACATTCTTCATCCACGAAACCTTGAAGGAAAAGCGAGGGGTTCTATAATTAACGATGCGAGCAAGACACAGCCAAGATAAAAACAGTGAGAAAATCGCGAAAAACAACCATCATGATCCTCATAAGGCGGCCGGCAGTCTCCGCCCGGGCCCAAACGTTGGCACTCAACACATTCCCACTTAAACATGTTACCGTGGCAGTCGCCCCAATAAGGGTGTGGTCTCTCAGGCACGTGGATCAAAAGGGGCTCTACATCAGGGATCTCTGCCCTCATCACACCGGCCAAAAATAGGTTGCGCGGATTACAAACCAGCTCCTTCCAATCAAGAAGAAATTGCTGGCCAACGCGCCTCTCATTCTCTTCTATCACCCCCATTGCGGCTTTTAATGTGGCCAAACGGGCAGTTTCTCCCGAGCTGAAGTCTTGTTTTGAGGCCTTGGGGATTTTGACGTCGTCGGAGGCCGTGGGCATAAACGGCCAGCCGACTCGAGATTCTATGAACAAGACCCTCCTATCCCAAGAATCTACCTTCAGGAACTTCACCTCAAAAAGCGGAGTTGGCTCTCACTCCGATCCTCCCACCTGTGCTCGGGGCAAAGACAAACAACTTCCGGAGTAAGTACATGTCCGGCTCAGATCCAAGTAGCCTGCACGCCACTGTGAAAGCGAATGGCCGGACGGTGTTCAACATCAAGTCACAAGGAACCGCTTTGGCCTCGAGCAAGAAGTCAACCAAAAAGGGCTCCAGTGGGAGACGTAATCCAACTCGGAAAAAGTCGGCAAAGAATAAAACTTCATTCCCTTGCTCACGGGAAAGCTTCATATTTGCGGGCACGTCCATCTTATTCGCCCGGTAATAAGCCGAGTCAACCCCAAGGGATGTGAGCCATGCGGTCACTTTGCCCGCCGTATCCAATGTAGCCCAGTGCGCAGCATAACGGCTTTCATCAGCATTTATATACCAGTCGGGCTCCTCCTCTTCTTCTTCTTCCTCCTCGACCCTTTCCTCAACGGGAACCACTACTGGAAGGCCACCTACCCTAGTCAGGAAGCGGGCAATAGGAATTCTATCTTGGCCACTTGTTCCTTCTTCAGGGGCCACTTCCACTTGAGAGCGGCCAGTTTTCTTGAAACGGCGGGCAAGTGGCAAGTTGTTTGCCTCATCGGCCTCTGAGGCCTCTCCGGCCAAATCTATTTGCCCAACTTCTAATCGCCCGGCTGAATTTCCAGCAGGGGCTGCTTGCTGCTCGAGGCCTTGCCCGACAGTGAAGCCTCCGGTCACACTCTCTTCGCCAGAGCCCTCCTCGCTGGAAGAATCAACTATATCAACCACGGGGTCCACTACCCACCTTCGAACCGTTGGCCCGGCCACGGACCTAGCTCCCTCCTCACGCTAATTGAGGGAGACTTCTCGCTGCTCAGCGAGTCATTCCTTCCGCCATAGCTGAAGGCCTCGCGGTCATTCTCGGACACATCTGACATCTACATAGAGATCGAGGAAAATAGCTATCAGAGCTTTGTCCGGGCAACTATCAGGAAAAGAAAGGAAAATTCTAAGTGTGGGTCAGCATGAGGGATTCTATCCATCTAGCGGCAGGATTATGGTTTCTACTCCTCGATCTCTACCTAAGGGCGGTCTTATTCACTAAAACCCTAGCAAAATCATAGAGATGAAGGAAAGAAAACCAGAAAAACCAGAAAACACAAATAAAGGAAAGATGATAACTTACTGTTATTTTTGGAACACTGGATCACCAATGAAGCGGTCGAAGGAAGACGATTGAGGCGGGCGTTAGCACTGAGTTGGGCCGGCGTGAGCACCACAAACTTTGAGAGATGAATGGATACCGGAGGCAAGGAGGAAACTCTACCGGAATCTGGAGAAATGTATAACAGCAGCAGCGATTGAAGCTCGTTCAGACTTTCTCTCTTTAAAAACTCACAGCTTCGAAGACGGTAAAAGGAGGAGAAGGAGTCGAGTGTGCCTTTTATAGACGGTTTTGGGGCAATTGCGAGGGAAAGCTCAAAGCCCGAAGCGGCGTCCGAAATTGGCGGCCCATCATCACGATGCAATAAATGCAACCCTTCGTGTTCAGGTGCCACGTCGATCACCTTAACCCGGCGGCTCACGCGCCGCTTTACATCCACGCGCCTCACACGCCTTTAGCAAGCTTCCCGATACGCTTCAAGTTTTCTTCGATGAATTCTTTGTCTTACGGAAAATTCACAAGTGTTGGGGCAGGGTGAATATCAAATTTGAGCGCTCCCGCTCAGAGCATAAATGCCCGCCAGCAGGGGAGCTAGGGGCCATGATATACCCGGCCCAAACCGGGTCACGAGCAATGCACGAGTTCGCGTCACGTGCCAATCACGAGCACAATGCCTACGGGGCCCACGGCCCAGCGAGCAAGAGGAGAGAGCCAGTGAACATCGAGCAGCATAACCCTCACTCAAACCTGGGCGGGCAAAGGCCTTGCCTGTCCGGCCAGGGGCCATGACTGGGAATCATACATGCTCAGCGAAGGAATCAGATTCACCTTGTCCAAACCTGGTCGAGCATCGGCCTTGCCTGCCCGACCAGGGGCCGATCTTCAGACATACAATAAGTTCAAGTGTCAATGCAAACATCAGATCTGGGCAGAGCTTGCTCGTCCAGGCACATCAAACATGAAACACTGGTAGCTTGTCCTCCAGAGTAGGTCAAAGGTTTCCTTGTTTAGGCAGAACACTTGCCTAATCTACTCTGTGTCTGAGGTCAGCACTTTGTTTCGCTAGAATCCAGGGATTCCTTCCTTGATTATCTCGGCAGTTATGGAAACTGAATCCTAGATGGATTCAATCACCTTGAAGGCTTATAAATACCTCTCCATAATTATCAACAAGGTACACACACTTTCTTGAGCCTCGTTACTCTGTCAATTCATCTTTTGACAATCACTCGATACTTACTTTCACGCCGGAGAGGTTTCGCGAGGCCTTGCCTTGCACATCCACTCAGGTTTGTTTGTGATCTTGACAGGCTCAAGGAGGACGATCATAAGCCCAGATATCCTACCCATCTCAAGGACGGCCCAAGCTGTGCATTTTGCCACATCATATATGATATCAACAATGTAAATTGTCTTTTCTGGAACTTGAAAGACAATTTTACATCGGATAGAGTTAATGATAATATTGGGATAAAAATATTTTCTTCAGCATTGCTTCCTTTCAAAATTTATGTTTAAACAATGTGATCCTCAAAATTTATGATGATTAGTCTTGTTCCATTGCACAACCCTGCAGCATAGTCAATGTTTTTTAATATCATTACTGGAACACTAATTTTAAGTGTCAATTCATGGCCTGACAACCTCGAACACTTTATACTATTCAAAAACCATATATAATGAATGTCTTCGAACAAACTTGAATTTTTTTCCGCCCTGCAAATAAAATCTGAACTCAAATAAGTTATTCCTTTTGAATTATTACTTTATTAAATTATATTTGTGTTTTATGAATAAAGAAATTTCTTAGAAGAAAATAAGCTAAAATGAAAATAACCAAATTATTTTTACTGTTAACTATTATTTTTGTTTGTAAATTATTTTGATTTTAATAACTTTCCTTATATTTTTTTGTTTTATTGACTTCGTAACTATTATTTTGTTTTATTTTTAAGAATTAGTTTTACGAAAAAAAAAATTGTTCCATAATTTATTATTATTATTTTGCTAACCTCAGTTTAAATTGTTTTGTTTTATTGACTCTGTAACTATTATTTTTGTTCTATCAAATATTTTTATTTACTAACGTAATTTTGTTTTACATAACTATTTTTAATAATTTACTTTAAACTTTTGTTCCGTAAATTATTTTTATAAGTTTACTAACCTCAGTTTAAATTATTTTTGTTTTATTGACTCCATAACTATTATTTTGGTTCCATAAAATATTTTTATGTAACTAATGTATTTGTGTTTTACATAGCTATTTTTAAAAATTTGTTTTAAATTTTTGTTCCATCAATTATTTTTATTATTTCAGTAACCTTAGTTTTAAATTGTTTTTGTTTTTATTGAATTTGTAACTATTATTTTTGTTCTATCAAATATTTTTATTTTACTAACGTATTTTTGTTTTACATATATATTTTTAAGAATTTGTTTTAAACTTTTGTTCCGTAAATTATTTTATTTTACTAACCTCCGTGTTAAATTATTTTTGTTTTGTTGATTCAATAACTTTTATTTTTATAGTGGTTTGTTCCATAAATTATTTTTATTTTACTAACCTCTTATATTTTTGTTTTCTTGACTCCGGAACCATTATTTTTGTTTTAGTTACTATTTTTTATGTTTAAAGAGAGAAAAATGTTTAAATATAATTAAAGAAAGGAGATGGTGGTGATGAGTGAAAAAATAAGGAGGAAACGAGAGAGAAAGAATGAAATGATAACTCAAAAGTCAATAATTCAAAAGTAATATTTTGGAGGGAGAAATCCACCATTTTCATTATATATATATATAGATATACTCCAGCCGGTCTATAGCTAGGTTAGGCCATTTGTTTCGTTTCTTGGTGTTAAGGCCTATGGTACTTTCTTTATTTTCTTTGAGGTGAGGCTCATTTGTCTCCCTAAATCTGTCCGGTAAGTTTTCGTACTCTATTTTTATTTATTAATAAGATTTATCAGGTGCGGCCCAGTTCTCGAAAAAAGAAAAAAAAATGCTGCAGAATCACACCCCATGTGACCGTACTGTCTGTACATTCCTTTAGGTACCAGGCGACTAAAAAATTTCTTTAAATTCTAAATCATTCCTTAGTCCATTTAGGGAACAAGTACATATGAAAATTGAAATATACATGAAAAATATTATCGTATTAATTGTATAAAACACAACCATGTTCAAGAACCTGTTCTAATTACTTAAAGTAGTATGTTGTCGTTGCAGAAATTGTCGGGTCTCCGAGGATAAAAAATCATTGGCCCTGATTTTCTTGCGACAAGTATATGTAGGAATATAAATTCCTGTTGCCTTGTCCCTAATGACACACCATGTGATCCTCAATTCCTCATTACCAGAGATCTAAGAGAGATACTCCTACAGCCATGGTACCGTACATTCCCCTAGTTCTTCCCCAAATCTACAGTCAAATTCATCGTCCTTGTAGATCTAGCCAAGTTCATGAACATACGGATGCTGTCCTATTCCATAAATTTTCATCTATATTCAAGATTAATCCCAGTAGGCTTTGATTATTTTAATCAAAGAATATGCATATATATACCAAATGATTTACAGACATAGTAGCAAGGGAAATGACACCCATATATGATTTATGTTATATTTGATTCCAGATACAGTGCCGGAACAATAGCATTCTTCTTCGGGTTTTTTCCTTCATTTTTCATTTGTTTATTTTTTAAACTAAATATTAATAATGCTCAGCTCTTGAAATCAGCAAGCAAGCTTCCAGCAAACGGAAAACAAATACACACACTCACCTATATATCAGGAAGAATAGATGAAAATGACGAGATGAACTCAGACAGAAAATATATAACTTCTACTCGTAATACAGTGACAAAACTTAACTTTACAAACACTGGCAAAGTGCTTCTAAAATTCATACTTCTTTAACTAAGATCTAAATGTACAATACAGTGAATTTGAATGTTTAGTTAGCTAATAGATTAAGAAGAGAGGCTCTACTTTGAATCAATCGTCTGAAAAGGCAATCCAATCCAGCCTCAAAATATGTGATCCTGTCATCAAGCTTCTGCAATCTATTATGTGCCATTTGTACATCAACTTTTCTATGTAGAGTGTTAAGAGCTAAATCAACACTCTCCACTTCATTGACATTGCCCTGATCTGTCTCACAAGCTGTCACACTTTTTATCATCAAGTTCGAGATCAATGACCACATGCCTGCAGGCTTTGCCTTCAAATTTGACACTGACAAAAATAGCAAAAAAGAACAGAATACAGAGATGGTGATGTCAGAAACTTCTCTTAAAACTCGAATCACCATTGCCAGATGTTGATCGACATTTAATGGAAGTGATGATCTGGTTTTATTTTCTGTTTGTTTTAGTACTCTAAGGCTCTTGGTGATGGTCTTTTTTGCTTGCTTTCTAGAGCAGAAGTAAGCAGAGATGTGTCTTTCAATGCTCGAATCTCCACCCTTTCTGCGCAGTGCTGATTGAACCTCTTGCACGTTTTCCTTCATTAGAGTGATCAACTCTTTAAGAGTGGCACACGAGTCTAGCAAAATGATTGAACCGTTGAGGGCTTCTTCTACTAGGACTCCGTTCTGGTGCTGAAGAAGGGCTTGTTGGGTATGTGGAGAATGAATTAGTTCCTCAACAGAACTGTACAACTCTGCTAGCCCAACCAGACTATTTTGAATGGTGACCGAGCTTGTGGAAGATGTGGCAGACACCAATGTTTTCAATTTGTTTAGCTCAGTTTTGACTTTGAGAGGACATGAATGGAGCCTAGAAGGTAAGCTAATGGACCTTACCTGATATTGCTGGCTAACAGATTTTAATGAGCCTTCCATTTGTAATGGACTTTCTGTTGAATAAAAGCTAGAAAGTGAAAGAAATGTCAAGTTCAAGCTTAGGTTTGATAATGGTGATTTCAGTCTATTTATAGGGAGTATGTTATGGTTGAAAAGGTCTGAGTCATGCAACCTTTTGAATATCGCAGCTGCAATTATTGGCAACTACATAAAAATCTTTAAAATCTTGTGTCATTGAAAAAGACTGGCCTCATATGCCTGTAAGGAACATTTTTTTTGAATAAGATTATTGACTTATTCCAACACACATTCACACACTCACATATAGAGGTAGCAATGAGGTACAAGAATGGTTTTGGCTAGAACCAAATATCAATGTTAGCATCGCAATAGTATAATCATAATATGCAAGGTGGCTGAATAGTTCATTTTCTAGGGAGACAAGAATCAATTAGAAAGATATTTATTCCTTTTCAAAAATAGATGTTAGCCCCAATATTAACTCTAGAGGTGGCAAATATTCCCCATACCCATTTGCCCGCTAAGACCGCCTACTATAAAATAGGCATGGACACACTTAAAATTTTAAATGGACACAAATGAGCATGTCTATTTAAGACCATGAAGTATGATGAGCTAAATGGGCGCCCACCTGGGCACCCACCCTAAAATCAAAGTCTCTAGGCTCTCCCCCAATTTCGCTCCGTCGTCAATGAGTTCGATCTTTCTCCTTCGTCAACGAGAGAGACAACAGTGTCTTCTCTTTGATCTCTCAACTGGTGCTCTCTTCGATCTTTCCATTCTGACATTCAACTTCATCCACCATTCTCTCCATCTCTCTCCTCCAAATTTCTCCACCATGGTACTGTATCTCTTTCTCCCCCTCCTAATTTTCTTTATTTTTGTTTGTATGTATGCTGCCATTTATAGATTTTCTCAACACCATGTTGTTTCGTGTTTATTGTTTCTTATTTTGTTTCTCCCCATGAAAGTGGGTTTCCTGGGTTACACGTAGTTTCTACCCATCTCATGTTTGTTGTAATGCCTCTGTAGTGTTTTTCCCATTTTATAGCTTGTCTGTTTGGTTTCCTTTTACCTATAATCCATTTGCTTGTATGTTGAGGTTTTATCCGCATTTCATGTGTTGGGTTCTATGTATGTTCTTTAGCATGGTTCATGGGGTTTCCCAATTGTTTGTCTGTTTATTTTTAATATAATACATTCACTTGTTTGTTGAGTTTTGGTTTTGATTCTTTGCAGTTTAAGCTTTGATGGGTATCTTCCCATATTATGCATTCAATGTTTTAGGTGGCCTCGATAGTGAAGGTATGATGCCATGTGCTTCTAGGTGCAGGTCTAACTTTTCATTGGTACTTACATATTCTTCGCAATTTTTAGGAAAGGTTGTGTATTCACATAAGATGATGTTGGAACTTATGAGAAGGTTGGATACAGTGTTAAATATATGTAAGTTGTATTTTTTGAGTATCTTTTTGTAAATGGAAATGAATTTTTGAATTTATTTGATAATTGTAGGTTAATGAGGAAATTGGCACCCATGCCCATTTAATACCCACTCATTTGAGCCCATCACCCATATGGGCGCGCTCATATCCATCCATACCCGTCAATTTTCCACCTCTAATTAACACATAGATGATGCATTCACCGACCTGTCACATGACAATTTGAGCAACGAGTCAATTCACTGGATCAGTACCAGAGGTTCGCAGCATCATTACCAGACAGTGGAAGGACGAGTATTTCCGCAAGGATAAGTTTGCTGCACAATGACATGGTTAGGTATAACGAGTTTAACCCATGGTAACCACTTCTTCACTTAGTTGAAAAAAAGGTGCATGCTTCCATGTACTAGGCTCCCTGTAAACCTTACAATAGCGCTGGTAGCAGCCTGCATCATGCAACTGTTGTTGAACATCTTAATTGGACAAGATTAGCTTGTCTAAGAGTGGCACCATGTTGGATTGTCCTTGAGACTGACATACCATCTAGTAATAAGGGAGACTCACGAAGTCATTTGTGAAATCCATATCCCAAGTCATTATAATGGCACATGATCGAGTCTTGTAGTCCAAAGCAATCAAGTGCCTCTTCGAGTAGAGCACCATGTTTACCTTGAAGAAGAACATCTTGAGTATGTGGATATTGTATCAACTATTCAATAGAAACATATAACTCTGTTTGCCCTACAAGACGTGTTTGAATACTATCTAGGCTTAACGTAGTTGTTCTTAACAAGAAAATGTCTTTTATGTCTTTATTATCATGTTTAGCTTGGATTCAATCTTAAAGAAATCAGGGCTAGCTTTAACTAGAAGGCAAGCCGATAGAGGTCACATGATATTGTACTGATGAAACCATATGTTGGGTGTGGAAGCAATGATTGGGAAGAACTTGGATTTTATTGATAATATTTTTTAGAGAAATCAAGAGTAGCTACAGCTCACTATGTTTGATTTTGTTGGCTACTCATACACAACACTACAAAAGACTCATATTTATAGTGTGTCTTAGATGATTCTAGAGTACAAGAATACAAAAGGATTTAACCTTATCACTTCCTATTCATTCTAGACACTTCTTCAATCCAATGAATCTTTCCAATATTGCAAATTAATACTTTTAACACCCCCTCCTTAATTTGCAATCTTGACTTGCTCCTTGAAATCTTCTAGTTTGTTGGAGGGAACTGTTTTTGTTAAAACATCAGTCGGGTTTTCATTTGTATTGATGAACTCCATGCTAATATCTCCTTGATTCACTAATTCTCTAATGCAATGATGTTGGAGCTTGATATGCTTGGACCGTGCATGAAAGAGAGGATTTTTCGTCATGACAATTGTAGACATACTATCACAATGAATTGTAGTTGCTTTGGTTTGCTCAAACTTCAAATCATTCAAAATTCTTCTCAGCCAAACTACTTCGCAAGCGGCTTCTGTAACTGCAATGTACTCTGCTTCGGAAGATGATAAAGCAACTATTTTTTGTTTTCTTGAGCTCCATGAAATTATGTTTGTTCCAAGACAAAAAAAAAGTACCCGGATGTGCTTTTACTATCGTCAAGTGATCCAGCCCAATCACTGTCTGTATAGCCAACAAGCTTGAAAATTTTCACCTTCTTGAACTTAATGCCTTGATTCTTTGTCCCTTTTAAATACCTTAAAATTCTTTTTGCTGCTGCAAAATGAGTTTTGCTTGGTTCATTCATGAATCTGGAAAGTAAACCCACAGAATGAGTGATGTCAGGCCTTGTGTTGAGATAGATCAACGATCCAATCACTTTCTTGTAAGTGGAGGCGTCGACTTTCTCCGTATTGTTATTAATCTCAAACTTCTCATTTACCACCAATGAGGTTGAAACAGGCTTGCACTGACTCATGTTAAATTTCTTCAAAAGATCATCAATGTACTTCTCTTGATGTAAGATAATTCTTCCTGGACTTTGCTTGACTTGGATACCGAGAAAGTACCGCATGAGACCCAAGTCAGTCATTTCAAATTTCACCATCATTTTCTTCTTGACATCTTCCACCATGCTTGTGCTTGTGCCAAAGTAGATAAGATCATCTACGTAAAGACACAGTACTAAAAAATCATTCCCAATATTTTTCACATAAAGGAAAGATTCACTTGAACTTTGGTGAAAACCACTTTCGATGAAATAACTATTGATTTTGCTATTCCATGCTCGAGGTGCTTGCTTCAAGCCGTACAAAGCTTTTCTCAAGCGATACACTTTTTCTTCTTGCCCTTTGATTTTAAATCCTTCTGGCTGCTCGACATAGACTTCTTCTTCGATTTCACCATTTAGGAAAGCTGATTTCACATCAAGCTAATAAACATTCAACTCCAATTGAGCTGCTAAGGCAAGAACAGTGTGAATTGTTTCAATTCTCACAACTGGAGCAAATGTTTCTGTGAAGTCGATTCCAGGTTGCTGAGAGTAACCTTCTGCGAAAAGTCAAGCTTTGTACTTTTGAATTTCTCCATTTTCATCAAATTTAGTCTTGAATACCCATTTCAGACCAATTTTCTTCTTTCCCTCGGGTAAATCAACAAGTTCCCAAGTTTCATTTTTCTTGATGGTGGACATTTCTTCATTCATTGCCTTTTTTCCAATTCTCATCTTTTGATGCTTCTTCAAAACTTTGAGGTTCACAAGAGAACAACCCAATTAAGTTCATAGATTTCACTTAGCAAACGCGTCTTTCTTGGAGGGCTTTCATCATCAGTTTCAGATTCTTCAACTCTTTGAATCGGAGTTGAATTGTCAATAGTTTTTGCTTGAGAAGGACTAGCTTGAGATGCCAATGGATCTTTATAAATTGGCTCATCAACAACTTTCTTTCCTTTCCAATCCCATGTAGCAGCTTCATCAAAGGCAACATCTCTTGAAATTGTGACTTTCTCCATCGCAGGATCAAGTAGTCGAAATCTTTTGGACTCATCACTATAACCAATAAAGCATGCTTTTTACATTTCTCATCAACCTTCTCACGATTTTTGGAAGGAATGAGTGCATAAGCAATACTTCCAACAACTTTGAAATGTTCAACTTTCGATTTCTTCTTGTGCCAAGCTTCAAATGGAGTTTTGTTTCTAACAGCTTTTGTGGGAGAACGGTTGAGAATGTACACAACTGTGTGTACGGCTTCTGCCCAGTAGCAGTTTGGAACTCCTTTTCTTTTCAGCATGCTTCTTTCCATCTCCATAATTGTGGGATTTTTCCTTTTGGCAACCCCCTTTTATTGCGGTGTTCTACTTACTGTCAATTGCCTTTTGATTCCATTTGTTCAGCAATACTCCATAAAAGGATGGTAGAGATATTCACCTCCTCAATCGGTCCTTAAATTCTTAATCAAACAACCACTTTCACGTTTAACAAGTGCTTTAAAATGTAAGAATGTTGAGAATGCCTCAGACTTTTGATGTAGGAGATAAATCCACATCATTCTTGTGTAGTCATCAACAAATATCATGAATTAGTATCTCTTTTTTTCCTGGAGAAAAAGTGCGCACGTGACCACAAAGATCTGAATGAACTAACTACAGTGGTTCTCTTGCTCGCCAAGATGTTTTTGGAAATGGAAGCTTGTGCTTTTTTCCATACATGCAACCTTCGCACACATGATTATTCTTCTGAATTGAGGGAAGTCCAGTCACCATATTTTTCTGCTTGAGCAGTTGAAGACCTTTGTTATGCAAATGACCATAACGTAGATGCCACAAATAAGATGAATCTGCACTCACAACCTTGAGTGCGTGATCAATATGTGATGAAAACATGAGATGAAATGTCTTGTTTCCCATCTCAATATTTGCAATGAGAACATTTTCCTTCTTGTCAAGAATTAAGCACTTCCCATCATCAAAATGAACAGAAATATTCTTTTTAAGGAGCTGACCAACACTAAGAAGGTTGTGTGTGAGGTTAGGCACATAAAGAACATCGGTAATGAGTTTCCGATTACCTTCTTTATTTTGGACAGCAATGGTTCCTTTTCCTCTTGCACTTCTCCGTGAGCCATCACCAAGAATGATTTGAGTAGTGATGTTTGGATCAAGATACACAAAGAGATCTCGATCACGTGGCATGTGATTGCTACAACCACTATCCAAGTACCAAAGGCTTTTGGAGTCTTGATA
This sequence comes from Codonopsis lanceolata, assembly GCA_013146195.2. Classification (NCBI taxonomy): domain Eukaryota; kingdom Viridiplantae; phylum Streptophyta; class Magnoliopsida; order Asterales; family Campanulaceae; genus Codonopsis; species Codonopsis lanceolata. The sequence goes on along the minus strand of CM028377.1, from coordinate 88,046,960 downwards.
ATTGTTGGAATAGAACAAGATTTCTTCATCCGATTCTTTCGAGAATTTTACTTCTTCTTTTCCTTCATTTTTATTTTTGTCTTGAAACCAGCAATCCCTTTGAGAATGATTAGGGATTTTGCATCTTTTGCATTTGGAAAAACAATCTTTAGATTCATGATTGGACTTCTTGCAAATAAGACAATTAGAATTGTTACCAGAATTTTGTGATGGCTTGGCTTTCCAATTGCTTTTCTTCCCATTTGATCTCCATTTGTTCTGACTTGGACCTCTTTTGAATTCTCCTTGTTTGCTGAAATTTTGTTTTGATACTAGCTTGGATAGGAATGCTTGCTCGATTGATGGATATTCTGAACGATTGATTCTTTGCTCATGTACATGAAGAGATCCAGTTAGCTCGTACATAGTCATCTTGGACAGATCTTTCGATTCCTCAATAGCTGCAGCTGCATAATCGAATTTCGGAGGAAGACTACGAAGGACTTTTTACACGACCCTCTTTTCTTCAATTGTATCTCCATAACCTTTGATTTCATTCACGATCTCCGAGACTCGTGAAAAGATAATAACCTACCGATTCTTGATCCTCCATTTTGAGATTATCAAAATCTTTCCATAACAATTGAAGCCTTAAAGCAATGTATTTTCGGTAATTGAAATTCTTGTTTCAAAATTTCCCAAGCATCTATGGCTTTTTTTAACACCAAAGATGCATGGAAAAATTGTTTTTCCAACACCTTGTTGAATGTATCGCAGCGCCTTCATATTCTTCGTTTTGAACTCTCTTTGCAATTTTTCATATTCTTCGTCTTCTTCGCCCGGTTCTCGTAACTCGTCCACGATTACTTCCTCCAATTCCATGGACTCAAAAAATATAATCATTTGACTCCTCCAATATTCGAAGTGTGTTCTCCATTGAAGATTGGAACTTGGCTTGGTGAAAATGCAAATAGAGGGGAAGAAGAATTTCATGTCATTTAAGATGTTGTGGTCCAACAAGTGGGTAGCAACTCCAAAAAAAAAAATCAAGGCAGTGGGTGGGGTATATGGAGTAGCTATTTATTGAGCTTCAAAGTGACGATGAGGTTTAGCTTAAAAAATGAGTAGTAGCTCTTTCTTCAAAGTGGGCAACAACAGTGAGTTACCGGGTGGATGTTGAGATGCTTTGGCAATAGTTTGACTTTGATACCAAATTTGTTGGGTGCGGAAGCAATGATTGGGAAGAACTTGGATTTTATTGATAATATTTTTGAGGGAAATCAAGAGTAGCTACAGCTCACTCTGTTTGACTTTGTTGGTTCACAACACTACAAAAGACACATATTTATAGTGCATCTTGGATGATTCTAGAGTACAAGAATATAAAAGGATTCAACCTTATCACTTCCTATGCATTCTAGACACTTGTTCAATCCAATGAATCTTTCCAAGATTGCAAATTAATTTTTAACACCATCCACCTTTAACTTGTTTCATTAAATAAAATGAAAAAAGAAAAATCACAGGAAATATGAAAATAACTGAATAAGGCTTGGTTGATGATCATCACTTTATTCAAACTATTTACAGAAATATAGCCTCTTCTTGGCTAGTTAGCAGCATTAACGCTGTGAGAATATGGGTAAATTTGTGATGATCATGTTTCTACGATTTTCACGGACGAGCATGATTAGATAGACGTTTAAATGTAATGCTATAATCCTTAAGAGTTGTTAAACATTTTTTGTTGTTGTTGGTTAAGCATGGTTGTAGGATATTTATAAGAGATTGTATTCTGAATTGCCTACCCCAATATTGTGAGCACAAATCTTTCAACTAGAATCATACCTATAAATCAAACTAATTAATGTTCTAATTGATCAGAGTTGAAATCCCAAACGGTCATGGCTGGCATGTGTGACTGTCTACAAAAACAATCATGAGACAGAAGAGAATACAAATCAGATGTTAAGGTCAATAAAAGTTATGAATGTAAGAGTGTGTTAGTCAACGAGAAACAACAATGGTTTCCATTGTAGATCAATTTTGCAGCAGTATAATCACCATAGGGAATAGTAAATAAAATATCTAAATGTGAGAGAATAGGCCAAGGTTCAGGGAGACAAAAATCAGTTGATAATATGATTCATGTAAGTGTAGGCTTGGCCCAAATAGGCAGCCCACTTAGAAAATCTCAAACCCAGCAACCCAAGACCCAAAACCCACTTACCCCCTTTCCCTCTTTGCTGCTTCGGCTGATTGGTTTTATTTTTGGGGGAATCTTTGATTTCTCATATTGTTTGGCTCCTTCCTTCCTTCATCCTCAATCAGCCGCGTCCTTGCCTATTTCTTCGGTTTGATTGATTAGGACTTGTCACTATTATATACTCCCTTGGTCCGCCACTTGTAGAATGCATTATCGAAGAGATTATCAAAGGAGGTAACAACCTTTGGTTCACTAGTAATCTCTCTCTCTCTCTCTCTCTCTCTCTCTCTCTCTGCTGTGAGTTGTGTTCTTCGGGTATACACTGTATGTGTGTGCATGAGTTTTGAAATTACTATGATAGAGAGTTGTAGCTGTGAGGGGGGTTTTCGGGTTGTGTTAGATTTCTTGTTGGAAGGCTGGGTTGTATACAGTTGGGTGAAATCCTTGGAAACATCGTCCCTTCGGTTGTGAACTTTTTGTTGGACTGCTATACTTTGTGTATAGGCAGTGGGGATCTGAACCTAGGCATTATAAGCCCTAGATAGATTTAAGTTAGACTCCGTTGAGCCGAGGATACTCAAGTTATTAATTAATCGTTTTATATTGACTTGTTATATATTACGTGTTGCAGGTGATTCATTGGCAATATATGATTGTTAACGATTTATTAGTGCGTCTACAAATTTGGTATATTGTAAGTTTACTGCCAAAGTCGAATAAGGGTATTACTACAAAGTCTCATATTATAATTTGGTGTGGCTTTGGTTTTGGTTCAGTAAGTATCCTTATTTTTGCACTGCAGTGGTATCAGAGCGTAGGGTGGTTGAATCAATTTTTTTGGAGCTTTCTTCAATCCAAATTTGGGTTGTGACTTTGGTATTTATTTTTTCGCCTATTAATTGTGCTTCTTGTCTGCTCTGTTGTTTTTGCTTCCGGATATTTTTGCCATTTGCCTGCTATTTTTTCGATCATTGTTGCATTCGAAATTAAAATCGGTGATTTTTCTATAAATGTTAAATTGTATTTTTTGACTATGTCTACTTACACTTTGGAACCATTTAATTGAAAATCTAATTTTTCAATTTGGCAACAAAAGATGAAAGATATTTTGATAAAAAGAAAAGTTTTTAAAGTTGTCACTGCTGAATTTGTCATGACTTTAATGAAAGAAAGTGACAAAGTTGAGATGTATGAGATTGCTTATTCTTCTATTATTTTAAACTTGATTGGCTTTGTGTGTAGGAAAATTGATAAACTTGATACGGCTAAAGCTCTTTGGGATAAACTAGAAGCTACTTACTTTGAAACGTTTCTTCCAAGTAAACTATACCTTCTAGGAAAGTTCTTTAGGTTCAAGTTAGACCTTAATAAAGACATGGAGGAAAACATTGATGTGTTTGCTAAATTAGTCCAGAACATTAAACAAACTAGTGACCAACATATTGATGTTTACACCCCTATAGTGTTTTTTAATTCTATACTTGAATCTTACTCTGATTTAAGATTTGATCTTACGTATGGTAGGGACCAAATTACTCTTGATACAGTGATCAATGGGATAAAGAGTAAGGAGTTAGATCTAAAAGCCAATCAGGGAAAATCAATTGTTAGTAAAGTGAACATGGTTAGAGGAAGACTAGTCCTTGGGAATAATAGAGCATCTCATCAAAATCAAAATTGTGGCATGAGTAAAAGGAGAAGCAAAAATAGGTCGAGTTCAAAGAAAAGACATGAAACGTGTTACAATTGTGGTGAAGTATGTCATTTTAAAAAGGAGAGCCCTAATCCGAAAAAGAAATATCAAAATCACGAACAAAACCAAGGTGATTGCAACTTAGCTTCTGGTAGTAATGTTTCCACTGATGTGTTTATGGTTACTGATTCATGTGATAATGTTGTGAATTATGTGCATTCAGCTTGTGCTAGTGAATGGCTTATAGATTCTGGTTGCACTTATCACATGATACCATTAAAATCATTGTTTACTACTTATAAAGAAATTGATTTTGGTTCTGTTTCTCTGTCTAACGAGAAAAAATGCAAAATACTTGGTATTGGTGATATTGATTTGAAATGCAATTTTGGTTATGTTTTAACTTTGAAAAATGTGAGACATGTGTCTGAATTATGTAGCAATTTGATTTCATATGCCTCTTTAGAGGAGGATGGTTTGGAAGAAAAGTGGGGAAAGGGTGTTATGAAAATACTAAAGGGGTCTTTAGTTATTGCTAAATGTGAAAAACGTCATAATTTATATGTTTGTTGTGTTTTACATATGTCTACTTCTGAGATTTATGCTAATGTTGTTAAGGAAGATAAAGCGATTTTGTGGCATAAGAGACTAGGACACATAAGTAATAAAGGGTTAGAAATTTTGCAAAAAAATGGGTGTTTTTGGAAATGAAAAATTATCTGGTTTACCTTTTTGTCATACTTGTGTTAAGAGCAAACATCATAAAGTGAGTTTTCCACCCCCCCCCCTTCCCTAGGAAAACATTCTAGCAAGAAATTCCTTGACTACATACATGTCGATGTATGGGGGCCCTCTAGTGTGCCCACTCTAGGTGGCAATAGGTATTTTCTATCCATCATTGATGACTTTTCACGAAAAGTCTGGGTTTTCTTAATGAGACACAAATCTGATTCGTTTGAGAAATTTAAAAATTGGAAAGTTTTTATTGAAAATCAAACATGAAAGAAAATCAAAATGCTTAGGACCGATAATGGATTAGAATTCTGTAATCATGAGTTTGATGAATTCTGTGCTATTCATGGTATTGTTCGACATAAAACTGTTCCCTATAACCCGCAACAGAATGGTGTTGCCGAGCGTATGAACAGAACTCTTTTGGAAAGAGTGAGAGCTATGCTTAATACCTCGGGTCTCTCCAAACGGTTTTGGGGAGAGGCAGTTGTAACTGCTACCTATATCATCAATAGGTCCCCCTCTGTGCCTTTGCATGGTAGATGCCCTGAAGCGGTCTTTACGGGCAAAAAGATTGATATCTCACATATGAGGGTGTTCAGTTGTGCGGCTTATGCACATCAAAGACATGAAAAACTTGAACCTAGGGCTGTTAGGTGTGTGTTTTTAGGGTACCCGGAGGGTGTAAAGGGGTATAGATTTTGGTTAAAAGAGGAACATGGTTTCAAAACCATAATAAGTATGGATGTTGTCTTTAATGAACTTGAATTTCCTTGCTTGATTCCTGCTCAACCTATACATGTTAATGATGTTCCCCCTCCCCCGGCTCCAATTGCGGTGGAGCAACCCCATGTTATTGATGATGTGCCAACCGAAAATGTGGAAATTGATCATAAGAATGTTGAAATTGAACACAATGAAGATGATGAAAATGTGGAGGATGAGCATGTCCCGAAAATAAAAAATCTAGATGACTACCAACTTGCTAGGGACCGACCTAGACGGGAAGTTAGGAAACCATCTAGACTTAATGATTTTCATATGACATCTTTTGTGTTTAGTGTTTTTGAATCTCTTGACAATTGTGATGAACCTAAATCTTACAATGATGCTTTAAAGTCTTCTCATTCTGATAAGTGGTTAAATGCTATGAAAGATGAAATGAACTCGTTGCATGTTAACCAAACATGGACCTTGGTCCCTAAACCTAAAACATGTTATCTTGTTTCTTACAAATGGTTGTTTAAGGTTAAGACTGAGAATGAGAATGTTAGATTTAAAGCGCGTTTGGTTGCTAAGGGATTTACTCAAAAGGAGGGGATAGATTACAAAGAAATTTTTGCTCCGGTTGTCAAATTTAATACGGTAAGAGGCATGCTTGCTTTAGTTGCTTAGTTTAATTGGGAATTAAAACAAATGGATGTGAAAATTGTGTTTTTACATGGTGATTTGGATAAAAAAAATTCATGAGACAACCCGAAGGTTTTGTTGATAAGAGAAACCCCGACTATGTGTGTTTATTGAGAAAATCTTTGTATGGCTTGAAACAATCTCCTAGAATGTGGAACAAGAAGTTTGATATGTGTATGTTGTCTTTAAAATTCACTCGTAGTTCTTATGATCATTGTTTGTATTTTAATGCCAACTCTTCTACTCATGTGTTCCTATTGATTTATGTTGATGATATGCTTATTATCGGTCCTTGTATTAAATCAATTGAAAATGTGCAAAATTGTCTTAGTGCGAATTTTGACATGAAAGATATAGGAGATGCTAAAAATATTTTGGGAATGAACGTTGTTAGAGATAGAAAGAATTCCACTATTTCTCTTAATCAAATTTCTTATGTACAAAAGATTTTGAGTAAATTTAGGATGGAGGATGCTAAACATGTTGATGTGCCTCTAGGAGGACATTTCATCCTTAGTAAAAATCAAGTTCCCCAAACTGATTTTGGAGAAAGTACCTTATTCTAATGCGATTGGTGTATCTTATGGTTAGCATTAGACCTGATATAGCTTATGCTATTAGTTGCTTGAGTAGATACATGTATGACCCTAGTATGCCTCATTGGGAAGCGGTCAAATGGCTTCTCAAATATCTTGGTTAATTATTCTTTGAATTATGGCTTGAAATTTTCCAAATGCAATGAAGGTGTTGTATTGAAAGGTTATGTGGATTAATTCTAACTATGCTAATGATAGAGATAGTAAGAAGTCTACTACCTCTTATGTGTTCACTTTGTGTGGTTCATGTGTTGTTGGAAATCTCAATTACAACCCATTGTTGCATTGTCTACTACCGAGTCTGAGTTTGTTGATATACCTGAAGCTTTTAAGGAAGCAACTTGGTTGAAAGGATTAATAATTGAAATTGGTTTTCTAAAGGAGAAAGTTGTAGTTTATTTTGACAGTCAGCCGAGAATTCAACTTTGCAAAAAACCCTGTTTTTCATGATAGAACCAAACATATTGATGTTCGTTTTCATTATTTGAGAGATTTAATTGAAAAGGGTTTTATTTTACTAGAAAAAATTCCATCTCAGTATAATCCTACTGGATATGAATACTAAATGCTTACCTGTGTTAAAATTTCAAACATGCTTCAAAATTTTGAATTTTGATACCGGTGGTTGATTGCATGCTTCGTGTCCCTGTTTCCTTACTTTGTATCTGGAAAGTGAGTTTTGTCCCTTCTACAGTTTTTCTTTGTGAAAATATGTCTCCCGTTCTTGTTTCCTTCTTTGTGTTGGATCAAGTTCCGGATAGGCTATGATGTTCCCCACTTATGTCCATGAGTTCAATATGATTGACATGATACTTGTTCCAAGGTGGAGATTGTAAGTGTAGGCTTGGCCCAAGTGGGTAGCCCACTTAGAAAATCCCAAGCCTAGCAACCCAAGACAAAACCCACTTACCCCCCTTTTCCATCTTTGCTAGTTCGGCTAATTGGTTTTATTTTTGGGGGAATCTTTGATTTCCCATATTGTTTGGCTCCCTCCTTCTTCTTCCTCAATCAGCCACGTCCTTTCCTGTTTCTTCGGTCTGATTGATTGGGATTTGGCACTATATATACTCCTTTGGTCCGCCACTTGCAGAGTGCATTATCGAAGAGATTATCAAAGGAGGTAACAACCTTTGGTTCACTAGTAATCTCTTTCTCTCTCTCTCTCTCTCTCTCTCTCTCTTTGCGTCTCTGTTGTGAGTCGTGCTCTTTGGGTATACATTGTATGTGTGTGCGTGAGTTTTGAGATTACTATGATAGAGAGTTCTGTGAGGGGGGGTTTTCGGGTTGTGTTGGATTTCTTGTTGGAAGGCTGAGTTGTATACACAGTTGGGTGAAATCCTTGGAAATATCATCCCTTCGGTTATGAACTCTTTGGTTGGACTGTTATACTTTGTGTATAGGTTGTGGGGATCTAAACCTAGGAATTATAAGCCCTAGACAGATTCGAGTTAGGCTCCGTTGAGCCGAGGATACTCAAGTTACTAATTAATCGTTTTATATTGCCTTGTTATATATTGCGTGTTGTGGTGATTCATTGGCAAATATAGGATTGTTAACGATTTATTAGTGCATCTACAACTTTGGTATATTGTAAGTTTACTACCAAAGTCGAAGACGGGTATTACTACAAAGTCTTATATTATAATTTGGTGTGGCTCCGGTTTTGGTTCGGTAAGTATCCTTATTTTTGCACTACAATTCATCACCCTTGAAAATTGATGTAAACCTTAATATTGAGGCAAAAACTTGTGTAAGATAGAATTTAATAAGATGGAGTTTCATTTAAAATTTGCGGGTCATAATAATTAAAAAACATGTTACTAAGAATCACAAAAACGACCCAGTTGAGATGGTCCAAGGCGGAAAGCTTTAAATTTGGTGGTGGTCCCGTTTGAATTAATCCCTCTAGCCACGGAATGAATTTTTTTTGAGTGTGGCTCACCTTTAAAAGACAAAAGTGATACATTTTAAGGTAAAAAATGACACTATAAAGAAAATTTTATTATAATTTTTATTAAAATACCGAGTGACACTTTAAAACTAAATTGCCAAAATTAACACATTTAATATTAAAATGTGACACTTTCACTTTTTCACGCCAAAAGGTGACATTTTCATTTATAATACAAAGTAGCACTTTTTAAAGCAAAGGTGACGCACTTAAGACTAAAAGTAACACATTTAAGACTAAAAAATGACTCATTTAAAGCAAAAAGTAACATATTTTACAGAAAAAAATGATATGTGTTATTAAAAACGCGAAGTGACACGTTTCATTCTGAAAAGTGACACATTTTACACTGAAAAGTAATACTTTTAATACTAAAAATGACACTATTCATTTATTACATGTGAGAGGTGACGCTGTAATTTTCAAAAATCAAAGGGTTGCACTGAGATTACTGAATCTTGACTCATTTAATATGAATAGGCCCGTCTTATAGATTAAGACGGTCTTACAGAAACCTACTCATTCTATAAAGCCGTAGAAGAGTCTATGTTTCTATAAGTAGTATGTCAAACAAAGTCGGCCCAATGGGGAAGAAGAGGAAACAAGGGCTTTAGGCCTCTAAAAAAAATAGGCCTAATTTTTTTTATAAATATACTAGTTTTACACACGTGCGTTAAATGCACGAATAAAAATATTTTTTAATTAAATAATATTCAAGCAAAACGAATAAGCAAATCAAAATCAAAAGAATAAATTAAGAAAAGTAATGTTTGAGACAACTACTTAAATATAAATACATCATTTTATTGGTAATATTATAGATTTTTAAAAATTTTCTTATACACAATATTTGTTGTTTTATTTGTTGACTCTCCATCTTCGTCAGTATTAATATCTTCTAGCCAGAACGATTTGTTACCCTAGAACCTGCAACATACAACTGACCATGACTGAATATTGACTTCTTTAATAAGAGTTCTACATGCGAAAGTGATTGACCTTGACTTTTGTTAATTGTCATGACATACGGTACTATCAATGGAAATTATCTTTTTTGAAAACTTGAAAGACAACCTCATATTTGATGGAGACAATGACATTCTTGGTATAAACATTTTGTCTCCAACATTGCTTCCATTCAAAAAAATTACTTCAACAGTGTGATTTTCAAGCATGGTAATGATTAGTCTTGTGTCATTGCACAACCCTGCAAAAGGGTCAATGTTTCTCAACAACATCACCGAAACACCAATCTGAAGTGTTAATTCATGGTTAGACAATGTGAACACTTTATACTTATTCAAAAACTCTCTAGAATGATTGTCTTCAAACAAACTTTTGTTGTTCTCTACCATGCACATATAATTTGAACTCAAATAAATTCTTTCTTCTAAGTGATTGTTAGATAATGTGTACTCATTTATGGTGTCAAAAACATCAAGAGTCGGGGTAAGTTTAACTCTTCCTTGCAAATATGACACGTGATAAAAGACTCTGCGGTTAAGGAAGAAAAAAAATACTTTTGCGGTTAAAAAAAAGAGTATTTCATCAGTTAACATTTTAGAAAAAAGGGACTGGCCGTAATTATTCCTTACCAAAATGAGAAATAAAAAAACTCACCTCATTGAAAAATACTAAAAACCTACTATATATAAAACACAGTCCATTAAAATCTCACATCCACACTTAAGTTTCATGTCATGTAAGTTGTCCATTTTAACCTATTAATATAAAATAAAAACTTAGAAAAATAATAATATTACATGTATTTTATGTAAGACGTATCTCCTTGACCCGACTCACCATGTGTTGGTGAGTTGCGTTATGAGATTGTGGGGATCCCTCTTACGAATTAAAATTCGTAAGACGGTCTTATCGGAGAACTACTCTTAATAAAGTCAAAACACGACTTCAATACCTAACCAAATTCAACATCTGTCGTCTAACAAATATAACCCTTCAATTAGAACCCTTCATCTAGAATCCTTCATTTGACGTATATTCTTTCACTTTAAAATTCCATTCACTTAACATTCGGTAAAAAATCGTAATAAATTGTAGCGATCTCTCCCCAGATTATTCAAATTCTTTTAATTTTTCATTAAGCTGAAAATTGAGCTTATATCATTTTGTTTTACATTTTATTTCCTTGTACAACTTTTAAAGTTTTTTTTAAATAAAATACAAATCTAATAATCTGAGACTTCAATATTTAAAATAAAATCAAGTATTTAGTGAAAAACATTGTTTAATGATAAATATTTTATTTTACTGTCCGAGATTTGTTATATTTTAAATTTTTAAATATACTTCTCAAGGTTATTTTGAAAAGAATACATAGCTCGAATTTTGAGATTTGAATTTGTAACTGATCTGTTACATTTCTTAATATTTTTTATTTAAACATTCTTCATACTTATAAAAAATATATAACTTTATAGTTAGACTATGTCAACAACTTCGTTGTTTATTTCAACCGGGACTAACTATTTCCTTGCAACTTTGACTTTGAGAATCCATTCGAATCTTTATTTATAGGAAGAATGGTATGGAAGTCATAATAGTCGCAGTTAAAATTTTGGGTTCAAAATGTCTAAAGCTTATTTCGTGACCGATTTTTTTAAACTTTGCAGAAGATTGGTTGAACATCCGCAAAGAACATCCACAGACTTTATATAAATGTGATGGAAAATAAAAGGTCAAGCATGATATTATGAATTGTGATGAGAATACCAACAGTTTGGGTGTATTCAAAGTTTCTAAAAATATATAAATATATTCATGTCAACTTATCCAAAAATATTAAATCTTTAGTATAAAAACTAAAGAAAAAATTAAAAAAAAACAAAGTGTTTCAGCTTCCAATGTTTCCATTTATGGAAATCAGTTTTAGGCCGAAAATCACGTTTGTTATTATATATATATATATATATATATATATATATATATATATATATATATATATATATATATTAGTAATTTTATAGTCATTTAATTTGATTAATTTTGTGAAAATATTTATTTATTTATTTTAACTTATAGAAATATCAACTAAAATTTTTGAATCATGTTATTTGAAACTAAAAAAAAAAAGAAAAAAGTTGAAACTTTAACTGAATCGCGAAAAGGGGTAATCGAGAAATTTCTCAATACAAATAAAAAAGTTTAAAATACAAGTGATTGCTCGTTGAATGAACAACTTTATGATGTAGACATGAATGAAAATAAAACTAGAAAAGAAATACTCCACAACTAAAAATATATATGATCAAAGTCAATGGGTAAATGTTGATACAAGTTTGAGGGATTTATTAGTAGAAAAAGGTCATCTTAGAGTTACTAATATAGATGTTCCTAATGATGAATCTTCACCACACTTTTCTTCATCACTTGACATTCAAAAATTTACTAATGGTGAAATTCTTGAAAGAAAATCGTTGATTTATTTCCAAGATTTGGATAAAGTATTTTATTTTTGTTACAAATTATCTCTAACTCTTCCTAGTGATTTTGCATTCCAAAAAACTCGAAAGATAAACTTAAAATAAGAATATAATAATTTTATAAAATTTTATTACTATTTATTTTAAAAAGGCTTTATTTTAGAGTTCTCTTTAGGCCTCCTGTTGAGCAAGGAAAGCATGCAGCATATGTTCTGGTCCTCGTGGCTTTGGGTTGCTTATTTAATTTGGTAGTTCACTTAAGTTTGAGAAGGTGGTAGGTTTGGTAGGAAGTCAGTTTCCTAGTTGGCTTCATAAATCAGTTTCCTATTTGGTTTCACATAACCAAATTAGTTTTTGGGTCCTGTTGACATGTTGTATAAAGGGCAGGCTGTAACTCTCTTGGCAAACACGAGAGTCTTGAATTCTAATAACAAAGTTACTTCAACCTAAATTTTTCATGGTATCAGAGCGTGATCAAAAACTCTAAATCGAAAAAAAAAAATCATTGTCGAACAAAATGACGGAAGAAGGAAGCGGAAATAACAAAGTGGGAAGCGAATATCAATTCACGAAAATCGATTCTTCGTCCCCGTACTTTCTTGGATCTCAAGACAATCCAGGGAACGTTATCACTCATATCCTGCTTCGTGGCGATAACTGCGATGAATGGGCGAGATCAATCCGTCTGTCTCTAAAGGCAAGGTGAAAATTCGGCTTTGTTGATGGAACTATCACAATTCCGGAGGAGGAAGAAAGATTAGATGATTGGCAGACAGTAAACTCGATGCTCGTTTCTTGGATTATGAACACGATCGAGCCCAGTCTACGGTCAACCATATCATACCACAAACAAGCAAATCTTTTGTGGAGTGATTTAAAAGAACGGTTTTATGTCGTAAACGGACCCAGAATACAACAACTCAAGTCGGCGTTGGCGGAATGCAAACAGTCAAAGAGCGAGAGTGTGATAAATTATTATGGGCGTCTCAAACAACTATGGGATGAGCTAGCAAATTACGAGACGCTACCAGGCTGTCAATGCGGTAAGTGTACATGTGATCTTAGCACAAAATTTGCAAGGATTCAAGAGACGGATCGCTTGCATCGCTTCTTTATGGGTCTAGACACTATCTACAGCGTTGTACGTTCTAACCTTCTATCATTAGATCCTTTCCCATCGCTGAATCGGGCATATCACAGCTTGACTCAAGAAGAACGTCTGCGAGGAAGCGGAATTCCTAGGCCCAAAGAAGAACGAGAGACGGTTATGGCGTTCAAAGTCCACAACGATATGAAAGGAAGAGGTAAGACGTACGGTTCTGTTAAGTTCTATAAACACTACAACCGTGAAGGACATGAGGAAAATGGGTGTGGTCAATTGATCGGGTTTCCCGAATGGTGGGGAGAAAGAACACGTGGTGGAAGAGGAGGAGGGAGAGGAAACGCAACGGCTGGTCGTGGTGGCGATAGAGCTGGCACTTCGCAAGGACGTGGAAAGGGCACTGTGTCACAAGTGCGTGCGCATAATACAACCGGTGGTAATGGGAATGTGCATGGGAACGCAAGCAACAACAGCGACAACGATTAGTCTGCTTTGCTGGGGGCTATTTCAGCCGCACAGTGGCTGCAACTCTTAACCCATCTCAATAATTCTAAACCTTCGTCTGATCAGTTGAATGGTAAGCGTATCAATCGTGCTTGGATTATTGATTCAGGAGCCTGGAGTCATATTATGAGCGATCTGAATTCCCTCATAGATATGCGTGATATAGTGAATTGTCTAGTGGGTTTGCCAGATGGACAACACACTGCTGCAACACAAGAAGACACTGTGATATTGGATGGAGGGTTAAAACTTGAAAACGTTCTTTATGTGCCTACTTTAACATGCAGTTTAATTTATGTGTCTCAATTGATAAATAAAATGGATTGTGCTGTCTACTTCACTAATAATATATGTGTTATACAGGACCGCATGACGAGGACGCTGATTGGAGCGGGTGAACAACGAGATGGACTCTACTTCTTCCGTGGTATTCCTCACATTCAAGTTATGACAGTTGATGGTGAAGCAAGGATGGATTTGTGGCACAAACGACTGGGGAATCCGTCTAAGAAAGTAATCAAATTGATACCAAACGTAGGTAATTTTGGTAGGATAAATAAAGCATGTGATGTGTGTCAACGTGCAAAGCAAACTAGAGAAAGTTTTCCTATTAGCAAATACGTAGCAACTGGTGTTTTTTATTTAATTCAATGTGATTTGTGGGGTGATTATAGAACTCCTTCTTTTTGTGGTGCATAATACTTCTTGACTATTGTTGATGACTATTCTCGAGCAACTTGGGTTTATTTATTGCGTGAGAAAACGGAAGTTGAAAGGATGTTTTTGAACTTTGTTAAAATGGTTGCTCGGCAATTTAATAAAACAGTGAAATATGTACGAAGTGATAACGGGACAGACTTTCGTTGCCTGCTTGACTACTTTACTAAAAATGGGATCATATTTGAGACATCTTGTGTTGGGACTCCTCAACAGAATGGTCGCGTGGAACGTAAACATAGGCATATTTTAAACGTTTCTAGGGCCCTTCGTTTTCAAGGAAATTTGCCTGTGTCTTTTTGGGGAGAGTGCGTGTTGGCAGCATGTCACTTGATTAATAGGACACCTTCTAGTGTTCTCGGATATAAAACTCCTTATGAATTGTTGTTTGGGAAAATACCATCCTATACTTCGTTACGTGTTTTTGGATCGTTATGTTATGCTCATAATCAGCGACACAAATGTGACAAGTTTGCTAGCAGGAGCAGCAAATGTGTTTTTATAGGATAAGATGGCTGATGTATGATTTGGATACAGGGGAAATATTTGTTTCACAAGATGTGAGGTTTTTCAAAAATGAGTTTCCTTTTGTAGACACTGAACAAAAGACACAACAGATACCTGTAGTTGACGATGATGATAGTGTTCAGTTCAGGGGTCATGGTTCGGATGTAAAAGAGGAATACATTAATGAACATGTGGAACACAACAATGGTGTTGCTTCGGAAGAAACGACACCACCTGTTACTGAGCTAGGAAGGGGGATGCGTACTAAGCAATCCTCAGTTCTTCTTCGTGATTTTGTTACCCATACCATACGGAAAGTGAATCCTCTCTCTCAGAGTTCACCAGCTTCAAGATCGCCCTCAGGTACTCCGTATCCTATAGCACATTATGTTAATTGTGAACGTTTTTTGCACGACACAAGAGTTTTCTTGCAGCTATAACAAAAGGAGATAAGCTAATATTTTTTAAGGAAGCAGTTCAGCATGAACATTGGAGGGCAGCCATGACATCAGAAATCAAAGCCCTTGAAGAGAATGACACTTGGACTATGGCTACCTTATCTGCTGGAAAAAAAGCACTGGGAAGCAAATGGGTATACAAGATCAAATATAACTTTGATGGCAACATTGAGCGATACAAAGCACGGTTAGTAATACTTGGGAACCATCAGGTTGAGGGGTTTGATTACACGGACATTGAGGGTTCTCCCGATTACAGACATTTGCTAAAATGGTCACGATGCAGCGTTTTCTTGTTGTTGCCGCTGTTAAGAAATGGATAGTACATCATATGGATGTACATAATGCCTTTCTGCATGGAGATCTGGATGAAGAGGTGTACATGAAAGTTCCTCCAGGCTTCTCAGTGTCCAACCCAAGCCAGATATGTCGTCTTCAAAAGTTGTTATATGGTCTTCGTCAGGCTCCAAGATGCTAGTTTGCTAAATTGACCACAGCCTTAACGAATTATGGGTTTTCTCAGTCCTACTTAGATTACTCACTGTTTACGCTTGTCCGCGGACAGATACAGCTCACAGTTCTTATATATGTTGACGACCTGATTATTGCTGGAAACGAGCTAGGAGCTTTGACCACATTTAAATCTAATCTAAGTACGTGTTTTCATATGAAAGACTTAGGGGTTTTGAAGTATTTCCTGGGGTTGGAAGTCGCCAGGAATCCTGACGGCATTCTTCTTTGCCAAAGGAAATATGCCCTTGATATTATTTCGGAGACAGGCTCGTTGGGTGCGAAACCAGCAAAGTTTCCAATCAAGCAAAACCATAAGTTGGCCCTTGCAACAGGTGAGTTCCTTGACGACCCGGAAAAATACAGAAGACTCGTAGGGTGTCTCATCTACTTGTCAGTAACCCGACCAGATCTAGCTTACTCCGTTCACATATTGTCTCAGTTTATGCAACAACTGCGTGTGGAACATTGGGAGTCTGCTCTTCGGGTTGTTTGTTATTTAAAAGGGAAACCAGGACTTGGGGTTTTACTTCGTTCCAACAGCAAATTGAAGCTATCAGGGTGGTGTGATTCCAACTGGGGAGCTGCCCTTTGACCCGTCGGTCTCTTACAGGCTGGTTCGTGCATCTTGGAGCATCTCCTATCTCATGGCGAACAAAGAAGCAGCACACGGTGTCTCGATCTTCTGCTGAAGCGGAATATAGGTCTATGGCAACACTTATGTGTGAATTGAAATGGCTGAAACGTCTTCTCGAAGACTTGGTTGTGAGACAATACGAGGCAATGAGCATTTCGTGTGACAATCAATCTGCTCTATACATTGCTCGAAATCCAGTATTTCACGATCGCACAAAGCTCATAGAGCTCTGTCATTTCATTCGTGATGCAATCATGGACGGTTTAGTAACACCGTCATACGTCTCAACACAAGAACTATTGGCAGATATCTTCACCAAGGCTCTCGGCAAAGCAAGGTTCGGGTATTTTCTTCGCAAGTTGGGTGTTCGAGATCTTCACGCTCCAACTTGAGGGGGGATGTTGAGCAAGGAAAGCATGCAGCATATGTTCTGGTCCTTGTGGCTTCGGGTTGGTATGTTGGGGTTGCTTATGTAATTTGGTAGTTCACTTAAGTTTGAGAAAGTGGTAAGTTTGGTAGGAAGTCAGTTTCCTAGTTGGCTTCATAAATCAGTTTCCTATTTGGTTTCACATAACCAAATTAGTTTTTGGGTCCTGTTGCCATGTTGTATAAAGGGCAGGCAGTAACTCTCTTGGCAGACACGAGAGTCTTGAATTTTAATAACAAAGTTACTTCAACCTAAATTTATCACCTCCAAAAGTGTTGGGGTGGCCCTGATGTCAAATGTTGATCATATGGATCCAAGCTTGATCACTGCAGCATTTTCTTGGCATGATGAAGGAACGTGTTCAAGACATTCAGTACTGCATTTATGCAATCAATGTATATTACTCCGCTTGTTAGTTCTCATTTTTTCCATTTTCTTCACAAATTTGTGTTTAGGTCTATAGTAACATAGACAAAAGCATCAAAAAATACATAGCAGAAATAAAATCAGAAATAAAATCCAAATACTTTTTTTATTTCATGCTAACAACCCATATGTGGTTGACATTTCCTCTACTATAAAGATCGAATCAAAATAATAAAGAAAACTAACTCACTTCTATAGCCTAACATTTATTCTAATTTCTAAGCAATGCTATATCCAACATCCCAATCTAAACATGATTTGAGAATAATATCATTAATGTTGAGCCTGTGGTGGCTTAAAGTGATTCCACCATGGTGGAAGCTTGCCAGCAGGAAGTGGTGGGGGTACCCAAGGTCCGTGTGGGTGCATCCAAGGAGGCAAGTGAACGCCGGCTGGAAGAGGTGGGGGTACCCAAGGTCCGTGTGGGTGCATCCAAGGAGGTAAGTGAACACCGGCTGGTGGCTTAAAGTGATTCCACCATGGTGGAAGCTTGCCAGCAGGAAGTGGTGGGGGTACCCAAGGTCCGTGTGGGTGCATCCAAGGAGGCAAGTGAACGCCGGCTGGAAGAGGTGGGGGTACCCAAGGTCCGTGTGGGTGCATCCAAGGAGGTAAGTGAACACCGGCTGGAAGAGGTGGTGGTGTAATAGGAAAGTGTGGGAGTGGGAATGGGAATGGGTTTGGGTGAATCCAAGTTCCCCATGGAGGGAAGTAGGGAAAGAAAAATTCGGGATGTTCGCCATGGCTAGCTAATGTGGATGAGGAACCATCCTTGGCACTAGATTGGTCATTATTAGCAAAAACCAAGCTCAAGCAAAGGAAAAGTGGGACGAGTCGTGTGAGCAAGATGTTCTTCATTTTGATTATGAAGACTCAAGAACAGAGAATAGACGATGATAAAAAGATTAAGGGTTTGTGGGGATATTTATAGTGTTGGCTTACTGAGAATTTGATTTTAAATAGGATAATTATGAATCTAAATGGAAGATTTCATATTCTCCATATCATTATCAGTTTATAACCACTTGTGTTTATCACTTCTTTAATCTATTTTCTCCCAAAAGAATTTTTTTTAAAAAAGAGATAAATACGATACTTGATAGACATGAAATCAGTATATATCAATGACCATTTCCGAAATTAAAAAAACCATATTTTTGTTGATGGATATAATTTGAAAACATTTCTAATGAAAAAGTCCTATTTTTCCCTACTTGATCTTGATCCCCAATATTATTAAAAAACGAGGAAAAAAAACAAACTTAAGGTAGACAACCAGCATAGCCCTTATAAATAGAAGAACGGATAAGAGTCCCGACTAAATTTAATTTATTTTTTTATAAATATTGTGAGTGTGTAGTATGTTCTGTTGTTGAGTGTTGAGTTTTCAAGTGAATAAAGCGAAAATTACACAATTCTGGAGGATTGTTGGTGGATAATTATGTGTCCAAATGATAGATTTCATATTTTCCATATCATTATCAGTTATAACCACTTGTGTTTATCACTTCTTTCATATATTTTCTCCCAAAAAGAATAAATAAATGGATAAATACATACCTATGATAGCCATATGACCACCTCCGAAATTAAAAACGATATTTTTGTTGATGGATATACTTTGGAAACGTTACTTCTAACACAAATGATGATCAAGAATATTCTCAAAAAAAATTATAACACTAATTTTTAAATCTCCCTCTGTTCCTAAATAATCGTCATGTGCGACCACTAGGGGTGAGCAAATATAATTTAAAACCAGACCAAACCAATAAAAATTGGACCGAACTAATTTATTCGTTTGGTTTTGGTTATGAGTTTTAGTAGAACCAGATAATTGGTTCGATCCGGGTTTTGATACTTATGATAAATTGGTTTTAGAACGGGACTAAACCAATAGATTATATATATATATATATATATATTACTAAATTAATATTAATCTAACTCTAAATATAGATAGTAAATTTTTATTCTTTCCCTCTGGACTGTTAAGATTATTATGAGTTATTCAATCTAACCTTATTGAAAATATCATATTAACATAAGTTACTTTTTTACATTTTTATTTTGTATTCTAATATAAAATAAGAAACTTCATTAATTTATTGAGCAAGTTTGTTACATTCGTACTTTTTATTTCCTTACAAATAAATAAAAATTTCATTAATTGCATGTGAAAGATAAGATAAGCTCAATAAGTCCCATAAGATTACTAATTTGTTTGTATTAAATAATTAATAACCGAAGTATTGGTACAGTTCTGATTTTCATGAATTTTAAATTGGTTATAGGCCGGATCAACGTATTGGTTCTTATGCATGTTGAGTTGGTTTTGATTCTACACTTTTGTGAAAAACCGAAGTGTTTGTCTGGTTCTAATCTTCATTTTCTAAGAAGTTGAACCGACCTAACCATGATCGTCTTTAACAACTGGGTACATACATATATCTATCTATATTATAAAACAGTTCAGTCAATTACAAAAAGTTAATTATCGGCTAGGATTGGTTTTTATCAAACACAATTACTGCCTTACTGGTCAGGATTTAATCTCACAATCTCAACCGTTTTTATCATGTTTTTTTCCATCTCTATTTTATCTCCACAATCCTTTTATCTCTCACTCCTTATCTATCTTTTTCTCTCTCCTCTCTACATATTCATCGGTTTCTCTCTTTGATCTATCTTCTTCTCACACGTTTTCTCTCACTCTTTCATTAGTATTTTGATTTTTTTTACAGTTACGAAAATTAGTTACTCTTTTACTAAGATATTACGGTTTTACAGTTAATATTTTATGGTTTTATAGTTTTATGGTTGCGAAAATTTGTATTTGTATTTTTTTCTTTTGTAATTATTATCATAATTATCTTAATCAATTTAATTTTTTTCTGACCCGTACTTCCGTAAACAAATAATTTTTTTAAAAAAAAATCGCAAGTTTTGTAATTTGAAATATTTATTTCTGTCTTTTTAACTGTTATCGTAATTAACTTAATCAATTTAATTTTTGTCCGACCTGTTTTTTTCGGCCCGTAACTTCGTATACAAATTATTAATTAATTCCTCCGATCCGAGCAAAGAGGCCCCATTTGAAAATCAATTTTTTTTAAGAAAATAATATTTTTAGTAGTTCATTAATAATAAAATGACCTTTACGGTTTTTTAGTAGTTCGTAATCAACTGAATCTCAATTTAATTTATGTCTGGCTTAGATGTATTTTTTTATTAAAAAAAATGTTCGTAAGTTTTGTAATTAATTTTTGTAAGTTTTAAATATTTGTATTTTAATTTTTTTTAATTGTTATCGTAATTAACTGAATCCGTTTAATTTTTGTTTCTAAGTTTTGTAATCAACTTTTGTTTCTAAGAAAAAACTGTTTTTATTTTAATTTTTTTGAAATGGATTAAGTAATAATATGTATAACCACTAATTGGGAATTTTTATGATTTTTTATGTTGTTAAGACCACTCTAAAAGAAAATTTGTTTTTATTTTATTTTTTTAGAAATGGAATAAGTAATACTCCCTTCGTCCCCAAATTATTTTCATGCTTTCCTTTTGTTCACTGTCTTATTCAATTTATTTTATTGTTTTTGTTTGCGGAGATTTTCATTTTTAAGTTTATTTCAATTAACATGTGTTGGGTTGATGTGTGTGTGTGTGTGTGTGTGTGTGTGTGAAAGAGAGATAGAATGCTTTTTGATGCTTAATTATACTATTTTAAGATAGTTATAAATTTTCTTTTAAGATGAGTTATAAACTTTTACGGCCAATAAAATATGTTATTTCTTTAATTTTTGGGATGTTGGTGTGTAATTTACATTAATACAACCCCTACAAAATCTTAAGGATATATTAATTTATTTTCATCATGCTCGGTTCATACATTGATCACGCGCATACAGGCACTGTGCCATCGGCACGGGCACAAGTTTATTTTTATAGAATATTGCACATCTTCTCATTGTTGTGGTTTTGTTTGTTGGGGCATATGTATTGGTTTCCATTGATTTAATTACCATTTTTTTTTAGCTTTTAGGGTTGATTAATTTTGATCAAAATACATCTCCGTTCGCCTGTTTGATTTTATATGATAATCTGTGGGAGGATTCGAGTTTTGTAGATGAAGCAGAAAATTTTGTTAAAAGAATGTGTAATACCCCGATAATTTTAAATTAAAAAAATATTAATTTGTGTTAATTAAAATTATAATTGTTTTGGACCTATTTAATTAATACTATAATTGTTTTGAGTTAATCTGATTGTTTTGGACCTATTTAGTAATTAATTGGATTTGGGTCGGGCTAGACCCACTTTAGATTAAGGCTTTAATACTAATTCTCAATTAATATTACTTAATTAATTTTGGTCCAGTTAACTTTAAGATTTCACTTTAGGATTTGAAAACCTAGTAGGATTTTATATAAATAGGATGTTGAGAGGGGAGAAAACCATTTACCACATAATATTTAGAGAGAAGACGAGAGAGAAGAAGGAACCGACGGCCGGAATCTCAGAGTGAGATAAAGAACCGGATATTTGGAGGTAATACTCAAAATTATTGTGTGTATTTTCGTGTGTGTGTGTGTATGTTTTGTGTGTGTAGGCGATAATATATATATATATATATATATATATATATATAATACAGAAACATAGTATAGTATATGTGCATGTGTGTGTTTGACCGTGTGTGGTGTGCGTGTTAGTAACTAATCATTATAGATATGTAGAAAACTATTTTGTGTGTGTTCGTGTATGAGACGTGTGTGTGTGTTGTGTGTGTGTAAACAGTGTGTTGTGTGCGTGTAAACAGTGTGTGTGTTTTGATTTTTCTTTATCAATTAGATATTTTAAGAAAGGTGAATTAAATACTCAATTCATAAACGAGATAAATTAATGTACTAGGTTTTAATGAAAACTAATTAGTTTCTCAAACAATCTTTATTATAATTACTTCCAACTATTAATTATTACTAGGTGTTAATGCAAGGTAATTGTTGCTAATTATTGTTATTTGTGAAATTAGATTTGGACAAGTGAGTTTAGAGTGATCGTACGTGGTGCGAATTAATTTGGTTAAGCATATTCAGGTAAGAGATTATACCTTATTTAGGTCTTTTGAATTCTTCGTTCCATACTGTTAGGTTTCTGCTATTTCTTTGATAAATGTATTTCCTTTGAAACGTGTGCCGATTTTGTATCGATATTTGATTTTGAATTTCGTCGATTATGTTCATTTGCTTACTCATAATTATGCTCTTTGTTAAATCTTGCATACTTATCAATTCTCATGTGAGATATCATTTGTTTGATACATAAATTGATTATTGATTATCCTTGGGTTTGAGAAAATTATTTATTTAAAAAAAAAATTCCTACCTTGATCACTAAGTCAAACAATATAGTCACATGTTAATGTGACTTTTCGATTTACCTAGTCACAGGTTAATATGATCTTTATATTTACCTAGTCACGGGTTAATGTAACATTTCGATTTATCTAGTCACAGGTTAATGTAACATTTCGATTTATCTAGTCACAGGTTAATGTAACATTTCGAAACACTTTAAACTGGACAAATGATTAATTATCCGGGTATACCCTTTAGAAACCTTTACCCTTATGGGTCTTTAGAATTTTTCAGAATATTGTTCGAACATGTCTTTGACTGCTTATGTGATCTTGGCATCTGTGAGTCGTCCGTTGTTTCCAACTGGTATGAGACGGTTGGTGACAATTGGACTACTCGAGTCGTCTTTTGCTTTATTATATTTCATTTGGAATCCTAAATATTTATCTGTGAGTTGTCTATTGTCGTCAGCTGGTATGGGACGGTTGGTGACAATTGGATTACTCGAGTCATTTGTTGTATCTTTATCATTCACTTGGAATCCTGAAAATATATTTGAAATTTGAATATTTGAACTTTGACTATTTGACTTTCGCATTATAGATATTTGAACTTTCGATTCTGATTCCTTGATTTATTTCGGTCAACTCCTCATTAGTAATAGGAGGGATTGTATATGAACTTGCTGGGCATTGTTCGCTCACCATTTCTTATTCTTTCTCTTCCAGGTGACACTTAGCTTGGCTAGATGAATTGTTTCGAGTAGATGAATGAAGATGATCAAAGAAGTTTTAGACATTTATAATTCATTTGTACTTTGAAAATTTTATTAATTTTAATTAGCTTTATCTTGGATTTCGTTTCAGACATTTGGTGGTTGTATTTTAATTAAAGTTGAGGGATATTACTGTTGATTAATTATTAGTATTGAGATTTATTATGGTTTTAAATATTAATTGTTGGTAACGTGACCAAATTGTGGGTCCAAATGGTCGGACCCGAGTTTGGGACGTTACAGAATGTGTTTGAATTTTCTTTGTGTCATGTGAATGTGAAAATAATGAACAAAGTTATTGCATCTCATGTTTCCAAACCAACCATTGTTGTTAAGCAAGAACCCCCAAAAGAAGAAGACTGAGTTTTCGTTATTGAGAAAATAATAAAATTTTCTATTCATATTTTAACAGTAGTTACAATTAAAATATTTATTTCTTGGTTTTCTTATGAAATAAATATCGAAGTAAAATGTTTTATTTTGTTAGGTATTTGGGTTTTTTCTTATTTTCGTTGTGTAGTGTCCATATATCTAACTCATACAAATTATACGTAAATGTTAATTCATTTCCAAATTATCTGTTTCATTTATTGATAAATTCCCAAACTGGCGTCGTGTCATCGGCTCGGGCAAGAGTACTAGTTTGATTGTTTTTTTGGTGGGGCGTTTTGGTGAAAACGCAGTTGAAGCGATTGTTTTCTTTAAAAGTGTTTCAATTCGCCGCTTTTAAAATGCTTTGCGTTTAAAAATGGGCTTTAAAAGCGCTCCAATTTGTAGCGTTTTAAAACTATGTTGCGTTTACAACTACTCTGTTTATGAAAAATAGTGTTTTAAAATAGTTTTTCAAACGTGTTTACAAAAATAAAATTGTGTTTTGAAAATGCTGCGTTTTAAAAACGCTGCATTTTTAAAAAGTTGTGTTTTCAAAATACTGTACCAAACTAAGCCTTAATTAAAAGTAAAGTCAATTTCTCGAGCGCACCCACGGGCAAAACCCGAAAGCATCACCATGAAAGGATCGATCGTAAATCACTTTTTAGGAACACTGAATAAGGCCATCTCCAACCATCAACCCCAAATTTGGTCAGATTTTACCCCAAATTTGGTCTATTTCAGCACCAAACTCTATTTCAACTCTAACCCACAACCCCCAAATCTCAGCTCAAATAGAATATTCATTAGCATATTCTATTTTTATTTCTTTTACTTTATTTATCAACATGTATATTAATTTGCTATTAACCTTTTAAAAAATAATTATTAAGATTACACAATTAATAATTTTAATATATTTTATAGTTATATTTACGTTATTAAAAATAGAAAAATATGTTATAAATTATTGAATTAAAAATGTTCAATAATTTAAAATACTTAATAATAGAAAAAAAGTTATAAAATTATTGAATTAAAAATGTTATCTAATTTATATTATCTAGTATTAGGTATTTATTAATTTTTAATACATTTAAATAAAAAATATAATTTTATAAATAATTTTGACAATTATATAATTATTAAAAATTAATTTAATGGCATGGGATCCACCAACCCCAAATTTGGGGTAGAGCTACAGTGGTACCCAAATTTGGGATAGCACTGTAGAGACTTCCAAATTTGGTTTGAGTTTGCATTGAATGTTGGAGAGACCAAACCCCCAAATCAAGGATTTGGGAGTATGGTTGGAGATGCCCTAATTGCTAAAAAAAAATATGTGAAAGGGTATCACGAAATCTTTTAGAAACACCTAATCCAATAAACCATGCGCGGTTTATCAAGAAATTTCTCAATATCTAGGGGTGTAAATGGTTCGGCTTGATTCAGTTTAGACCAAAATCGTGAACCGAACCATACCCCCTCGATTCCAAAAATCTCAAACCGAACCGAACCATCAAATGCTTGGAACCGAACAAAACCAAACCAATCGGTTTGGTTTGGTTCTATTCGGTTTCGTGGTTCGAAAAAAAATTAAATTAAATTTTTAAAAACATTAAAAATTAGACAAATAGATTTTAATCGGTAATTAAGCTAATTACTAATTAGCATCAAACATTAAAAAATCAAACTTTTGTTACAAATATCATCAAACATGGTAATTGAAAATTTGAATCCAATGTAATTGAAAAGTGAAAACATTAAGAATGGAACAATAGTAGCAATATATATAATAAACTTATAACCCATTAAACAACAAGATATAAAATAATATATATATATATATATAATCAAATAATATTCACCTCGGTTTGGTTTGGTTTAGTTTGGTTCGACTCGGTTTGGAGACATGAACCATTAACTGAACCGAACCACTCGGTTTTTATATTTTGGAAACCAAAACCGAACCATCTTGTACCGAAACCGAACCAAACTGCATGATTCGGTTTTGATTCGATGATTCGACTGTACACCCCTAATGTACACTTCCTCTCTTTTTTCTTTTATACTTTCTTTCAAACATTACATTTAGGGCTTGTTTGGTAGTCAGATAAGGATAAGCAGTATTATTACTCCCAGTACTATTAGTGCTTTCGCTATTAATCCTCACTTGTATATCGGGGGTAATTTTGAGATTACAAATGTTAATCCTAATTTTTTTTAGTGAGGGCGCTAATAATACCACCCTCCTCCTTGGTATTAATAGTGAGACAATAATGACTTAATCCGGATAACTCGTGTTATTAGTCCCGAACACCTATTCAAGGCACAAACATCGTGCAACTCGGCTTATTAATCCTATCTGCCTTTAACCCTGGCTACCAAACGGCACCTTAGAATCATGATACTTCTCGAGCAATATATAAATAGAATAAGTACAATAATAAGTAGTTTCATTTTTTTTGAAGCCCCTAATGGGGTGGCCCAATGGTAGACATGGGGCTTCACAAAGTATGAGGTCTCAGGTTCGATCCCTTCTCATGCCCCCCTTAGGAGGAAAAAAAAAAGTAGTTTCATTTTTCAAATTAAACGATTACTTAAGACAATTGTAATATAAATGATAGATTAATACTCCATTCGTTCTGGATAAATATTCATACTCTTTATTTTTGGATATTCTAACTAATGTTCCTAAAGACTTTTGGTGTACAAATTTTCTACTATTCTTCCTAATATATCATTTAATTTAATATTATATTATTGCACATCGTAAAGAGAGTGAGTGTAATATCTACATATTTAATGAAAGAAAATATGTGTAATATCTATTATTGTCGCAACATATTTTTTAACTCATTATTAAATACTTCCTCCATCCTTAAATTATCGTCTTCCTTTCCTTTTTCGTCCGTCCCAAAATAATTATCAAGTTTGAAACTTACCTTTTTAGAACATCACTTTTACCACTTTACCCTTATTTTTTCACCCTACTTTAATAATGGACCACATACACATGAATTTTAAAAAAACTATACATTAAACCAATATAAATAATCAAGTCAATTATTTTTTCTTAATCAGTACGTCGAATCAACTAGGACGATAATTTATGAACGAAGAGAGTACATTATTTTTGGAATCCTTTCAAGCTATGTCCTTTCGTTACCATCACTTCAGTTCCTCACTTGCGCTTGCACTTAATATTTAAGTAGTCGTCATAAGACTTAATTAACATAGTGATAAAAAGAAGAAATAAGAGGTTTTTTCAAGAAATAACGATAGATAAAAGGATTTAAATATAATTGACCTTCAAATAGGCCTTATCCACGATTTGTTTTATATTAAAAAAACAAATTTTTGAAAGAAACTTTTTTTTTCTTTTGAGTAGCTCTCCTATAAGATTGTCTTACGGATTTTAATTCGTAAGACGGAACTCCACTCTCTCACAATTCAACCCACCAACACATGATAGGATCGGATAAAGAGGATCCATCTTACAAAAAATATATATATGACCGTCTTACACAATTTTTTTTTTCTTTTTGGTAGGCTTTGGTGAAAAGAAGTGAATTATTACATTGTAATTTGTATATTATAGATTTGAATTTACTCACAAAAAACTCTCGTACGTTCTGTTATTCTCGTAGCTCTTATAAAAATGAAAGGGGTATTACTTCAAAAAGGAGTTTAACTGTCGTAAACCTAAAGCATGGGTGGTAAGTGAAATAATACCATATTTTCATGATAAAGTACATTAATTGAATAATTTCTATTATAGCTTCTTTCTTTTTTTCTTTTTTCCCACTTGGATATTCTGTATATTTAGAATTAATAATTGAACTAACCCATATTACAACTGAACTAGATCTTCATACCTGTGCATATGGCACATTGCTAGTATATATGATTTCATCAATTGAAACGAAAATGTCCAAATAGAAAATACGATTTTAAACTCGACCCATAGTTGAGTTATATGTAACTGACCCACGATCATTTGATCTTATGGCTGGAATTATTCCTCACCGCTAGATAGTTCTATTGTGATATTATATATTAATGTAAAAGTGATGTTTTAAACACACATCTGAATAGAGGGTGAATCACAACCGTTAAATTTTTTAAGATAATATAATCTCAACCTCTAAATAGTTTTAATCAATTACACATATGTGAGTATGAGCTCTATTGTATATTAGATTGTATGTAATTACAAATAAATATATGAATTAAAGTTATAAGAAAATTATATTTTTAATTCACTTGAAAACAATATAGTCACAGGTTAATGTGACTTTTCGATTTACCTAGTCACGGGTTAATGTGATCTTTATATTTACCTAGTCACGAGTTAATGTAACCTTTCGATTTATCTAGTCACGGGTTAATGTGACATTTCGAAACCCTTTAAACTGGACAAATGATTAGTTATCCGGGTATATCCTTTAGAAACCTTTACCCTTATGGGTCTTTAGAATTTTTCGGAACATTGTTCGAACAGGTCTTTGACCGCTTATGTGATCTTGGCATCTGTGAGTCGTCCGTTGTTTCCAACTGGTATGGGACGGTTGGTGACAATTGGACTACTCGAGTCGCCTTTTGCTTTATTATCTTTCATTTGGAATCCTAAATATTTATCTGTGAGTTATCCATTGTCGTCAGCTGGTATGGGACGGTTGGTGACAATTGGATTACTCAAGTCATTTGTTGTATCTTTATCATTCACTTGGAATCCTGAAAATATATTTGAAATTTGAATATTTGAACTTTAACTATTTAACTTTCGCATTATAGATATTTGAACTTTCGATTCTGATTCCTTGATTTATTTCGGTCAACTCCTCCTTAGTAATCGGAGGGGTTGTATATGAACTTGATGAGCATTGTTCGCTCACCGTTTCTTATTCTTTCTCTTCTAGGTGACATTTAGCTTGGCTGGATGAATTGTTTCGAATAGATGAATGAAGATGATCAAAGAAGTTTTAGACATTTATAATTCATTTGTACTTTGAAAATTTTATTAATTTTAATTAGCTTTATATTGGATTTCGTTTCAGACATTTGGTGGTTGTATTTTAATTAAAATTGAGGGATATTACTGTTAATTAATTATTAGTATTGAGATTTATTATGGTTTTAAGTATTGATTGTTGGTGACGTGACCAAATTGTGGGTCCAAATGGTTGGACCTGAGTTTGGGACGTTACAGAATGTGTTTGAATTTTCTTTGTGTCATGTGAAGGTGGAAATAATGGACAAAGTTATTGCATCTCATGTTTCCAAACCAACCATTGTTGTTAAGTAAGAACCCCCTGTAACTCCCACAGAGGCTAAGAAATAGGTTAGAGGGGGGGGTGAATAGCTTATTTACCAATTAAAATTAAATCGTTTCCAATTTAAAATAAATTGATTCACTTTCCATATAAAGTAACCAACTATTAAATTAGTTGGGGCAGCGGAAAGGTTGGAAAGTGTATATCACAAACCTGCTTGTAAAAATAGATAAGGTTGTATAAGCACACTTTGTGAGAAGATGCAATTAGTGGTTTTAACAAAGATTGCCAAAAGATAAGCAAATGAAAGAATGAACAAGCTTCAGCTAGCTGATGCAAATAAGTAAAGTACATCATAGACTATTACTAAATCAATAGACTTTGATAAATGACACATCAGTTTAATTAGCAAGCAAGTTAATTGGCAAATTGTAAAGTACTTAAACTGTTTATTAAGGATATAATATATAAAAAGCATCATTAGGCTTTGCTCAAGTTATTGTGTAAGATTGAAACCCAACAAAGTTTCTATAGATTTTGCAAACGTTGATAAATATACAATAACTTAATAAAAGCAATACAAAAAAAAAACAGTTAAGTAAGAAGACAAGTATTTAAAGTGGTTCACACTATAAATAGTGCAACGTCCACTACCAAAGTGGTCAACCTTGGATTTCAAACTGTGCACTATTTTTTCCATCAATTACAAGTATAAAATCTACACAATTGACAAGTTTTCACAAATGAAAACTTGAGTGCAAAAACAAACTTGAACACTAATGGATCGTGTACAAAAACTATTTTGACCGGGTGTTTGAGAGTATGACTGAGAAACAATCACACTCGAGGGACAATCAAAGGTTCCTTAAAGATTTGGAAGAAAAAAGAACAACAATACAGTGATTGTCTAAACAAGAACTAGAAAGGGAATTGAAATGAAATACCATCTAGTAAATGTTTAAGGCTGGAGCACTTTAAAGAAATAAACGCTTGAGGATGAATGAATGCTCCGGTGTCTTCAATCCTTACTTCAATGTCCTTATATAGAGGTCAAAAATTCCAATCCGTTAGAAGCAGGTTTGAATTTGAATTGTGCTAATAATTCGGAAGAGTATCTCTTCACAAGATCATAGGGATCATTTTTGAGAGATATAAGATATTAAGATCTGTCAAAGCACAAATGAGGTAAGTGTCAGTAATGGAATGTTTTAACAAAAGAAGTAAGATTGCTGACACTTAAATAGGATCAGCAGCTAGAAGCTGCTGATAACTCTTTAGAACACAAATCAACAAATTGTAGCTGTTGGATTTTGACTTGTTGGATACAGCTGGAGGTAACAATGCATTAAATGCATAGAGTTGAATTGAGCTCTAAAACCATGTGCTTGGTTTTTGGTAACTTGCATAACTGGTAAAAGTATGGCAAAACATCAGCTCTTGTATTTTGTTAAGGCAAACATCAACACCTTTGATAAAGCAAATGTCAGCTGCTTCTGGAACAAAGAAAATGTCAGCTTCTAGGAAAAGGCAAATGTCAGCTTATAGGATAAAACAAATGTCATCTCGAACAATTTACTAAACAAATATCAGCCGCTTCTTCCAACTGACCAAAGCAAACAGACACTATTCATCAGCGATCACTATTCATTCAGCTGACATTTATTCATCAGCTAACATTATTCAACTACTAGTCATTCAGCTACTATTCATTTAGTTACTATTCATTCCGCTACTATTCATTCAGCTACTATTCATTCAGCTGCTATGCTATTTTAAAGTCCTAGTAAAGTTGTCATCTAGTGTATAACACGTAGTCTACTAACAAATAAGTTTATAGACAATCTTCTAAGACTTAAGTAATGGTTACAAGCAAATCTAATATATTAAAGGAATATTCATAAAATGGTTTTAAATAATTATTCAGGTTAATATTCCCAACACCCCCAAAAGAAGAAGACTTAATTTTCGTTATTGAGAAAACAATAAAATTTTCTTTTCGTATTTTAACAGTAGTTACAATTAAAATATTTATTTCTTGGTTTTCTTATGAAATAAATATCGAAGTAAAATGTTTTATTTTGTTAAGTATTTAGGTTTTCTCCAATTTTCGTTGTGTAGTGTCCATATATCTAACTCATACAAATTATACGTAAATGTTAATAATTTCCAATTATCTGCTTCATTTATTGATAAATTTTCAAACTGATGTCGTGCCATCGGCACGGGCAAGAGTACTAGTTTTAGTGTTTGTTTGGTGGGGCATTTTGGTGAAAACGCAGGTAAAAAACGTAGTGTTTTCTCTTTAAAAGTGTTTTAAAACGCAGCGTTTTAAAAATATGGAGCGTTTTAAAACGCTCCAATTTATAGCGTTTTAAAAATATGCTGCGTTTACAACTACTCTGTTTATGAAAGATAGCGTTTTAAAATAGTTTTTCAAACGTGTTTACAAAAATAAAACTGTGTTTTAAAAATACTGCGTTTTAAAAACGCTACAGTTTGAAAAAGCTGCATTTTCAAAACATTGTAGTACAAATAGCTACGATCAGATAATATCAAAATTTATAACTACGATCAGATAATATCAAACTCACTCACAAAATTGGGTAATAATTTCACAATTTGCAGCACTATTTTAGGAAAGATGAGAAAGATCTTACTTGAATTTTTTTTATAACAAGAGTGGTTTCCATATTCGAGCCCTTGAATCGATTTGTTGATTCTCGTGATGAACCAATGGAGAACCACGCATGGCAATAACGAATATGGCGGCTGGAGAAGGGGGATGAAGCTTGGCCGGACATCACCGGGTTGGAGGCGAAATTGAAGAAGAGCGTTGGGCAGCAACCTTGAATGGAGCCAGTGAATCGTTGAAGAATGGCGGAAGGCGAAGAGCGCTTGGACTACTTGGGCGAGAGGAGACGGCGGGCGATGGAGATCTTCCATACTTGGGAGAAAGCGAGCTTTGCCGACTCTGTTGAGGGGGAGCCGAACTGTAACATGGTGGATGTGGAGGCGATAGGGTAGAAGATAAAGATCATTTGGGGTTTTGGGATTCACCTGGAGAAGATCTTCCATACTTGGGAAATTGCTTTGCCGCCTGCCTGTGGTCGTTGATGGAGAGAGAGAGTAGATCGAGCGAAGGGAGAGAGAGCGAGAGCGAGACCTAGGTTTCGCCTTTCGAGTTTTGACGATAGTTTCAAACTTTCATTAACGGGTTTATTCAAGTTACTGGGTTCAACCCAACTTAACCCATGAAATTAAATGGGTTAAGCTGGGTAATCCATTTAAATTTATTTTATTAATGGGTTGGGTTGGGTTGGGTAATTAGTGGGTTGGGTTGGGTCGATTCATGGGTAATGAGTTGAAATTGACAGGCCTACACTGTACCAAACTAAACCTTAATTAAATTAAAGTCAATTTCTCGAGCGCACCCACGTGCAAAACCCGACAGCATCACCATGAAAGGATCGATCGTAAATCACTTTTTAGGAACACTGAATAATTGCTAAAAAAATCCGTGAAAAGGTATCACCAAATCTTTTAGAAACACCTAATCCAATAAACCATGCGCGGTTTACCAAGAAATTTCTGAATATTAACATGTACACTTCCTCTCTTTTTTCTTTTATACTTTCTTTCAAACATTACATTTAGAAACATGATAGTTCTCAAGAAATATATAAATAGAATAAGTACAATAATAAGTAGTTTCATTTTTCAAATTAAACTATTGTTTAAAACAATTGTAATATAAATACAGAACACCTAAACGCAACACCTAAAACCCTAAACGCAACACCATTTTAATAATCAAATTACCTAACTACCCCTCATTAAAATAATTCACTAACACCCACCCACCCCCCACCCCACCCGACCCCCACACACCCGCCCCCACACACTCTCTCTCCCCCACACGCCTCTCTCTCACTCACCCGCCCCCTACCCCCTACCCGTCTCCCTCTCGCTCTCTCTCTCTCTCTCTCACTCAGTCTCCCTCTCTCTCTGAGAAACCAGCCCCCTTTCTCCCCCATTTCTGTTCCCTCTCCCTTGCTTATCCCTCACTCACTCGGCAGCCCCCCTTCTCCCCCATTTCTGTTCCCTCTCCCTCACTCACTCCAACAAACCAACCTAGATCCACCCTAAACCAAACAAAACTCTCTCACTCCCTCACTCCAGGTATGTTAATCTCTCACCTCTTCTGTTTCCAATTTGGAATAAATTGCAGATCTGGACGCATTCTGTTTGAATTTGGTTTTTTTTTTTTGAATCTGGCGTAAAATAGCCGCGACTCAGAAGCGGATCTTTGACAAAACTACCGCTACTCACCAGCGGTAGTTATATAAAACAACCGCTATTAAGTTGCGGCTGTTTTATAAAACTACCGCTGGTGAGTAGCGGTAGTTTTGTCAAAGATCCGCTTCTGAGTCGCGGCTATTTTTGAAAAAACGTTTTTCCGGAAAAAAAAATATGTATTTTTTTAAAAAAAAAACCTTATTTGATGTATTCATTTTGGACATGATTGTTAGATAAAAAATTTATGAAATTGTGTGTACATAATTGTTAGATAATTATATTTTGTCTATTTGGGCTTGTTGTCATGCATTTACTATAATAACACTATGATTGTGCAAAAGTAACAAGTATTGACCCCCTACACTTTTTGACACTTAACAATTAACCCGTACAATATTTGTAACTTAACAATTAACCCCCTAGACTTTTCAAAATTTAACAATGAACCCCCTAAACGCTTTGAAACTTAACAATTCAATCCCTACATTTTTACAAATTTAATAATTCACCCCTACACTTTTTGAAACTTAGTTACAATTAACCCCCTACACTTTAACAAATTTAACAATTCACCCCCCACACTTTTTGAAACTTAAAAATTCACCCCCTACACGTTTAACAAATTTAACAACTCACCGCCTAAACTATTTCAAACTTAAAAATTAACCCCCTAAACTGTTTCAAACTTAACAATTCAACCCCAACACTTTTACAAAATTTAACAATTCACCCCCTGCATTTTTTGAAACTTAACAATTCAACCCCTACACTTTTACAAAATTTAACAATTAACCCCCTACACTTTTTGAAACTTAGTTACAATTAACCCCCTACACTTTTACAAAACTTAACAATTCACCCCTGGACTTTTTGAAACTTTACAATTCAACCCCAACACTTTTACAAATTTAACAATTCACCCCCTGCACTTTTTGAAACTTAAAAATTCAACCCCTAGACTTTTACAAAATTTAACAATTAACCCCCTACAATTTTTGAAACTTAGTTACAATTCAACCCCTACACTTTTACAAAATTTAACAATTAACCCCCTACAATTTTTGAAACTTAGTTACAATTAACCCCCTAAACTTTTACAAATTTAACAATTCACCCCCTGTACTTTTTGAAACTTAACAATTCAACCCTACACTTTTACAAATTTTAACAATTAACCCCCTACAATTTTTGAAACTTAGTTACAATTAACCCCCAACACTTTTACAAATTTAACAATTCACCCCCTGTATGTTTTGAAACTTAACAATTCAACCCCTACACTTTTACAAAATTTAACAATTAACCCCTACAATTTTTGAAAATTAGTTACAATTAACCCCCTAAACTTTTACAGATTTATCATTTCATAACTTAACTTGTATTTATTTTTTTGTAATAGATGGATTCCGAACGTCGACGAGGGAACGCCCAAAGACATGCACGATCGTGGTCGACTACGTAATAGGGTTGTGACTGCGTCAGAACGCAGGAGAGCTGCTAATCATCCAGGACATATATCCACTAATGAGGGGGATGAGGGTGCTTATGCACGGACCCCTATTCACGGAGATGATAGAAGGAGTCCAGACCCCACTGATATTCCATTTGAGGCTCCTTATAATGTTCCATTGAGGGGGAGAGGACATTCTGTGAGGTTCCCGAGGTGCGACTCGCCCGCCCCTTGGATAGGGTGCGCCAGACGCGCGGATGCGAGGACACCACTTGCCTCGCTCCACCCTCCCTTGTTTAGGGGAAGACGAAATCAAAAGTGCGAGAGGAGTGCTTATATTAGCATGTTGGAATGTGCCTCTGCTTGCCTTGAGTGGATTTTGTATCCAATATGGGAACCGATGGTTTCCTCGCATCAAGTTATCCCTTGTTTAGGGGATACCGTGATATGGGAATGCATTACCTTTCATTCCCATTTTCCCTTTTTAGGGGAAACGGAAAAGTGCAAAAAGGATATTGCGACGCCCCACTATGGATTTATTGAAAATAGCCTTATGGCCCATTCATTATTACTATGGGAGCTTTGTTTCCGCATCAAGTTATCCCTTGTTTAGGGATACCAGATATGGGAATGCATCACCTCCATTCTCATATCTCCCTTTTTAGGGGAGAACGAGAAAGTGCAAAGAGAGAATGTTGCGAGGCCCCACCGAATCGAAAGTTTTAGAGTCGCCATCTTTATTTTAAGGCAAATAAAGCAAAACCAAAGAAAATAAAAATAAACCGTAGAAAAGAAACGGGTTCTGAGGCTAAGTTACGAGTTGGAAGGTGTTAGGCACCCAACTCGCTCCTTTCGGTCTCGAAATGGTTTTTGGTCAAGTATGCTTATTGTCACATTTATTTAGCAAATAAATAAGGTATTATAATGACAGGAAATTTAAACAAATACATTCGTGGCCACATTATTTACGGACTCAGCCCTCTCTTCCAATAATTACGCATATTTAAGAATATTTGGCCATTATAACGGCTCTTTACATAATATTTCCTATTCTAATCCCAAAGACAACGGCTTATATGGGCTACATTATGCGCCGGATTTAAATAACAACTTTTAAAAATAAATAAAAGACGTAAAATATAAATAAATAAAATAACGACAGAGAGCTCTCGCCTGTCCTTTCCTCGAGAGGAAGTCTTTTGTTGTTTGTGTAGTTGTTGTTTTGAGTCAGGTAATAATGACCGCTTTATTTATGAGGCTCGGGGCTTATCAACTCTGGCAAGAGTGACACTTATTTGGGTAGGTTTTGGCCTTTTGGTTGGGCGGAACCTAGACTTAATTTTTGACTTTTCACTCAGCATTCTGGCAAAGTAACGGCTACTTTGGGATTTTTGGACTGGGAAGTGAGGTGGATACCTAACAACTAGGCTAGGGATCACTTATAACCTATGGGTTTTGATTTTGGCGTAGTTTGACTCCGGGCTTGGAGATTCTGGGCTTCCACTCACCTATCTCGCACCTCTCGCACTAATTCTTGACTAAGAACAAGCAGTAGCCACAAGCGATCTAAAAAATCGCGAAGAATTGAGCACCGAAATGAGAGGCCTGGGGTCTCTATTTATACCGAAGGCCGAGGACGCTACTGGCATTTCTCCGCTTTGTTTCTTGCATTGGTGAGTTGTACTCCAAGCTTCAAGAGTTGTACCATTTAAATGTGAGAGAGACGCATATAGCTTGCATGTGCCAAGGCACCCTTGGTGCGGCACCATGCAGCTTTGTAACTTTCAGATTTTTGCACTTTACCCCCTCAGTAGCTTCATCAAGCTTATCATGCTTTTCTCTTTTTCGCATTTTTGACTCGCAACTTGACATTTGTTAAGTTTTAACAGCTTCTTGATATTTTATGTCGGCCACATATAGGGTACGAAATTGGGGTGTCTATAGAGCCCTCAACGATGGAGTCTACTGCAACCTTAAGGCCATCGAGTAGACGAACATCGTTGATAAACAATAGACTCTCCAATTTCTGCTCAATTAAGAACGGAGAATGCAATTGGTAGCGCTTATAATGCACAAAGTAACATGTTATCCAAACTCTATAACCTAGACATTTTTAGTCGGTTATAAAAAGTTATCGCAGCTTTTAAGAGATATGAATTTAATGTGCTCGATGGTCTGACCTACTAATGTAGGTCGCCCACGTATTCCTATTAAAGGAAATCGACTGCAAACGTAGTTCGTGCCAAACCTAAACTACAACCAAGTGAGGATGTCATGTCCTTCGGTCAAGCCCGATCGAGAACACAATGGAAAAAGATTTTTGTGTTTTCGAAAACGCCGTATTCTTCCTGGTCCGAAACCGTTGTCAAATACTTGGTATGAAGATTTGAATGTTCGCCACCACATTTCAACCGGTCAATACCTTGTCGTTGAAACGTGTTAAGAAGAATTTTCTAAGTTATGTCCGGGCCGGTCGCCGCCTTGTTTCCAAACATAACCCGAAAACTTTCAAATATCCGTAAAACCGCACTCGACCGATAAAGATCCGTCGAAAGCCGAGCACGGCAAATTGATCATTCTTCAAGTATTTTCAAAATTGTGAAGTGGAAAACATTCTTTTTTCCTTCCTCTTTCTCCCTTTCTCAAATATTCCTCTTTTTGTTTTTTTTTTTTGAAATATTCCTCTTTTTTTGTGTTTTTGAAATATTCCTCTTTTTTTGTGTTTTTTGAAATATTCTCTTTTTTTTGTGTTTTTAAGAAAAACTTTCCTAAAAAAGGAAATTATTCTAAAGTCGTGGTAGGAATACTGCACTGACTTACCTTTTGCGCCTGTGTGTCACATGATTCGGCCGATCTTGGCATTTTTGCCACTCTTGCGGGAATTTATTCTTCTTTTTTTTTTTTTTTTTTGTGATGGTCTGACCTATAAAGATAGTCGCCTACGTATCCTTTATGAATCGACCAAACGTAGTTCTACCTCGTCAGAATTTGGTCTTGTTCCTTTTCTTCTTTTTTTCTTCTTTGATTTTTTCTTTCTTTTCTTTTGATTTTTTCTTTTTTTTCTTTTGCTTTTCCTCTCTTCTTTTTTTTCTTTTGATCTCGCCGGGATGTTATTTTGTCCTTTGGTGAATGGTTGCCAATTTTGGTTAACAAGATTGACTTTGTTAACTTTCCGTTAGCTCGTGGACCATTTTGAAAAATTTGAAACTCGAGGACCAAAGTGTTGCAAGCCAAACTTTGAGAGGGAAAAGGGAAATTTTTCTCCCCTTATGGACTCGAAAGAGGAGAAGCTATCGCTTCTTTCTTCTTCTTCCTTCGCTTCATTTCTCTCACATTGTTGCTAATGCTTTCTTTCTTTCTTTTTTTTATTTTTTCCATTTTTGCTCCTTTTCTCGATTTTCTTCC
>CM028377.1:87970823-88008631 GCA_013146195.2 Codonopsis lanceolata | reverse complement strand
AATCGATGTATTTTATACCGATTTTATATACTTCTATGACTTAAATTATGCTATTTCACGAGGCTTTTGGCTACTAATATATGTTTTCGTGAGTTTGTAAGTTTCAGTGGTTATTTAGAAAATATGCGAAACTCCGTGGTTTTAAGTGCAAATTTCAAGAAGGGCCAAAAAGGAAAATGAAGAAAGAATGAAGTATGTCAATTCTCGACACCTTGACGAAGTGCTCTCGCACTTTAAGCACCGCAAGACGTGGTCGAAAGGCAACAACCAAGAATTCCAAAGGCCGACAACCGAGACCTTATGACGCAGGTACTCAACACCTT
Organism: Codonopsis lanceolata; assembly: GCA_013146195.2. Lineage (NCBI taxonomy): Eukaryota > Viridiplantae > Streptophyta > Magnoliopsida > Asterales > Campanulaceae > Codonopsis > Codonopsis lanceolata. The sequence continues at coordinate 88,008,308 of CM028377.1, read as the reverse complement.
GCGACCGCAAGGTGGTCGAATGCTGATTTTCGATTTTCACACAATATTCGATTGATTTACAACTCCCAGTATAATATAGAAGTCGATGCCGAGCCAAAAAGAAGAGGACGGTGGAAGCTCTCTTTAGTAGATTTTAGGTAGTTTTTAGATTGTATAACATAGTTAGATTTTGTAATTTCAAGTATTGAAGATCAAATCATGTATCCGATCATCTCCATGTGTCATTGTCTATGATGAACTAAATCATCCATAATCTAGAGGTGGGAGGTAACTTGTATCAAATTTATGTTTTGATTCTTATATATGTTCATTCAATGCTTGTTGATTGTGTTGTTTATCAATCCCTATATTATTTTGCTTTGAACAAATGAATGTAATCGCAAATAATAAAGGCTTAGAGGTGCGGATAACCGCATGACCAATATATGTCGCATAATCGCTCACCAACACAATAAATTGACCTATCGATGCATAAGAGTGATAAGTTAGGACCAAGTTCTTACATGATCTAGGTGACAGATAGATCATAAATCTAGTGACGACTAGATTAATAGTTCCTGTGCTTAGGATATAGAATGGATGAATTTTGGTGGATGGAGGTCGAACCAATTGTTCAACGACTATATCTATCTTTAGTGAACGAACCCAAGACATTGAATGACATTATTATGAATTGAACATAAGATCTTCATACCGTTATTACCGCCTAATTAGTTAAACATTTATAAATAGTAGTTTAGAGTAGAAATAAATATAAAAACCCCTTTAGATTAATAATTTGCTATCAATAAATTGCAATCGCTCGTGATCACTTGTCTCTCGTGGTTTCGACTCTTGCTTCCAATACTATTCTATAATAGTCTTGTCCACTTGCAAGGAAAAGATTAATTAAAACATCGATCAAGTTTTTTGGCGCTGTGGGGACAAGCTAGTTCACGTAGTTAGTTTGTTGTTAACGTAGTTTTTAATTTAATTTAGTTTTTAGTTTAATTTTCAGTTTTTATAAAAAAAAATATTAAAAAAATACAAAAAAGATTTTATTTTATTTTAATAGTTAGTTGTTTTAAATTGCTTTAATTTATTTTTATGCACGGTCGTAGATCTTTGAATCCTAAATTGGTAGACTTAAATCAAGATATAAATATTGTTAGAAGAAATCAAGAAGTCCTTGAAAATCTAGCTCCCGAGTTTGATAATCAAGACCAATTGAATCAAGAGGATCCTCTGGTTGATCCTCCAATGGAAGAGAATAACAATAATCGTAATCCTGAAAACCTAGTTGACCCAGTCAATAGGAATCAAAGAGAAGAAGAACCTGCAAGAAGAAATATGGAAGTAGTGATAAATCAAAGAACTATTAATGACTTTAGTAGACCTTCATTAAATGTTGTGACATCATGTTTAGTCTTGCCAGATGCTGTTAGGAATTTTGAGTTAAAAGGTCATTATTTTAATGCCATACCATCTTTTCATGGGATGCCCCATGAAGATCCTGTCAGTTTCTTAAGAGAATATGAATACATGATGAGTACTTTTCCTTTAGGAGGGTTGACTGAAGATCAAATTAAAATGAAATATTTTCCAAGTGCATTAAAAGAATTGGCAAAGAGATGGTTTATGAACCTAACACCAAATAGTGTTTATACTTGGGCTCAATTATATGATTTGTTTATGAGTAAATTTTACAAACATGCATCTCTTACTGAATATAGAAAACAAATCATGTCATTCCAAAATGAACCAGGTGAAACATTCCATGAGTCATGGGATAGATTTAAAAATCTGCTCATTATGTGTCCTCATCATAATTTGGCTCAACATGTGTTAGTGCTTCAATTTTATCATGGTCTTTCGCCAGGCTTACAAACTATGGTTGATAGTGCAGCTGGTGGTTCTATTAATAGAATGACACCAGAAGCACTAGAAGAATTATTTGAGATGCTAAGTATTAATTCCCAACAGAAAAGTGCTAGAGGTAAAAATAGGAGCCTATATCAATTGCAAGATAATTCAAATACACAAGCTCAATTTGAAAATTGGCAAATTCAAGAAGCATGTGCTTTATGTGGATTATATTCTCATGCTACTAATTTTTGTCCGTCAAGTGCTATGTATTCGAACAGGGCTAATGCTATGAATATGTACCCTCAAAGGCCAAGGAATGATCCTATTCAAACACATATAATCCTGGTTGGAGGAATCATCCTAACTTTTCTTGGGGAGGAAATAAGCCTTTGCAACCTCAACAATTCCAACCTCAACCACCACAACCTCCACAGTTGCCAAATCAAAATCAGTTGAGAATTGAAGAAGTTCCCAAACAAGAGGTAGCTAGTAAAGGTCAAGCGATTGATGAAATACATGCTTGAAGAAATTGAAAATCTAAAGAAACACACATTGAAATTCTAGTTGATAAAAGAGAAGAAGGGAAGTTCCCTAGTCAAACCGAGCAAGCCAAGTCAATCACCGTCTTGCGAAGCGGTAAGGTAATAGGTGAAGAGGTAAGTGATCCTGATCCTTCTTCTAAAGTGCCTGCTACAATAGAAAATTCTGAAAAGGAAATTGAAAAAGAAATCGAAAAAGATAGTGATATTAATAATAAAGAGAATAATGAATTAAATAATCAAGAAGTAGAAGTAGAAGTAGAAGTAGAAGTTCCAAATAAGGAACAAGAAAAAGAAGTTCAAAATAAAGATAATACAATTGAAGTTGAAAAAGAGTTGGATCAAGAAGAAGAGGAACCTTATGTGGCTCCTCCACCTTATGTTCCTCCAATTCCGTTTCCAAGAAGACTTATGAAAAACCGAATGGACAAACAATTTACGGAAATTTATAATATGTTATCCAAAGTGAATGTTAATCTTCCTTTGCTTAATGTTATTAAAAATATTCCAGCTTATGCAAAGTTTTTCAAAGATCTTCACTCTAAGAAACACAAGTTTGAAAACAATGAAAAGATTGTTGTTTCTGAAAACGTAAGCTCTGTTTTACAACCCGAATTACCACCTAAGTTGAAAGACCCTGGTAGCTTTAATATCCAAGTTTCCTTGGGAAGCTCTAAAAAGATGAAAGCAATGCTAGATTTAGGAGCAAGTATTAATTTGATGCCTTTTGCGGTCTATAAACAGTTAGGGTTAGGAGAACTAAAACCCACTAATATGCAATTACAATTAGCTGATCGCTCAGTTAAATATCCTTTGGGTATAGTGGAAGATATCCTAGTTCAGGTTGATAAACTAATCATTCCAGTTGACTTTGTGGTTCTAGAGATGGAAAGGAAGATATGCACTAATAATGAAGTCCCAATATTGTTAGGCAGACCATTTATGGCCACTGCCAATACAATGATTAATGTGAAAAATGGTAAACTCACAATGTCAGTCCTAGGTGAAACTGTTGAAATCTCTGTGTTTGATGCCATGAATAGACCTAGTGACATAAGTGCCTGTTTTTCAATAGATGAGATTGAAAAGTTATCAACCGAAACCTTTGAAGAAGAGGAAGAATATGAGAGAGATAGATTCATAGTTTATGATGATAGTCCTATCCCTCCCATAAAAATTGACATTGAGGAGATTGAAAGAGAAATAGAAGAAGAGGAAAGATTAGAGAGAGAAAAGTTAGAAGCTAGTAAAAAGAAAGATAAAGAAGAAATAGAAAAGAATCGAAAATAATTCGATAAGCTTTGAAAAGTAGAAAAAGAAAGTTATGAAATTAAAGATGATGAAGTAGAGATTCGAAATCTCTCTTTGAAGAAATTGAGATAGAAAATATTGATGAAGAAATTGAAGATAATAAAGTGGAGAATGAAGAGGCTAAAATAAAAGAAACTATTAAAGTAGAAAATTCTGAATTTATGCCATCCATTAATTCTCCTAAAGTCGAAGAATTAAAGCCATTACCACCCCATTTAAAATATGCATTTTAGGGGAAGGTAACACTTTGCCTGTTATTATAGCAGCCGACTTAACGGAAGAGCAAGAAGCTAGTTTGTTAAAAGTTTTATGGACACATAGAGAAGCTTTAGGATGGTCTTTAGCCGATTTAAAAGGAATTAGTCCCTCTATGTGCATGCATAAAATACATCTAGAAGAAGGTAGTAAACCTTCAAGAGAAAGGCAAAGAAGACTTAACCCACACATGGAAGAAGCCGTTAGAAAAGAAGTTCTTAAGCTCTTAGATGCGGGTATAATTTACCCTATATCGATAGTAAATGGGTTAGTCCTGCTCAAGTAGTTCCTAAAAAGTCGGAATTATTGTTGTTAAAAATGAGAAAGATGAATTAGTCCCTACAAGAACAATAACCGGTTATAGAATGTGCATTGATTTGCGAAATTAAATGCGGCAACTAGGAAAGACCACTTTCCTTTGCCATTTATTGACCAAATCCTTGAAAGACTAGCCGGTCATGAATATTATTGCTTTCTTGATGGTTTTTCTGGGTTATAATCGGATCCTGTTGCACCCGAAGACCAAGAGAAAACAACCTTTACATGTCCCTTTGGTACTTTTGCTTTTAGGAGAATGCCTTTTGGATTATGTAATGCACCAGCTACTTTTCAAAGATGCATGATTTCTATATTCTCAGATTTAGTTGAAAGATGCGTAGAAGTTTTCATGGACGATTTTTCGCTTTTGGAAATTCTTTTGATCATTGTTTAGAAAACCTTACATCGATCTGAAAAGATGTTTGTGAAACTAATTTAACTTTAAGTTGGGAGAAAAGTCACTTCATGGTAAAACATGGAATTGTCTTAGGGCATGTTGTTTCAAATAAAGGCATTGAAGTTGATAAAGCTAAAATTGAAGTTATTTCACAACTACCCCCTCCCACTTCAGTTAAAGGAGTTAGAAGTTTTCTAGGGCATGCTGGTTTTTATCGAAGATTTATAAAAGATTTTTCCAAAATCTGTAAACCTCTATGTAATTTGCTAGCAAAAGATACATAATTTATTTTTGATAAAGAATGTTTAGAAGCTTTTAATTTATTAAAAGAAAAATTAACTACTGCCCCTATTTTATCCGGCCCTGATTGGTCACTTCCTTTTGAAATCATGTGTGATGCATCAGATTTTGCGATTGGAGCCGTGTTAGGACAAAGGGTAGATAGAAAGCCTCATGTGATCCACTATGCTAGTAGAACTCTAAATGATGCTCAATTGAATTATACAACTACTGAAAAGGAATTTTTAGCAGTAGTATATGCTTTAGAAAAATTTAGATCATATCTGCTAGGATCAAAGGTGATAATTTTTTCTGATCATTCTGCATTAAAATATTTGTTAAGTAAGAAAGATGCTAAACCAAGATTAATTAGATGGATGTTATTGTTACAAGAATTTGACATTACAATCAAAGATAAAAAGGGAACCGAGAATGTTGTAGCCGACCATTTGTCTAGATTAGAATTTTCACCCTTGCTTGAACGTCAATTTCTTGATGATCCTGTCCCCATAAATGATAATTTTCCTGATGAACAACTCTTAGCCATTAAAGATTCTGACCCTTGGTATGCTGATTTTGTCAACTACTATGTGTCTGATATCATTAATCCGGATTTTGATCATTATGAAAAGAAGAAATTTTTGGCGGAAACTAAAAATTATTTTTGGGAAGCACCTCATTTATACAAAATTTGCTCTGATTCTTTAATAAGAAGATGTATTCCAGAAAAAGACCAACAAGGTATTATGGAATTTTGCCATGGATATTCTTGTGGAGGTCATTTTAGTGGAAACAAAACTGCTAGGAAAATTTTGCAATCAGGTCTATATTGGCCAACTGTTTTTAGAGATTGTGAACTGTTTTATAGAACATGTGACAAGTGTCAAAGAACAGGTGGAATAGGAAAGAGAAATGAGATGCCCTTGCATATTAATTTAGTGGTTGAAATTTTTGATGTTTGGGGTATTGATTTTATGGGTCCCTTCCCTGTGTCAAACAATTGTGAGTATATTCTAGTAGCAGTTGATTATGTTTCTAAATGGATTGAAGCAGTAGCAACCAAGACTAATGATGGAAAAACAATAGTTAAATTTGTAGAAGATTTGTTTGCTAGATATGGAGTACCTAAGGCCATAATAAGTGACCAAGGAACTCATTTTACCAATAAGTTGTTAAATAATGTCCTTAGAAAGCATGGTGTAACTCACAAGTTAGCTACACCTTATCATCCACAAACATCCGGCCAAGTAGAAGTTAGCAATAGGCAAATAAAAGCAGTATTAGAAAAGACTGTTAGGCCTAATCGTAAAGATTGGGAATCTAAACTTAAGGATGCTTTATGGGCATACCGAACTGCTTTTAAGACACCCATAGGAATGAGTCCATATAGAATGGTATATGGCAAAGCTTGCCATTTACCAGTTGAAATTGAACATAAAGCCTATTGGGCGGTTAAAGAGTTAAATTTAGATTTAACATTGGCCGGAGAAGAAAGATTGTTTCAGTTAAATGAGTTAGAAGAACATAGGTTGAATTCGTATGAGAATGCTAAAACATATAAAGAAAAGACCAAAAAGTATCATGACATGGGGTTAGCCAACAAAATGTTTCATCCAGGTATGAAAGTGTTACTTTTTAATTCTAGATTAAGGTTATTCCCCGGAAAGTTAAAATCTAAATGGTCTGGTCCCTTTAGAATCGTACGAATTTATCCTCATGGAGCTGTTGATATTCAAAATCCTAAAAATAATGAAGTTTTCAAAGTTAATGGACACCGACTCAAGCCATATTTAGAGCCGATGTCAGTTGAACGAACAATTGAGTTAATTCGTTTGGCTGACAATGAACCACCCCGAGATTAGGCTTGTAGTTTGGTCGAGCCAAAGACGTTAAACAAAGGCGCTAAGTGGGAGGCAACCCACTACTTTGAATGTATTTGCTTTTGTAGTTAGTTTAAATATGTTTTTCTCCGTTAAATTTAAGTTTTGGACATTTAATTTTTGATTAAATATGCCAAAATCTAAGTTTGGGGGAGAAAAACATCTTAGTGTTGTATTTATATGTTACTAATAATTTTTAGTTTAGAGTTTTTTTTGTTAAGTTTTTGCATACAGGAAAGATTCAAGACATAACGGAAGTTAACGGAAGGGTTAAACTGCAAACTGTTGAAAAGAGAAGAAAGAAAATCAAGTGGGAAAGTTCTGCCGACCTTGCGGACGCAAGGTGGTGGAGACCTTGCGACCGCAAGGTGCTCCGTAAATGAAGATTTCGTGCAACGCATCGTCATCATGGGGAATCGCCAAGTCCAACGCTTTGATCGCCGACCTTGCGACGCAGTGTGGCGCACTGCGACCGCAAGGTCCTTCTATATAAACAGTGCCGGGTTTTCTTCAGAAATTCACACAGAAAATTCTCTCCCTCTCTCAAGCAGCAGCAGCAGCCGCCCTATCCCTCTCAATTTCCGGCATACACTCAAAGAATCTCTCTCCTCCCTCTCCAAACTCTTCATCTTCCACCTCCATCCATAATTCCATTACACTCCATTGAATTGAAGACTTTTTTTTTAAGAAGAAGAACTTCCATTGCCGACGACGATCGAGCTCACACTCCGGCTGCATTCTCTCCATTTAAGCTGCAAACAAGTAACACTATCACACTCTTTAATTTTACACGTAAAATATTTGCATGCTAGGGTGCTAGACAATTTTTGACGTAGATAAAATTTTTTTGCATGCTTAGAATAAATTTTTAAATTTAAAATTTTAAACTTGAGTTTTTAATTTTATAAAATCAAACAAAATGTTCCGTAAGCGTAGAAATACCGATGCTTCGTCCTCCGGCCCCGCTCAGGAGGAGGAACAAAATTTTGACATCACCCGATTCATGTCCTACGAGGCATCAGAACGATATACGGCCAAGCTCTCCAAGTCCTTGGTGCCCGAAAGGGGATTCAAGGCTGAAGACTTTGGCCTCCGTCCCAATCTGATAGCTCGTAGGTGGGGACTTTTGATAGATTCTCCGGCAAGGGCAGCCATAGTGCCCATTGTCCGAGAATTCTATGCCAATGGCAACATTGGCATAGATGGGGGTGTATTAGACACTGTTTATGTTAGGGGCGTGGTTGTAAATTTTTCGTCCCAAAGCATTAACACCTATTTCGGCACCTCCAACTTTGCGGTTGGTGCCGATGACTTTAGCACACACCTCAACCCCCGTATCGATGTCGAGGTGGTCAATGCGACCATCGCACTCCCTGGTGTGGTGTGGTCCTATAACCGTAACCCACCTTTTGGACCACGCACCATGGGGGAGTCCTTCCTCCAAGACACGGCCAAGCCCGTGTATAAATTTGTTTGCGGACGTCTCATGCCCTCCAGTCACCAACACACGGTGACTTGGGAGAGGGCTATCTTGACCTACACCATTATGACCGGTGGGTCTGTTGATGTTGGCCGTTTGATCAATGGCCAAATCAAGACCCTTATTAGAGGTAGGACGAATGCGGGGTTCGCGTTCCCGCATTTGATTACCGAGTTGTGTAGGGGGCAGGCGTGAGACTGCCCAAACACGCGGAGAGGCTGAAGGCTGGTCCGGCCATTACGAGGGCCATTTTGTTTGAGCATCACCAGCAGCCGAGAGTGAGGGTTCCTCAAGAGGAGGAACCCGAAGAGGAGGCGGAGGACCCGCTCGTGGAGATCTCCAACAAGTTGGAGGAAGCTGTCCTCCAAACTGATATGGTGAGTCAGCAGTTGGCACAAATGTGTGCCGACCAAACCGAATTTTTCGGTTGGGTTAACACTGTGGGACAAAATGTCTCAAATTATTATGGGCTGCCACCTGGCACGATCCCCAAGTTTCGTCCTCATTCGCTATTTCCGCCCGACTCACCGTGAGTCGAGGCCCAAGTTCCGTCCTCATTCGTTAGGTGGACCCGCTATCTCCTTTTGATATTTGTCCTACCCCATCAATCCACTCATATGTTCCTCTATTTTGAGGACAAAATAGAAATTAAGTTTGGGGGGATTTTAAACTTTAAGTCTTAGCAGGTCCTAGCCTAACGAGGAATGGAGTTGGGCTATGTTTCTAGGGTGAAGAAAAATTTCTTTATACGATGACCATCTAAATCTTCACCCTATTTTCCTGTTTTTAATTTTTTCTTATTTTCTGGAGTTGTTGGCATGACCAGAATACTATAATAGTAAGAACCTTTAGGGTCCTAACAAAAGAGTCATCGTCATCATCTCCAAATTTCTTAGAAAAATATATTTAAAAAAAAAAAAAAATTATAAATTCAAAATATTCATCCTCGAGTTTAAGTGTGGTAGTGCTAGTCGTGATCGATGAGGAGTTAATGCAATGAACCGCATAGTTAGTCCGTAGATCCCTCTGAAATTTACTTAATTTTGCGAAACTTTTACTTTTCTCCAAATTCTTCATGCACCCACACCAGTCATAATTATGGATTGATTAGAATAGTTTTATAAAGTTTATAACACCTACTTCATTACAACTAGATATGCACAAGAATATGATGCATAGCCATTCGAACATACTTGTTGCATTAAATTGTGACTCAAGCACACTTTCGAACCGTGTCTGCATGTTAGTCTCAATTGTCCCTACCATCTGTCTTAGCGAATGCTTATGTGAAATCCAGTGATGCTAAACATTCAACCCCCAATTCCCATAGTTGATATGATATTTTGTGTTGTCTTACTTGCTTTAAAAACTACATGAGCATTTGGCATTAAGAAATGACTTAGGCCATCTTTGGATCGTTAGAGCCTAAATATTCCCTGACCTATACTAAAAATATCCCTAGTGTCCCCGTTGAGCCTAATGAAAAAGAATGGAGTGTGCTAAGCACACTATTTAAACCCCCATTCGCCATCGTTTCTATTACCCACATTAACTTAACCCTAAAAGCCTATACACTTTTAGCCTACCCTTTGAGAGAGTAGGATGTGGGAGGGGAAATTGATTTTGGAGGACCACTTCTTTTCAGTTAGGCTATTTTTCGGAAGGCTTCTTCTTTCCGTCGTTGAAAAAAAAAAGAAAAAAAAAAAGAAAAATTATGTATCGACGAAAAATGAAACGAAAAAAGAAAAGTGTAAACAAAGATTCAAATGGAAGCATAGCTTTCAAGAGAAAATTATTAGAAAAATCATGTTGATAAGAATGATGTGATATTTTTAGAAGTATATATTGTCCAAAACAAGTTTGGGGGGGAAAGAAGAAAACTGAAAAGTAACGAAAAGCACCCCTCCACTTGTAGTCTTTGCATGTCCTAGCCTAAATAGGGAAAACTTCCTTTTGCTTGGAAGTATGAGGGATAAAGGGTAGTCTTACTCTCTCACTTTGAATTCCAATCCCTTTCCATCAAATCCCCCAACACCTTGGCCTTACATTACAAGCTAATAAAGACCTAATGATCTTCTTGCCAATGCTTATGTTGTTTTAACTGTCAAGTGAGTAATATGGAATTGATCACACACTTCATGTTCATTATTATTCACCCTAAAGCTCACTGTGTTAGCATAATCTTAGCTATTACAAGTCATTGGGATAGGAGAGCATTGTATGTCATACATAGAAGTGCATGGGATGGATGTATAAGTCTTTTAAATCCTTAGGACCTTTCTGTCTCAGAATCGACCGGGTTTGATGGTAGATCTCATAATTCTTAATGCATAATTTTCTATTAAACTTTGATTTTCATATGAATGTGGTGTTTAACTTAATAAAACTGTTTTAGTTAAGATATTCTTTAAGACTGATGATCACACACACACGGAGAAATTAGAAGTAGTAGCAGTTTTAAGAAAAGGTCAGTTGGTTTTATGTGACTAAGCCTGCATATATGTGGTGAGCATCGAACTGAGATTACTTGCATACCATACACCTATAACTTGAGATGAAACCAAAAAGATTTTATTCGTAGTTTAATTTTTACCCGTTTTTGTATTTATCTGTTTTTGTATTTATATATAGTCGAGTCACTCGAAAGAGTCTCCTTGAGTTTGTGGGTTTATAGAGGAGTGTAAATAGTGTCACCCTCCAAAAAGATTTTAATTTTTTATGCTTTTGTATTTATATGTTTGTTTACTCGTGGACGAGCAAAGTTTAAGTTTGGGGGTATTTGATCGATGTATTTTATACGTCGATTTTATATACTTCTATGACTTAAATTATGCTATTTCACGAGGCTTTTGGCTACTAATATATGTTTTCGGTGAATTTTGTAAGTTTCAGGGTTATTTGTGAAAATATGAGAAACTCCATGGTTTTAAGTGCAAATATCGAAAAAGGGCCAAAAAGGAAAAATGAAGAAAGAATGAAGTATGTCATTACGACACCTTACGCACGCGACCGCAAGGTAGGCAAGACGGGTCGAAAAAAGGCAAAGAACCAAGAATTCCAAAGGCCGGACAAACTGGAGACCTTGTGGACGCAAGGTACCCAACACCTTGCGACCGCAAGGTAGTCAGAATGCTTGATTTTCGGATTTTCACACAATAGTTCGATAGGATTACAACTCCCGGGTATATATAGAAGTCAGATGCCGAGCCAAAAAAGAAGAGGACGGCTGGAAGCTCTCTTTAGTAGATTTTAGGTAGTTTTTAGACTGTATAACATAGTTAGATTTTGTAATTTCAAGTATTGAAGATCAAATCATGTATCCGATCATCTCCATGTGCTGTTCATTGTCTATGATGAACTAAATCATCCATAATCTAGGAGGTGGGAGGTAACTTGTATCAAATTTATGTTTTAATTCTTATATATGATCATTCAATTCTTGTTGATTGTGTTGTTTATCAATCCCTATATTATTTTGCTTTGAACAAATGAATGTAATCGCAAATAATAAAGGCTTAGAGGTGCGGATAACTGCATGACCAATATGCATATGTCGTACACTGGCTCACCAACACAATAAATTGGACCTATCGATGCATGAGAGTGATAAGTTAGGACCAGGTTCATACATGATCTAGGTGACAGATAGATCATAAATCTAGGTGACAGCTAGATTAATAGTTCCTGTGCTTAGGATATAGAATGGATGAATTTTGCGGGGATGGAGGCTGAACCAATTGTTCAACAGACTATATCTATCTTTAGTGAACGAACCCAAGACATTGAATGACATTATTATGAATTGAACATAAAAGAGATGCAAGTGAAACCCAGAATCCTAGATTTCCACCTTCCATAAGATCTTCATACCTGTTATTACTGTCTAATTAGTTAAACATTTATAAATAGTAGTTTAGAGTAGAAATAAACATAAAAACCCCTTTAGATCAATAATTTGCTATCAATAAATTGCACTGTTCGTGATCACTTGTCTCTGTGGGTTCGACCCTTGCTTCCAATACTATTCTATAATAGTCTTGTTCACTTGCAAGGAAAAAGATTAATTAAAACATCGATCAATGACCGACGAAACTCCAGCTAAAGGGGTCCCTTTTGTTAATCCGACACAATGTTGGGAGGTGATACTCGCCCACATGGAAGATTTTAAGGTTAAGTTTGCTCAAATAGATGAGAGGTTTGATAGGCTTGAGGAGGATAGGCGAAGGGAGGAACCTAGGGAACGTAGAGCTCAAAGAGGTAACCAATTAGAAGAAGAATTTAATGAGCTCGGTTTGGGAGAAAATCATGGAAGAGTAAGGCGAGAGATTCCAAGGAGAGAAGAAAATAATTGGGAAACCATTAAGTTAAAGATTCATGTTTTTAAGGGGTCAAGTGATCCAGATGAGTATTTTGATTGGGAAAGAAAAATCGAGAAAGTATTTGATTGTTATACCTACACTGAATTGCGGAAGGTCAAATTAGTCCGCCGAAGTTCGTGGACTATGCTAGTATCCGTGGGATCAAATGATAGGTGATAGGAGAAGAATTGGGATGCTCGGTTACTACATGGGAAGAAATGAAGCGCCTTGTGCGTCATCGGTTTGTTCCTAATCACTATTATAGGGGTGTTCTACATAAATTGCAGAAGTTGACACAGGGTTCAAAAAGTGTTGAAGACTATCACAAGGAGATGGAGATGTTGACGGCTAGGGCCAATTTGGGTGAAGATGCCGAAGTAACAATGACAAGATTTCTGCGAGTTTGAATCATAATATTGCGTATATTGTTGATTTACACCAATATGAGGACTTGGGTGAAATGGTGCACATGGCAGTCAAGATAGAGCAACAACAAAAGAGGAGGAGTACCACTCGTCCAAGTAGTTCAACTCTGGTGCAACAACAAGATAAGATCGCAAGCAAGGTTGAGCCCGAAGCAAAAGTGGCTACGATTCCGCAAGAGCCCCAAGGAAAGCTGAAAATCCCAGGTTGAAGTCTAAGGAAGTGCAATGTTTCAAGTGCAAAGGGTGGGGACACTTGGCGCATGAGTGTGCCAATCAACGGGTTATGGTGGTACGTGGCAATGAGGTGGTAGAAGAAGAGGATGATGAACATGAAGTCATTGAAGCCGAGGGGGACTTTATAAATCTAGAGGCTTTGGTTTCTTGTCGCGTGTTGAATATGCAAGCTAAGGAGGAAGGATATGATCAACGCGATAACCTCTTTCACACACGGTGTCGCATCAATGACAAGATTGGTAGTGTGATTATTGATGGAGGTAGTTGTACTAACGTCGCTAGCACTTTCATGGTGGAAAAGTTGGGTTTGACAACATCAAGGCATCCTCAACCTTACAAACTGATCGTGGGGAAGTGAAGGTGGAGAAACAAGTGCTTGTGACATTTTGTATAGGAGTCTACGAGGACGAAGTCTTATGTGATGTGGTTCCTATGAATGCAAGCCATTTATTACTTGGAAGGCCATGGCAATATGATCGTCAAGTGAAGCATGATGGATTCACCAACAAATATTCCTTCGTGTTTAATCAGAAGCCAATCACACTCGTACCACTAACACCAAGCCAAGTGCATGAAGACCAAAGGAGGATGCTAGTTGAGAGTAAGGGTAAGAAAGTTTTGTTAAATGTTCAGGATCACGAGTTGTTTGATCCAGGGAAAAAGGGGTGGAATAATGGACAACGGTATGGGTCTCAAGTTCGAATCAAATTCGGACCAGGAAGCAAGATTGGAGGAACTGTGGATCTTGCGGCCGCAAGGGTCCATAGACCTTGCGACCGCAAGGTCTCCAGAAAAAGTTGTCGTTTGTTTTATTTTAACTGTTTTACTATTTGGGTATAATTAGAGTTTTAGTTTCCTTTTATTTAGTGTTTCCTTTTATTTAGGTTTCTTGTTCCTAAAGTTTAGGGTTTAAGAGTTTCCTTTTATTTAGTTTTCTTGTTCTACAAGAATTAGGATTTGTTTTGTAAGCCTATAAAAAGGTATTCTTAAACATTGTTTTAGGCAGAGAATTTTGATGAATAAAAAGTTGAGTTGATTTTCTGGTTAGAAAATTGTTTCTTTGAGTGTCCTGGATTGGAAGCTTGGATTATAAACATCGTGGATTCGTTGTTTATAATTGAATTTGACTTATCAGTTGGAGAGTCATCCCAATTGTGGCGTTATTCACAATTTCAAGGTTCGCGTCATCTCGAAGGCGTTGGGTCGCGGAGTCATTCATCCTAATACCTTTCTAGGAGATCTTGGGTTCCATATTCCCTCATCAATTTTAGACTATGTCTCCTTTGAGACTGACTAACGGATCTTAATTCTAATACACAGTAGGTCGAGCCAAGACGATCTGCTTAAGTTTTTTTTGCCAAATATTTATCGTAGGGTGCCTTTGTAATAGGAAGAAAAAAGTGGGGGTGACTGTTCATAATAGTAATTGTAGAGGGTGACGTTGTAATGAGAAGAAAAAAAGAGGGAGTTACAAGAGGATAACCACCTTCCCACATGTTTCTTCTTTTTCTTTTCTTGATAGGTAAGTATGATCCTTTGATATATGAAATGAAACCAAGAACCTCAAGGATTTTGCCTTAAGTGCCCTATGTGGGCGTGGGAGTTAATCAACCCTAACAGTTAAAATTTTCTAATGGATTTAATTTCAACAAATATATAGTTAACTTTTGTTTTAAATGGAAGTGTGAGAACTGATTTGTATAATTGTAGTCCCTAAGGGAGTGTCCCAGTGGTAGTGATAGGACTTCACAAAGTGTGAGGTCTCATATTTGATCCCTTCTCATGTCCTCCCTTAATTAGGAGGAAAAATAAAATATTTGTATTATTGTATATTATAAGAAACTCCATCCTTTTAAAAAAATATTGATTAAAAAAAAGGAATTGACTTAATTAGAAATATTAAGATATTGTATGATTTATAAAAATGCTCATGAGATAGTGAGGTTAACAATCAAAGTAAGAATCAAATCAATGGTAAAATGGTAAAAATAAAGTTTTTTTAAATATAGAAGGAGCATTATAGTACTAATATTTATTTTACAGTCAATTACTTTTTCTTAAAATGTGTGACAAGTTAAAGAGAATGATTATTTAAAAATGGAGGAAGTATATGTTTTAATACGTTTTAAAATTACTTTTATCTCAATATATATATATATATATATATATATATATATATATATATATATATATATATATATATATATCAATCTAAAGGAAAATTTATGTTTCAAATATAATTTTATTATTATCTAAACATAACTCTTACCGAAGAAAAGAAAATAAATTTTTTATTGCCAAATAAAACATATTAAATTAATAATAATTTTACACAGAATGGAGGTAGTATTTTTTACATTTTATATTCTATTGAAATAATTTTATGCTTTAAGAAATTCAATTACTTTTATCTAAAAAAACATATGTTTATAAAACTAATTATTTTGCTATAATCTCAATTAAATCTCTCCATTAAAAAAACATATGTAAACAACAAACATGGGCAGCATGAATAGGAGAGGGCTGGAGACAAAAAAACAAAGTTACTATTACTGCTAAGAGTCCCTCAAAGTTTGGAGAAATGCTTAGTTTGTTTTAGAGGAAGAGGGCGTGGTAAGGTATCCGTTGTGGGATTAAGGATGGTTAAAAATCTCTAAAAATGGTTAAGAGGGTTGATAAAAGTCATCCATTGTGAATGCTCTTACATCAGAAACTTGATAAGCTTGGCAAACCCACTTTGGTATTATAAAACAAATTGAGGAAAATTATATTGGACGGAAAAACAAATGTGTGTAATAATATTATATTAGGAGTCTCTATGTCCACATCTATAGCATAGTGTCAATATGCATGTAACCGCATTAATGTATGCTTGAGGTCTCGTTGAGGGTAACGGCTAAAAAATTTTAGACTATTTTTCCTTTGAGACCGACTTACGGATCTTAATTCTAATACATAGTGGGTCGTCGAGCCAAGAGGATCTGCTTAAGTTTTTTGCCAAATATTTATTGTAGGGTGCCTTTGTAATAGGAAGAAAAAAGTGGGGGTGACTGCTCATAATAGTAATTGTAGAGGGTAACGTTGTAATGAGGAGAAAAAAAGGAGTTACAACAGGATAACTACCTTCCCACATGTTTCTTCTTTTTCTTTTTTTGATAAGTAAGTATGACCATTTGATATGTGAAATGAAACCAAGGACCTCAAGGATTTTGCCTTTAAGTGCCCTATGTGAGCGTAGGAGTTGATCAATCCTAACTGTTAAAATTTTCTAATGGATTTAATTTCAACCAATATATAGTTAACTTTTTGTTTTAAATGTAAGTGTGAGAACGATTTGTATAATTGTAGCCCCTAAGGGGGTGGCCCAGTAGTAGTGATAGAACTTCACAAGATTTGAGGTCTTAGGTTTAATAACTTCTCACATCCCTTTTAATTAAGAGGAAAAATAAAAGATTTGTATTATTGTATATTATAAGAAACTCCATCTTTTTTATAAAAAAATATTGATTAAGAAAAAATAATTGAATTAATTAGAAATATTAAGATATTGTATGATTTATAAAAATGCCCATGAGATAGTGAGGTTAACAATCAAAGTAAGAATCAAATCAATGGTAAAATGATAAAAATAAAGTTTTCTTTTAAATATAGAAGGAGCATTATAGTACTAAAATTACACACACACACACCAAACAGTGTCAATACAAAATCAAATCAACATACCATTAGAAAAACAATCTCAACTGTTTTTGTAGAATAAAAGAAGGAAGAGTAGAAGATCTACCACATCATTGCTTTCATTACGTCAAGCAAGAAAACTAAATCAAGCAATCATTTAAGAAAGTCCGTGTTGCAAATACTCCATTCGTTCATAAATTATCGTTTTGATAGATTTGACATACGGTTTAAAAAAATATATTTGATTGAATTATTAATAATATTAGTTTGACGTGTAATTTACTTTAAAGCTCATATGTATATGATCCATAATTAAAGTATGATGAAAAAGTAGGTGTAAAATGATAAAAATATTATTCTAAAAATAAAAATTTCAAACAAGACAATTATCTTAGAACGGACGAAAAATAAAAACAAGACAATAATTTGGGAACAGAGGGAGTACAAATTATCACAATTCAAAGTCAAGATCTTAAAAAAACTACAATAAGAGCATCCATCAGAGTGCGAGAGTCAAACCAAAAGGATGCATAATCACAACCATTCTTGTGAGTAAGTAAACCATCTTAGTTGGATAGCCAACTACAAGAAACAAAAATAGAGATTAATTTTCTTCCAATAATCTTTATATATTTTTTAAATGTTTAATGACACTACAAGTCCCTTGGCTTTGGGTCTAATTCATCATTAGTCTCTTAAGAAATTTTCGTTACAATTTCACCCTAAAAGTTTCAAATTTTCGTGCGATCAATCCTTTTGATGAATGCGGTTATGAAAATTCCATTAAATGTCTCATGTACATCATGTGTGTTTGCGTAAGGGCTAAAAAAAAACCTAAACAATATCAAAATTTACAGTTGAGTCCCTAGGGTTTGGAGAGAGACCACAAGCTCTTCTTCCCCAAATTCCTTTCCATCTCACTGAAATAAAACAAAACCCTAACCAAAACATGGAATCAAAAATAGTTTAGGTGTGAAAGTTTTCATCTTAGCCTTTACGAAATGCACATGATGCATTTAACGGAATTTTTCTAACGGCATCCCTCAAAAGGACAGAATGTGTGAAAATTTGAGCTTTTAGAACAAAATTGTTATGAAAACTTATGAAATAGACCAAAGTCAAAGGAATTTTAGTGTCATTAACCCTTTTTGAAATATAGTGGATTATTGCCCCCTCCAAGCTCAAAGGGTTGGGACGAGTGGATTTATTAAGGGGTGGATGTAAGAGAAAGCATGGGTGTACAGTCGAACCACTGAACCATCGAACTGAACCAAACTAAACCATGCGGTTTGGTTCAGTTTTGGTCAAAGGCGATTTGGTTTGGGTTTCCAAAATTTAAAAACCGACCAGTTCGGTTCGTGGTTTTCATGTCTGAACCAAACCGAACCGAGTTTTATTTGTTTAGCTATTTATTATATGTAATATAAATTATGTAAATTATTCTAGCGATTAGATATTGAAAGAAGGCTAAATCTGGACCCTTGATGTCGATTCATATATATAGATAGTCTTCTTATCCATTACCAAACCAGTAAACACAAAGTCACAACCCTAACTTTCCAAAACACGCTGTCGCACACTCATAGTCTCACGCCAAATCAGAATCTCTCTAGCTCACGGCTCTGTGCTCCTCTACACTACTGTTGGAGTGTTGGTCGTCTATGATGCATGGATACGTCATCTAGCCAGTGAATCGTGTATCTGATTCGTTCCAGATATGGCTACGCTTCAGATTCGGCAAATTTGTGCTTGGATACGCAAAGGGGGCGAATTTTCAACTCTTCGAAGTTTAGATAAGCAAAGGGGGCGAATTGTCAACGCAGTCATTTTGTTTTGAAAAAGGGGATAAATTGATTTGTTAACCTGTCGATACTTTCGAGATCGACTATTTAACTGAGAAAGAGAGAAACATTATTCAATTGAGAAAGAGAGAGACTAACCTTGCGACTGCCATCTCGCATCGAGCCCTAGCCACCAACCCATCGTCACCACTGCTGCTTGCTTTAGTTCAAACAAGACCACTAGAGTCGACCAGTCAAGACTCAAGACCAGTCAAGGTAAGTTCGATTTACGAAGCTTATTCTTCTCTTCGAAAAGACAACAGACGAGGTCACGACTCACGAATCTGCACTTCTTCTTCTTCTCTTCTCTTCTTTTTGATTTTATTCATTTTAGACTTTTAGTTGTGTGAATATTTAGACTATTTAACTATCATCTATTTAATATATCTATAATATATTTTGGATGTTGAATATTTATGTTTTGAATGTTAAATATTTATATGTTGGTGCATATGTTGAATATTTACATTTTAGTCGTTATAGTTTGAATAGTTACATGTTGGTCCTTATAATTTAAATATTTACACTTTACCCCACGTATCCGTATCCAGAATTTTTCAAAAATCTCATATACCCGTATCGCGTATCTGTGAATCCGTATCTACGTATCCGTATCTGTGCAACCTAGTTGGGCATAAGATGGTATGTTCTCTCTCTCTCTCTCAGTTCTCTCTCTGTCTCTTTCTATCCCACTCGCTTTCGAAGAAACAAAAACAGATTAGACTTCGGAGATTGTGATTTGAGAATATTGAGTTGTGGTTCGACACTTTGACTTGAATATTTGTGAATGCTCACTGCTCTTACTCATACTCTTAGGTATCGTTTGGTAGTCAGGATTAAGGTCAAATAGGATTAATAAACCGAGTTGTCTGATATTTGGTACGTAAAAGGTGGTTGAGACTAATAGCACGGGTTATCCGGATAAAGTCATTATCCCCTCACTATTAATACCAAGGAGGAGGGTGAAATTATTAGCGCCATCACTAAAAAAAATTGGGATTAATATTTGTAATCTCAAAACTACCCCCGATATACAAGTGAGGATTAATAGCGAAGACACTAATAGTACTAGAATTAATAATACTGCTTATCTTTATCCAACTACCAAACAAGCACTTAGTCTGTTCATGAGTTTGTTTTACTTCACAGTTCACATATTTAATAAGTGTTTAATGGAACACTATTTTAGTAATATAATTGATTAGTCCATTCGCTTTGACTCTCACAATTTTACAAACCTTAAAACCCTCATTCCTCTCTCTCTCTCTTCCTCTTTATAGTTTGCAGGTACTTTCTTTATCTCTTGACCTTCCTAATGTGTATTCCTGTTTGCTATTGAATTCTTTCGATTTTAGTTCCTAGTTATTAGCGGTGTAAATCAGAACCATCAAACCACGGAATCGAATCAAACCAAACAAAATCAATTGGTTTGGTTCAATTTTGGTCGAAGACGGTTCGGTTTCGGTTTCAAGAATTGAAAAACCACACGGTTCGATTCGGTTCACGGTTTTTGATATCGAACCAAACCAAATCGAACCGAACCAAACCACCCTATATATGTTTACTTATTTATTATATAATATATATTATATTACATTTATTAACGATTTTGAACCTTTGATTTATATATATATATATATATATATATATATATATATATATATATATATATATATATATATACGGATACTAAACCAAACAAAATCTTGATTATTGGAGAACTATTATTTCTTTCAATTTTTTGTGTTTATTTTAGAATTTGTATTGTTTTATTTATGATAATTTGTTGTTAGTAGATTATTTCCTAATTTTGATGTTAATTCCAAAATAAAATGTTATTTTTATTGTTATTTTTAATGTTGGTTAATTTCATTAAAAATAATTTATATAAACCACAAAACCAAACCAAACCAAACCGAGTGGTTCAGTTCGGTTCAGTTCTAAGTCTTACTCGGTTCGGTTTGGTTTGAGATTTTTGGAACCACTAGGAGGCGGTTCGGTTTGTGGTTTTGGCATAAACTCGAACCACTTACACCCCTACTAGTTATAGTGACTGTACTCCGCATAGGCTCTTTTGGTAATAATATTACTATAATTTTTAAGTGTAATATATATTTCTTTTTTTCGTAATAGTAGTGGTATAATTTTTAAAATTTTAGGCATTATGATTTAAATGTTTGAATATAAAACCAACATCATTTTCTAACAAATATGAAATATATATATATATATATATATATATATATATATATATATATATATATATATATATATATATATTCTATTGGTAATAATAATAGAAGTCTTCTTACCAATATGTGATACATCTATTCTATTAATAATAATAGTACGAGTTTTTTATTTTAACACTTTTGAGAGATACATCTATTATCTTAATAATAATAGTAGAAATTTTTTATCTTAAAACTTTTGAAACGATATTATTTTATATCTAATGTAGGATAGATCTCTTCTATTGTTACTAAAAGAATTTTATCTAAATTTTTTAACTAAAATAATTCTTTGTAATCAATTAGACAAATAATTTTTTTTGATAAGATTTTGCCTAAGGACTTTTAAAGTCAATATCAACTTTTAACAATTGTGAACATATATCTTCTTTTGTTAGCATAGTAAAAGTCATTTATCGAAATGCTTTTAAAACCAACATCAATTTTCAATCAATGTTTGTTGCATCACTTTTATTGGTAATTATAATAGAGATGCATCTTACATTGACTATAAATTAATGTTGATTTTAGAAATCATTAAAGTACTCACCTTATACTTGTTGAAAAATTAGTATTTTTAGTTAAAAAATTGTGCAGCTTGAGATACAAATTTCTTTGTATCATTTGTTTGTTGGCAAAGTTAATTGTACAGATGTGTTCTACTTTGTGTGAGCATCAAAATGATATATTTATTTGTCCAAATCGAGTTTTGGATGAATAAGATATCAATGCTTAAAGTATGGTGTTAGAAGTGGGTCATTAGAGTAAAATACTCACACAATGCCAATATAATAATATTATCTCACATTGGTTAAGAAATGATGTTGGTAATAAAAGTTTTTCTATATAAGATTTCCACTATTATTAACAATTGAAGAAATTAATAATAAATTATTAATATCAAAATATCGTATTAATTATTATTTTTAGCTAAAGACTAGAAAATGAAAAGTCTCAAGTCAAGTAATATGGAGGCTCGAGGATTCAACATATCAAAAGTTGGGTGATGTGTCACTATCTTAGAGTTGTCCTCCTCAACTTTAATATACTATAGTATAGATGTGTAATACATCTCCTCTATTGATAATAACATAAAAATTCTTTTATCGAAAGACTTTTATAACCAAATATCCATATCTAAATAATATGAAATACATCTTTTTCTAACAAATGTGTGATACATTATCTAAAGACATTTTAAACTAATATCACTTTCTTAACTAATGTGAAATATATTTTTTCTATGGGTAATAAGTATTTTATAAAAAGATTTTTAATACTTATATCACTCTCTATTCAATGTCGAATACATTTCATCATTTGGTAATAATAGAAGAAGTTTTTTTTATCTTACAAAATCGTAAACCAACATCTCTTTCTATATAATGGGATACATCTTTTCTCTTCTCTAATATTGATGATAAATGTATATGTTTTTTTATATGAAGACTTTTAAAATCAACATCACTTTTTAACCAATGTAGGATGTATTTCTTTTATTTATAATAATAATAATATAAAACCAACATCAGCTTATAGTAAATGTGTGATATATCTCTTTTATTGCTAATAAAAGTAAAAAATCTTTTATCTAATATTAAAATAATTTAAAATGAACATCATTTTCTAACCAAAATGATATATACATTTTCTATTGGTAATAATGATAGAATTCTTTTATCAAAAGACTTTAAAAACCAACATCACTTTCTAACCAATGTATGATACATATCTTTTATGGGTATTTAATAATAGTATTTTTAATACCAACATTAATTTCTAACCAATATAGATACATATCTTCTATTAGTAATAATAGTAAAATATTTTGTAATCAATGTGAAATACATCTTTTCTAAGAGTGATAGTTTTTAGTCTAAATAGTTTAAAATTTAACTTTTCTTTTTAAATAATATGAGATACATCACTTTTATTGGTAATAAGAGTAGAAGTCTTTTATATAAGACTTTCAAAACTAACATTTTTTTTCTTCTAAACATTGTAAGATACATCTCTTCTATGGTGATAAGTAGAATCTTTTATTAAAAGAATTTTAAAACCAACATCAATTTATAATAAATATGAAATACATCTCAACTAATATTACCATTAGAAGATATGCTTCTTACATTGGCTATAAATTGATATTTGTTTTAAAAGTCATTAGATCATTATAAGTTTTTTTTATCTTAAAACTTTTGAAACCAACATCATTTTCTAACGAATGTGGGATACATCTCTTCTATTATTAATGAAACAATTTTATCTAAACACTTTTAAACTAAAATATACTACTAGAAAACTGGTAATCAGTGACGGAACCCTCCGTCACTGATCAGTGACGGAAAACCCTCTTTAGGGACGAATAGTTTGTCACTGTTTTGGCGGGCTTTCCTTTAGCGACGAACATTCAACCGTCGCTAAATAAGCATCTTTAAAGAATATTCATTTTCCTTCCGTCGATGAACGCTCTGAAAATTCGTGCCAAATTTAGCGACGGAGATTCCGTCACTAATTGATTTATTCCGTCATCGGTGACGAGAAAACATCCGATCGTCAGCGATCAGTGACGGTTTCTCCGTCACTAATATAAAAAATTAATAATTTTTTTGGTAAATAAATTATAATTGTTTCTTAGTAGAAAAGTATTATAATCATTTTAATGAATGATATTTTATCAATTTATGAGTGTAAGTGGTTCGGTTTGGTTTTAGGCAAAAACCACAAACCGAACCGCACCCTATTGGTTCCAAAGATTTCAAACCGAACCGAACAGAACTACTCGATTCGGTTCGGTTTTGTGGTTTATATAAATTGATTTTAATCAACTTAATCATCATTAAAAATAAGAATAAAAATAAGATTTTAATTTGGATTTAACATCAAAATTAGATAATAACATAGTAAATAAAAGGTCAAAATATGAAAAACACCCCAAAGTAACCACTCAATCCCATAATGCCCCCAATGTTAAAATTTTCCCAACTTCATACCCAATCTTACCATTTGTCTTAGTTAGGACCCTCCCGTCAATGACAGTTAGAAATGCTAACGGATGAGGGGTCATTTTGGTCATTTGATTCGGGGGGCAAAGTGGGATTTGTTTATAGTTTATCATTTAGTTGATACTTTGGATATTTAAAGGGAAAAATGGTTTTATAACAATTAAAATATCTTTTTTTGAAAAATTATATTATTTAACAAAATTAAAAACAATATAATACTGAGATTTGGTTAATAATTAATTTTTATCATTAATTTGAACTTGCATATATGAGATGAGTATACATTTAGTTAATCTTTTGATTTTTAAAATAATTTTGAATTACAATTTTTTAAAATAATTAAAATTATTTTTAAAAAATAATTGTATTCCATATGCCCAATTCACCTCCTCTATTCCCCTTCAACTCTATCCGTCCAATCCGCCTCCTCTGCCAGCCACTCACTCTGGCTTCTCCACCCCAATTCGGTTTCATAGCCGAGCTGCATCATCATCTAGCGCCACTGCGGTGCGCCTTTCTTTCTCCGACTTCCCAGTCTGCCATCATCCAAGCCAGCGACAACTCAATTCCAGCGCATCCCTTGCCCTAGTTCGACATTCACCCAATCGAGCTCCAGTCTCCACTACTGCGATTCTCAACCCCATTCAGCCATAGCTTTCTTCTCTCGTAGAATCGTAGCCCTAGGCTCCTTTTGAATCAGTTTTGAATTCCGCTCCGTCTTCATTCAGATCCAGTTAACCAAGAAGGCAATGAAATCGGCTGATCAACTTCTTTCCACTTAGGAGCATCAGCCTTTTCATCCTTCCTACCCCAAGAAGGCAATGAAATCGGCTGATCACTATCTTTCTTAGAAGCTATTGCTCCCCAATCCGAAGATCTTGAAACTTCTTGTCCCCAAACACTAGATTTTGGCCATGCTGTACTAGCCCCAGCATTGTGTTTTTTGTTGCCTGCCCATCTGTCATTTTCATTCTTGCTATTCCAGGAACTTACTTCAGCTTCTTTAACCTTGTTGCCCCAAGAAGTTCCTTATAATACTGGCTGGTCCGGATTTTTCTCAGATTTGGCTGCAGTCCAACCAGTGGTGTAACACCCCGGATTCTTGCATGTGCATTGTGTGCTTGCCTTCATGTTTTCTTGTTGATTGTGAGCATGTTTACTTAGTCTATATATGATTTAGAAACATTCATAAGTCATTCATGAAGTTCTTAACATGTTTAGAATCATGTATGCTTGCTTGTTGAATCGCCGGTTCGATTGCTTTGTTTTGGCCTTAGCGATTTTTCCCTCGTTGCTCGTATTGCTTGCATTTCGTCGTGCGAAGTGTTCGTTGAGTTCTTGGCTTTGTATTCAGGTCATAACCATGTTTAAACAATCCTTTTCCATGTCCAAGTTATCCTAGTTTGATTGGTGTTTGATTGGTGTTTGATTCGTTAACCATTCGTCGCATGATTCGAGCCTTGTTCTACCTTGTTCCGGATGTTGTTCGGGTGTGTTTCCGACTTGTTTTGAGTTGGGTTAGACCTTAGAATGGTTGCCCATAAGTTTGGGACCATTTAGGACATGTTTAGACCAAGTTCAAGGGCTAAACGAGGCGCTCGCATCGAATTTTGATCACTAGCCCGCCTCAAGAGCTGAGAGCATTGCAAAATCAACCCAAGCCCCAGTATCCCAGGCACCCGCCTGGACTTTAGTGAGGCGCCCGCCTCAACATCAGGTACCACCTACGGGATTTTTCCCCTGTTTTGCTGTTGAACGATTTTTATACCCAAACCCCTATCCAAACCTTTTCTAAACCCCACTTAAACCCCCTAACCCTCCTTGATTATGTCCTAACATTAGTAACATGTTTTAAGAGTGGATTAAGAGACCTTTAGTGATTCATTAAGCCACCAAAATCAGATATTTATCAACCACATTAGCTTGACACTTGTCCCACTCAGATTTTCAACCAATATAAGCCACAATCTGATGTTTTGACCCTCATTCTTCTCCCTCACTCTCCAAGAACGAATTTCATCTTCTCTCAAGTTCTTCCATGGCTTCTTGAAGCTTTCCTCTTGGTCTTCCCTCATCCCTTCTTCCATTGCTCAAGCCACCTTCATCAATAGTGTAGAGCTTGAAGAGTAGAACATTTCCAACCGATCAATCTTTCCATTTGCTTTCTTTGCTGTAGTATACAAGTAAGTTACTCTTCTCTTCTTCTTCTTTTTAGTTCTCATTGACCCTAAGGAAACAAAGCTTATGATGATTGAGGTCAATGAGGACACATATATGCTTCCTATGCTTTCTTCTTGTGTTTTGAAAGTATGAACTTGCTAGGAGCATGTATAGGAGGATTTTATGCTTAGTAAAGTTTATGATACTCTTTCATCTTGTCTATTTAAGGTTTTGAACATGTTAGAAACATGTATTATATTTGTTGATGGAAGTGTTGTTATATGAGAATGCCCTAATTTATGCCTACATGAAATGTTGTGAAGTTGTTATGTGTTCTATCCTCAATATTGGACTCTATGATGAACATGAATCTCATTACAATGCCTTGGTGAATTTATGACCTAGATGAACCTAGTAATGGCCTAGGTTGAGTTATGAAGCACATAGCTTCAATTACCCGGAATTTGGAATTTTTAGTAAAGACTCAACGGAGTCGACTCTAGGGAAGATTTGAACATGTTAAACTCTAATTTCAATCCCTACGAAGTTTGGACACCGTTTGGTCGGGTTTACTCAAGTTTAAGTTGAGTTTAATTATGTGCATTTGAACCCGTTGTGATTATTTGGTTATGAGCAATTAATTGCCTTGACATGATTTATTGTAGAGATTTATACCCTACTTGGTCGGTCGAGTTCGCTCTTGTCGAATTCGATCATTATTTGGTCTTAACGAGTAAACATCTACTTGTGCATTGCATTAAGTCCAAATGGGCACTATTTGGTTTGATTTTTATGTCGGGGTAGGGCGATGCATCGCCTTCACGAATTGAGAGATTCGTGCTCGCTATGGATCGCCGTGCACGGGACCTCACACACCCCTCCATTGTAGGCAGATGGGGAAGTAGCCCCTTGCCGTAACAATACGTGCGTCCTTGCTATTAGCCGGCGGAGTTCGGTATATCGATGCGAAGTCACGAGCATCGTAGTCACGAAATTGGGATAACAAACTGTTTTGCAGGAGCTACGAAGCGGCCGTGCCTATATCATATCCTACTTGTATGATTTACTTCCGCACTTACGTGAAAAATGTGCTAAGTGCTATATGAATAACATGAGCCATAATTGTGATCAATGCCATGATATAACATGAACATGCATTTTTAGTAACTTACTAAGTCTTCGACTTACGACTTACCCTATTTGTTTGTTTTGTTTTCCTTAGATCCGAGCCGAGGAGACGGTCCACGATAGACTCGCTATATCACGTTTGGTCGTTTGTGAGCTCAAGGTTGCTCCTTTGGGACTTTTGATAGTTAGTCTTTTATTTTGGCAAGGACGTTGGGAAGCAAGTCAAATAGACTTGACTTGGGGTTTTTGTTGTTGTAGTAAACTTAATGATTTGACACTTTCTTTTGTATGCCGACTTATATGTCGAGCTTTGTTTATATGTTAATGGTTCACTATAGTTTCTTCCGCTAAAGCTCTTTTAAATATTATTGTTGTTGTTGTCTCCGGCATGTTGTGGCCGTTGAGGTTTTTATAAGCATGTGTTAAAATTGTAGGAGTAGTTGTTGGGTTCGGCTATGCGTCGCCGATGACTTGTTTATATTAAGTTGTTTTTTCCGGCCAAGTGTGGTCGAGTTGTTATTCGTATGCGATGTTGCGCCACATGAATTTTATAATCCTACTTGCATGCTTGTGTTATTGACTATTTGGGACACGATTCGGGATCTCGCATTGGTCGGTCATTATCACACTTGAGCTATCGAGCTATAGGTTAGTTCGGCCAGGATAGGTTCCATGGCCTAGGTGGGTTGGTTATTTGTGTGTTGATTCTAACGTCGAGTGAATTCTTGTAGGGGTTCGATGGATAATCCTAGGGATGGCAATGGCCGTGGTAGAGGTAGGCCCAGGAGAGGTCCGGCCGAGAGGCCGATCCGCCGCCACGGTGGGTCCGGATATGGCGAGTTACACCGTAGGTTGATGGCTTTTCCGGCGAGGCCGGGCCGGGGGAGGTCAAGGAGGGAGCACCACCGCCACCTCGACAGGGGAAGAAGTTGTACCACCACCGAGAGACCGAATGACACCACTCTTCTAGAGAGATTCCTTAAGCTGAAGCCTAGTGCATTTCTTGGGGAGCCGAAACCTAGGGAGGCTGAGTTGTGGATGGAAGAGATGATTAAAGTGCTATCTATGTTGGGGTGTACCGATGAGGAGAGAGTCATGCTAGCGACATTTAAGTTCAGGGAGCCGCAGAGCATTGGTGGACTGTGTTGAAGGAAAGGGGAGATTCAGGCAAGTTCCTATTACTTGGGCTAACTTTCAAAGGGAGTTTAAGAATGAGTATGTGCTTGGATGTAGTTCGTAACAAAAGGGAGAAGGAATTCTATGATCTTGAGCAGAGGTAGCATAGCGGAGTATTCGCGAAGTTCACGAATTGAGCCGTTATTACACGTATTTGATTCCTCTTGAAGCACGGAGGACACATAAGTTTGTTAAAGGATTGAGGACTGAATTTAGGAAGCAAATTCTAGCAAGCTCACTTATCGGAGCTCACCGGTTGATCGAGCTTATGAGGTGGAGCGAGGATATTGAGGAGCACCGGGTCAAGAATAATCGGGTAATGCACGACGGACTACTCGAGACACTAATCGGAAATAATTCAGTAACGAAGGGGATACCAAGGAAACCGTGATAGGAGAAGTGGAGGTCAAGGTAAGCCACGGGGAAGCAAGGTAACAATACTTCTTCATCTCAGGGGCAACAAGGACAGGCGTAGTGGGAGTATGACTTGCGTATTGTCGGAAGCTAGGACACAGTTGATTGGTGTTGGGCAAAGCTTGGAAAGTGTACACTTTGTGGAGATGGTACTCATTTTAGGAAGGAGTGCCCGAAAGGGGGAGCAACTCAACCGAGGAATGGCTCTGGAGCCAAGAGGAGTGCGAGATGGTAAACCTAAGGTGCGGGCGTGTGTTTTGCGCTTGATCGGCGCGAGGTTCGAGGGTCTGACGGTGATAGGAGGTACTCTTTCTATATTTGATCATAAGGCTCGAGTTCTCATAGATCCGAGGGTCTTCGCATTCTTATGTTGCTTCGCACTTTGTTGAGAATTTATGTGTCTTGCCTCAACCTTTGCCATATTTGCTTGAAGTGTCTACCCCGCCCGGGGAATATATGCTCGCATCGAAGTGTTTAAATCTTGTGATGTATTGGTGGGTGACCACACTTTGCATGCGGACTTGGTAGTTCTACCTATACGTGATTTTGATGTGATTCTTGGCATGGACTGTTATGTGCTTATCATGCTATAGTTGATTTGCCATAAGCGAGTTACTTTTTATATCTTAGGGTGTGCTGAAGTTTACATTTGTGGGTGATCATGCATCGAGTGATTTGCATTTTATTTCTGCTCTAAGGGCTAGAAAATTATTGTCTCAAGGGTGTACGGGTTATCTTGCATGCGTTGTTGATAAGAAGAAGTCTTCGCCGAAATTAGAAGAGGTTCAGGTAGTATGTGAGTTTCCGATGTGTTTTCTACCACCATGCTATGCCACCCGATAGAGAGCTAGAATTTTGTATTGAGCTTATTCCGGGGACTTCACCGATTTCTAAGGCACCGTATAGGATGGCGCCAGCGAGCTTAAGGAGTTGAAAATTCGGTTGGGAACTCTAGAGATTGGCTTTATTAAACCGAGTGTGTCGCCTTGAGGCGCCGGTCTTATTTGTGAGGAAGAAAGATGGGAGTTTGCGGTTATGCATAGACTATCGGGAATTGAATAAGGTGACCATTAAGAATAACTATCCACTACCCCACATTGATGATCTCTTTGACCAATTGCAAGGGTCTATTGTATATTCTAAGCTTGATTTGAGATGGGGTTACTACCAATTGAAGGTTAGAGAGGAAGACATTCCAAAGACGGCTTTTCGCACTAGATATGGGCACTTTGAATTTGTAGTGATGCCGTTTGGGTTGACGAATGCACCAGCGGTGTTTATGGACTTAATGAACCGTGTCTTTCATAGCTATCTTGATTGTTTCGTGGTAGTCTTTATTGATGATATCTTAGTGTATTCGAAATCTCGGGAGGAGCATGAGAAACACTTGAGGACTGTCTTGTCTATTCTTCGGGAGAAACAACTTTATGCGAAGTTTAGTAAATGTGCTTTTTGGCTTGAGGAAGTATCTTTCTTGGGGCATATCGTTTCTAGCGCCGGGATAGCCGTTGATCCTTCTAAGGTTGAAGCGGTGATGAATTGGAAGAGACCTAGTTCAGTTACCGAGGTTCGGAGTTTCTTGGGTCTAGCGGGTTATTACTGGAGATTTATCGAGGGATTTTCTCGGATTGTGACTCCTATGACTAGATTGACACAAAAGAATATGCCATTTGTTTGGAGCGAGAAATGTGAGGCTAGTTTCCAAGAGCTTAAGAAGCGGTTGACGTCGGCACCTATTTTGGCTTTGCCTAGTGGAGGAGATAATTTTGTGATTTATAGCGATGCTTCTAAGGAAGGTTTGGGTTGTGTTCTGATGCAAAATGGTAGAGTTATCGCCTATGCGTCGAGGAAGTTGTCTATCCATGATCGAATTACCCGACACACGATTTGGAGTTAGATTATTTTTGCATAAATGGAAACATTACTTATATGGGGCTAAGTTTGAGATTTTCACCGACCACAAAAGTTTGAAATATTTGTTTTCTCAAAAGGAGTTGAACATGAGGCAAAGAAGATGGATGGAGAAATTAAAAGACCATGATTGTACTATTTTGTATCATCCGGGGAAGGCAAATGTAGTAGCGGATGCCTTGAGTAGGAAGGTTCACATGTCTTGTATGATGGTTAGAGAATGGAAGATATTGGAAGATTTGCGAGATTGGGGTCCTAGCATTTATGATAGGGGTGTAATTTTGCAAATGTTAGTGCTACGCCGATTTTATTTGGGAAAATTAGAAGCGCAAGGGAATGATCCGAAGTTGAAGAAAATTATTGATGGGTTGGTGAGAATGTATCGCTGATTTTGTGATTAATAGTGAGGGTACTTTGACATTTCGAGGTAGAATTTGTGTCCTGCTAATAATGAATTGAAGAGGCTAGTTCTTGATGAGGCTCATAAAGCGAGGTATACCATTCACCGGGAGAGCACGAAGATGTATTTGGATTTGAAAAGACAATTTTGGTGGAAAGGCATGAAAAGGGAAATTGCGGAGTATGTATCGAAGTGTTTGACTTGCCAGCGAGGTTAAGGCTTAACATCAAGCTGCGGGATTTCTACAACCACTTGAGATTCTGAATGGAAATGGGAGTTTATTACTATGGATTTTGTGACAGGGGTTGCAGCGCGAGGATTTAATGCAGGTTTGGGTTATAGTTGACGGATTGACTAAGTGTCGCACACTTTATTCGATCGCGATCACTTATTCATTGACTCGGTTAGCGACCTTGTACATTCGGGAGATCGTGAGGCTTCATAGCGTACTGTGAGTATTGTGTCAGATAGAGATCCGAGGTTTACATCTAGATTTTGGAGGTCTTTGCGGGGAGGCTTTGGGAGCAGATTTGAAATTGATACAACTTTTTCATCCACAAGCGGATGGTCGGTCACGAGCGGTTGATTCGATTTTGGAGGATATCTTTGCGAGCTTGTGCGAGTGGATTTCAAGGGAAGGCTGGGATTCTCACTTACCTTTAGCCGAGGTTTGCGTATAATAACGACTATCGATCGAGTATCAAGATGGCGCCGTATGAAGCATTGTATGGGCGTAAGTGTAGATCACCAATTTGTTGGAGACGAAGTTGGAGAGCGAAACTTTGGGGTTCCAAATTAGTGCAACGCTTGTCGGTTGAGGCGTGAAGTTGATTAGAGATAGATGCGCTTGCTCAAAGTCAACAAAAGATTCGGATAATCGTAGGCGGGATCTTGAGTTCAAGTGGGAGACTACGTGTTCTTGAAGGTGTCACCAAGAAGAGTGCGAGATTCGGCAAGAAAGGGAAGCTTACACCGAGGTACATTGGCCCATTCGAGATTCTTGAAAGTTGGGTCTTTCGCTTATCGAGTTGCGTTACCACCTTCACTTTCGGAGACTCATAATGTCTTCCATGTTTCCATGTTGCGAAAGTATTTGAAAGATGAGTCCCATGTACTTGAGTATGAGGAGATAACATTTGAGCCGGATATGTCTTATGTTGAAAAGCCCGTGAAGATTTTGGACACCAAAGAGCAAGTGCTACGAACCAAAAGAATTCCCTTAGTTAAAGTCCTTTGGAGAAATCACAACATTGAGGAAGCGACAGGAAACGGAAGCGGAGATCTTGGGAAGCATCCACATTTGTTTGACGAACTTGGTAAGAATTTAGGGACTAAATTCCTAAAGGAGGGAAAGTGTAACACCCGGATTCTTGCATGTGCATTGTGTGCTTGCCTTCATGTTTTCTTGTTGATTGTGAGCATGTTTACTTAGTCTATATATGATTTAGAAACATTCATAAGTCATTCATGAAGTTCTTAACATGTTTAGAATCATGTATGCTTGCTTGTTGAATCGCCGGTTCGATTGCTTTGTTTTGGCCTTAGCGATTTTTCCCTCGTTGCTCGTATTGCTTGCATTTCAGATGCGAAGTGTTCGTTGAGTTCTTGGCTTTGTATTCAGGTCATAACCATGTTTAAACAATCCTTTTCCATGTCCAAGTTATCCTAGTTTGATTGGTGTTTGATTAGTTAACCATTAAATCGCATGATTCGAGCCTTGTTCTACCTTGTTCGGATGTTGTTGGTGTGTTTCCGACTTGTTTTGAGTTGGGTTAGACCTTAGAATGGTTGCCCATAAGTTTGGGACCATTTAGGACATGTTTAGACCAAGTTCAAGGGCTAAACGAGGCGCTCCACTACAAGAAAAGCTACTATTTGTGACCCTTGTTATTTGGGAGGGCAAAAAAAGGGTCCCAAATACCCTGTTTTAGAAGGGAGGAGTTAGCTGTATGTATTTGGTACACCATCCCATTTTCCCCTCCCAAATAATTAATTTTGGTACGGTCCCAAAAAAATTTATGCGCCACAAATTTTTATTTCCGCGGTTGCTCCCTCCCACTCCGTCTCTTATTGAAAAATTTTGGACTAAGTTTTCTCTTTCATTCTCTTGCGAAATTGATCTTTGTCGGTTTGCGATTTCGTTTGGTAGGCATGCCTCTCTCTCTTCTTCACGACTTGTGCCCCTCTTCGTCCAATTGATGCTATGCGCTTGGGATTTCCTTTGGTAAGCAATTTCTTCTTCCCTTATTTGTGCCCTAATCTAGCTAGCTTGCCTTTGTGCCCTAGTTTTTAACAAGATTTTCGCAAATGACAGACTCTCCATCTTCGCGAGATCTCGTTGCTAGGTTGTTACGATATACCTTACGTGAGCAACTCTCTCTCTCTCTCTCTCTCTCTCTCTCTCGTTTATTAGCTCTCGTCCTTCTCTCTTGAATCGCTCTCTTGAGATTCATGTTTTTGGGGTAATTAGTTAGAGTGTTGTTTGGGAACTTTTATAATTTCGGATTAATTATGATAGTTATGTGATTAATCTTGATTCTACCTTATTTTATTTCTTAGTTGTTTGCATATGAAACTAATTGTGTTTGGATACATATGAAACTTGTGTATGTGAGGTGTTGCTTGTCTTGTTAGGTAGTCTACAAATGGGTATACTTAGATTTAACTTTGAATACACACTTTGCTTGATTGGTGAGAATCCCACCACATTGCAACTAATAGATGGGTAAAGTCATTATGTTAAGAGAGGGGCTAATCTACTACTTGAAAGTGGTTACAAAGTTTTGTGTTCAAGGAAAGGAATAGTAAGATTAGCCATGTCAAGAA
Source organism: Codonopsis lanceolata (assembly GCA_013146195.2). Lineage (NCBI taxonomy): Eukaryota > Viridiplantae > Streptophyta > Magnoliopsida > Asterales > Campanulaceae > Codonopsis > Codonopsis lanceolata. The sequence goes on along the minus strand of CM028377.1, from coordinate 87,974,217 downwards.
GACTGCTGACAAAATCAGGGGAAGGAAACAACTTGGGATTGTTGAAGGAAAATGATTTTGAAGATGATCATGGGTTATTATTTTGGATGTAGGACGTACAAGATGGAGCTATTGTATAAACTTAGTTTTGAACCCTTGTTTAGAAAGAATGAAAGCAAGAACTGGAAAGAAAAAAGTTAGTGTATGTAGGTTTATACTTCTACGTAGAGGCTTTATTGTCATAAGCTTTCATTCTTTGTCTATTTAGTGTGGTCTCATTAGCTTTGTTGTTACCTAATGCTTTAGGTGAATCGGTTTTGCTTTCACTTTGCTCTTGATTGTGACATTGATGGTAGTAACAACATTATTGGTACAACATTTTGATTGTTAATGGAATGAGAAGTGTCCTCCAATCTGTTACTTTATATCATGTATGAGATTGAGGTTTTCAATTTGTAGAGAAATTGAGTAATGTAAGGTTTGAAGCACATTCATAATTTGTTTGATGTATGTGCTGTTTAAGTGCAAGCGGGTGAGGTGAATCATCTCATCTCCCTTGTTTATAAAATGACTTCAACAAAGAGGGAGTTAGTAGCCGAGAATCTGAACGAATGATCCTATTTTCTCGCACGACGATTGTTTAAACATAGCTACATATCACCAAGTTATATCTTGTCACAAATTCTTAAAAGATAAAACCATCTATTTCATCAAGTTCCCATAATAAAAAATTTCCAATGCAGGACTGGATAAAGATAATGGTAGAAGAAACACGATAAAACAAAGTTGAAGGTTGACTAGAGGCAATCAAATAAGCCTCCTTTGTTGAAGCATTCCTTCCTTTATTATTCAGATTTCAGACATTATCAGCATTTCCATTCCTCAGGCTTCCCAACCCCTGAGGATTGTTGCTCGGGCAACATGATTCACTCCAAGAAGGGTGCATACAAATAGCAATCAAATAGCAATCAAGAAGGGTGAGTGTCCCATCCCGAGTAGTAGTCAGACCTCCCCAAGGGTGGACAGAAGGATCTTGAACATCATCATGACATACAATTGTCATGCACAATTCATCATGATTTTGATTTTTGAGGCTCCTAGCTTTGTTACAAGGAAGTTGCCCTCTTGGCTCCCTCCTGCTGCAAAGATTTCCCATACATAACAATTAACAATCTGCAAAAAACCCTCAAGCAGCAAACCTGTTAAAAAAACAAATTTCAAAGCAATAAATTCATCTTTGCTTTTACTGCAAATTAGATCAGGTATGTGCATTAGTACTATCCAAGATTTGGACCAAGCTTGAGAGAACATCTGACCACCCTTTGTATACCCTTATTTAGGAGTTTGCTTATATTTTTGCATGATGTTTTGCAGTGCTGCATTTTCTGGTATGGTGGGTTTTTATTGATTAAAACCAAATTGCATTGATATTTCTGATTAAGTTAAATGTATTGATTTATTAAGAACACATGCAGCTATAGTTTTTGGGTAGAGTGGCGTAGTTGGTATTCCTAGCCGTCCCTTTGATCATTAGTTCCAAGTTTCTTTGGTACCTTCTATCTCTCTTACTCACACATATGCATGAGCTGTTAATGAGCCATCCTTAATCTAATGGGGTATTAAGACTACTAGACCACTTACTAAATAAAGTTCATTTGTGTGAGCTTCTGTTGCTCTGTTTTTCAGGATAGTAGCTGAAATGTATCTTTTTGGCAGTCAAAATTTCAAAGATTGAATCTTTTTTGATCTTTGATAAAAAATGAGTTTAGTTTAAGCTTGTGCAAATGGGAGAACATGAAATGGTTCTCACTATTTTGTGTGTTTATGTCTCTCTCTCTCTCTCTCCAAGATCATTATATACAAACTCCTCTTTAAAATCAACTACTTCAGAGGAAACTTAAAGTGGAGCAGCCCAATACATTAAAGACGAACCTGATGGTGTGGAAACTTTCAACAGTGTTGAGTCCACAGAAAAAAGTGGAAATGAGGAAATTGAAGTAGTTAAAGAGGAAACTACCTTGGAGGACCAAGGACAACAATTTGAGTTTTTGGATAAGCTCAAGATAGAGGTCTGATTTCTTTTATGGAGTTCCTTTTTGTTTTTACTTTAAATTTGCATGGTTGCTTACGTATTTGCCCATTTGTTTTCTAATATGCATTGTTGGTGTGTGTTATTTTCTTCTTTACCGTATTGTGAATTTCAAAGAAAGGAACACACTAGATTGTTAATTAGCATTTCATTTCCTATTCAGTGCATATGATACATAAAAATGGTCATTTGTACTATACATATTATATCTTATGTAGAATTGAATCCACAAGATCATTAATAACATTTCATTTTGAATTCAAGTGAATATGTTAGATAAACTTGGTCACTTTGTTCTATATGCATTGGATAGTTTTCGGCATTGAGAGTGGAAAGGCTCGGAACAACAATTGCGAATCCTCATAAGCATAATGAGGGAAATTTCTCATATTTCAGCATAACTTAACTATCTTTATATATAAGAGTATCAATAGAGAAAGAGAAATTTAGCATCATCTCCCCACCCCCAAAAAACATCTCGCAGATTTATGGTGGAAGCAATGCATACGTGGGGAATGAAAATTGTTAGCAATGCCCTCCTTCGATCTCATTTTGGAGTCCCATAAATAAGGATCTTGACTTTTGATACAAGTTAGAACTCCATTGAAGCTATGAGATTATTTTTCTTTATAATTCTAAAAATGAACTGCTAAATGGGACATCTTAAAAACTGAAAAAGGACTCTGAATGGGGTTGAGGGATTATATTACTTGCTAGAGGCATGCTTGATGGCTGTTTTTGGTTGGGTTATTTTGATAAAGAAATGGCCGTTGTAATATTATTTATATTAATAAAATATAGCAAAATGCGAGTCCTATTTTCCTAAAAAAAATACAAAAATATTTTAGATTTTATTCCACAGTGGATGATCATATTGTTTTAATTGTTTACCAAGACATGTTAATTTTAAATTGTTTATTATATTGATTTATTTGAATACCAGCACTTTTCTATACTGACATCGTCCCATAGTGACGTCGTGCCATAGGCACGGGCACAGAATCTAGTCAAAATAGAATTAGGATCAATAGGATCGGTACGAAACCTTTCCTCCACGATTTTCTTTAACGTGCTTGAGAAGGCTTGGTATGTCAAGTCCTTATCGCATTCTTTATGTCTGATTTATGTCACTCCACGCCTACACCTTCCCACATTTTCACTAATGAGTTGAGCAACCAGAGACCAACATTACCAAATCCCTAAGATAAGAACAAGAACCTAATCGAGAATAATATCATATTAGTGATTCTTTTTAAAATTCATAAATGAATATAGAAGTTATATGATAGATGTACCTGCACAACAAAGCGTTGACTCAAAGAATGC
>CM028377.1:87854692-87970723 GCA_013146195.2 Codonopsis lanceolata | reverse complement strand
GGACCCCGTATCAGGATGCTCGGCCAATCGGACAAAAGCTCCACCGTCAAGCGAATGGTCACTACAAGTTGAAAAAAAAAGCATAAACTTGACCACCACGTCAACTTCATTCGGGTAAAAAAAAAAAAAAAGAAAAAAAAAAAAAAGTAAAAAAATGGTAATAAAAAAAAAGAAAAAAAGATACCGATCTGGCTGTTCAAAATAGTGATCATTCCCAAGCCGAACAATTTTTCAACGACATCTTTGGGCTATAGCGGCCGGGGAGACCAGAAAAAGACCTCATCACCAGGGGACCGCTATCATGTCATGTCATTACGGGCTAAAAATCTGGGGAGCTACTTATCAAGGCTGCTACCCCTCTCTTCCACGATGTGCCGTATATTGTCAAAGAGATCGGTCGGGGAGATGACATACTCCCCACAAGCAGGAAAGAAGACCTTGTTCAGCCCTCAATTTCAATGAGCTCAAAAGGTATGGTGCTCGATCCATTCTATCCAACAAGTGCTTCCCTCTCCGGCCCGCTAAGTGAAAACCTTGAAAGAGGCGGCCTAGGCAAAAGTTAGGGCATTAAAAAATGAAAAAAATGAAAAAAAAAAGAAAAGAAATAAGGCTCGCTAGGCTGAAAACCGAAAGGCTGCCTAGGCAAAAATTAGAAACACACAAAAAAATTTATTAATAATAAAAATAAGGGCTCGCTAGGTTGAAAACAGAAAGGCGGCCTAGGCAAAGTTAGAGCCAAATAATAAATATATATATCGGGAGAATAAGGAGGGAAGACACTCTTTGAAACCTCGACATCTTACCTCAGTCTTCGGCATGCAAGGGGGCTCGTCGACAAAGAAAAAAGAAAAAAACCACGACATAAGCTCGCAATAAAACACTAAAATATAATATTACGGGTCTAAGGTGCAACTTAGGAATAATTGCTAAAGAAATTTAGGTTATACATTAATTGCTGTACATATCTATTATTGCCTATACCCCCTTTGTTTCCCCCAAAACTATCCTTCATTTGCGGCTTAAGCCAGGAGGTAGTCCATCGATTACTGCGGCATCCGCCTCCCGTCCCATATACTTCTTTTCCGCAAGGCACGAGAAAAAGGCTCGCCTCATCGAAGGAGAGAGCACCCTAAGTATCCTCGTCCTATTCATCATCTGCGTTGCCATTGTCCTGAAACAACCAAACAACTTGGATCTCGATCATTCACCGCTGCCCTGTCTGATTATGAAGAAAAATGCAGGAGTTGTGAGAATAGCCTTATGCCAAGTATAGCCCTGCAACAATGGTATGGCTGAGAACAGAAGGAAGTGACTACAGAAGGAAGTGACTGCCTTTTCCTTTCCCTGCATATCACGAAGAAAAAAAAAAAAAAAAGGGGAAGCCCGCTCGAACCCGAAGGTATCTTCCTTTAAAATCCATTTTGGAAATCACGTGCCATTACCAATTAGACATCGAGTATAGCTTTTCAGGCGTGTGTCTTGAGTCTGCATGTGTTTATAAATTTTGCATCATATAAATTATATTGCATTGTAAATATCTGTACAGGTTTTCAAAAACAAAACAAAACAAAAACAAATACAAAAACAAGAACAAAAAAAAAAACAAAAAAACAAAAAATCTATATGTATTGTTTTGCATTTAAACAAACGTTTTTGCATTCTAAGCATTAAAAAAAAATGCATTTTGCATCTTAAAGATATATACTGCATTTTGCATTACTGCATGCATGATAAAATAGGAAAGTATCCATGCATCATGTTAATAGACATCCTATAATTTTTAGGCATCACATTTGCATTAAATAAAATAGTACATACATCCATCATATGTATTTATTATCCAATAAGCTGCATTAGGAGTGCGCTAAAAAGAAAATAAAATGTCACCATTCATGAAAGTAAATATTCTTATGGCATTCACTATATCCCTGCAGCATAAGCATGCATCACTTAGCCCCATCTGCATTTGTAATATAAACCATACATAATAAGGTCAAATAATGACCACTAGTTTAATCATGCATCATAAAAATAAATCATATAAATTTCATGCATCATTACTTAATCACATCATTTAAGCATAAATAGGACATGCACATGCATCATTAATAAAGTCAGGAATGCTTCAAAAGTGTCAAACAAGCGATTGCCAAAATCTAGCGGATCGAGTATATCGACGAAAAACAAAAACAAAAGGTAAAAGCATGCAAAAAAGAGGTAAAGTGGCGAGCATGCAAAAAAGAAAAGTGGCGAGCATGCGAGAAAAAAAGAGAGAATAAAATCCTAGCAAGGTGAACTACGTTTAGTCTGATTCCTTGAATAAGGATACGTAGGCAGCCTATTTCGGAAGGCACGACCATCACAAAAAAAACAAAAACAAAAACAAAAACAAAAGCAAAAAACAAAAAAACAAAAAACAAAAAATGAAAAAACAAAAAAAAATCGGGAGAGGGGGAAATGCATGTACAAAAAGAAAAATTTTCAGGTACATGCAACAAGGAAAAATGCGGCGACAGAAGAAGAAATTTTCGGCTGAAGCTAGAGAACGGAGCAAAAGGAAAAACAACAGCAAAGAAAAGATGATATCAGCTGATACCAAAAGATGTTGCAGTAAGAAAAAGGAAGCTTCTGACCAAGGTTAGAAGGAGCAGTAAAGAAAAATGCAGCAGCATCAAGAGAATTTTCCAACTAAAGCCGAAAACAAAACGGGACAGGGGAAAAGATTTTCCAGCGAAGGCCGGAACAATGACAAAAAGAAAAATCCCCAGCAAAGTGCAACAACAAACAGCGTAAAGCAGCAAGCGACAACAAAGCAACATCGGCGCAATTCTGCATGAACACGACAAACGGTAAAGGAAAGGAAGGTATTTTCCTTTTTAACAGTGCATTTGTTTGATGTTTGGAAACTTTCCTTTAAAGGAGTCGCCGGATTGATAGGGAAAGGTTTTGTTCTCCGTTGAAGGCTAAGTTCCTGAGGAGGCAATACAGTCCATGCATTTTGGCTATGTGGGAAACTTTCCTTTAAGGGATACACACTACACAACCCCGGATTTATAGGGAAAGGTCTTGTTCTCCAGTAGAGGCTGAGTTCCTAGGATACAATTCACTCCACATAGCCACAAGACGAACTACGTTTGGTCTGATTCCTTGTTTAAGGATACGTAGGCAGTCTATCACGGTAGACGCGACCATCACAGCACATATTTACCCTTGTCGTACTTATTTGATAAAGTTTTGCCACACTTGCTCATTTAGTATTGTCGCACTTGCACCACAACACTTACACCGCCACATTTAGTCCCCAGTTGTGTGAACTACGTTTCGGTCTGATTCCTTGTTTAAGGATACGTAGGCAGCCTATCACGGTAGGCCCGACCGTTGTACGAGTGATAGTTTAGGTTTTGGCCTGAACTACGTTTTGGTCTGAGTTCCTTTATTAAGGGATATGTAGGCAGCCTACATTAGTAGGTCCGACCATCAGAGCACTTTAAATTCATTTATGCTTAAAAATTACGACAACCTGTTATGACCGACTAAATATGTCTGAGGCTATGGAGTTTGGTCGTGTCATCTTGTTGCATTATAACTACTTCTGTTGCATCTCATTCCGTTTATAATTGAGCGAAATTGGAGGTCTATTGTTTATCAACGATGTTCGTCTACTCGGTAAGCCTTGGGTTACCCGTAGACTCCATCGTTGAGGGGCTCTGTAGACACCCCAATTTCGTACCCCTAATATGTGACATGACATAAAATATCAAGAACTGTTGAAACATTAACAAATGTCAAGTTACAGGGTCGAAAATGCAAAAGGAAAAAGTAGGATGCATGAAGCGTGAACTGAGGGAGGAAAATGTCAAAAACCAAACTTGGAAAGGCTGCTTGGTGCCGCACCTGGTCTCATGGCGGCACCAAACTCTTCACCAACTGTAGCTCTCTCTCGATGTGAAAAGTACAAAGCGTGATGCACTAGTACAAGTGGTCAAGCCGATGAACAAACTCAAGAATGACAGTCGCGTCCCTGCCTCCTGCTATAAATAGAGAGCTTGGGCTCCTCATTTAATCGCTCAATTTCATCGCAACGAAGCGCTGAGAAATTCTCTCCGCGATCTTTCGAAGCGATTAGTTACGAGAGGTGCGAGATAGGTGAGTGGAACCCCCTAAAGTCTCCAAACCCTGCCCAAACTCCACCAAAATAAATATCCATTAGTTATAAGTAATCCCTAGCCTAGTTGTTAGGTATCCACCTCATTTCCCGACCCAAAAATCCCAAAGTAAGTTACTGCTCGAGTAAGCAAGCTGAAAAACACCCTTAAGCGTTATTCCGCCCAACCAAAAGGCCAAAACCACAAAACTAAGTCACTTAAACCAAACAAACCAAAACTACCATATATAAGCCGTCACTACTGCCAAAATCAAAACAACAAACACACAACAAACAACAAAAGTCTCCCTCTCAGAAGGACAGAGCGAGCACACCGCCGCTCTAAAAGGTAACAGCCTTTAAGGGCGTGTTTATTTATTTATTTATTTTATTGTCTATTCATTATTTTGTAAAATTATTATTTAAATCCGGCACAATGTAGTCTTTATAAGCCGTTGTGCTGCCCGGATTAGATTAGGAAATAGTATGTAAAAGAGCCGTTATTATGGCCAAATATTCTTAAATATGTTTGTAATTATTGGAAGGAGACGGCTGCGAGTCCGTAAATAATGTAGCCACGAATGTATTTGTTTAAATTTCCCTTGTCATTATAATACCTTATTTATTTGCTAAATAAATGTGACAATAAGCATACTTCAGCCAAAAACCATTTTCGAGACCGAAAGGGCGAGTTGGGTGCCTAGCACCTTCCCAACTCGTAACTTAGCCTCCGAACCCGCTTTTTAAAATCTCTGGTTTTCTTTTTCTGGTTTTTCTTTATTTTTGCCTTAAAATGAAGATGGCGACTCTAAAACTTTCAGATCCAGTGGGGCCTCGCAACACTCCCTCTTTGCACTTTCATGTTCTCCCCTAAAAAAGGGAGATACGGGAATGGAGGAGTGATGCATTCCCATATCCTGGTATCCCCTAAACAAGGGATAACTTGATGCGGGAAACTCATAGCTCCCATAGTGATCTGAACGGGCCATAAGGCTATTTTCAATAAATCCATAGTGGGGGCGTCCCAATATCCTTTCTTGCACTTCTCCGTTTTCCCCTAAAGAAAACAGGGGAGAATGAGAATGGAAGGGTAATGCATTCCCATATCCTGTTATGCCTGAACAAGGGATAACTTGACATGCGAAACCATTAGTTCCCATTTTGGATACAAAATCCACTCAAGGCAACCGAGGCACATTCCAACGTGCTAATATAGACAGCACTCCTCTCGCACTTTGGATTTCGTCTTCCCCTAAACAAGGGAGGGTGGAACGAGAGCAGTGGTGTCCCGCATCCGCACGTACGCGCACCCCTATCCAAGGGCGCGCGGGGCGCGGGTCGCACCTTGGGAACCTCACAATTACTCACAGCACATCCCCTCACAACTCTCAGGCGAATTGCTCAAGTCTCCGTTCTTTCTCCAAAAATTTCAGTCTCAGTCACCATCCTCCTGAGTTTCTCACCCATTCGTCTTCGATGGCTTCCTCCTCAAAAAGCCCCAAATTCACAAGATCCAATGTAGCAACAGTGAAACCAACATTGAGCCCCAATTCGTCCACAGATGATTTCTCGACAGCCATGGTTGTATATCAACCAGTTCCTGAACCCCTCACCGTCATTCTCCCTGGGGAAAAAGGGAATGAAATTGATGTTGACAACCCAGGAGATTTGTCAGGCCTTCCCTCTATAGGAAAACCTTGCACTCGCCGGTCAAAGCGACAACGAGGAATTCCGGCAAATTACGACGACCCCTCTGTTGCCGACGTTCAAGCGGCCAAGAAAAACAAAGTCGGTGCTGGATTCTTCAAGGACTCAGTCCATCTTGAAAGTGACTCAGATGATGAGGATTTCATTCCTCCAGCCGGCTCAATTCCCCCTGCTCGCGAGCCATCTATGTCACCAGCATCTCCACCTCTTTCTCGAGTACAAGAGCCTGATGATGACTACCCTATCCCGTCTCCTAGGGTTGTATTCCCTTCCGATTCCTCTCCTCCAAGAAGGCCATCTTCAACGGCTGCAAGTTCTTTCACTGATGATGAAGTTGCTCAGAATTTAATCCGATTGCGACAGGCTCATGCATCTACATCTGGTCCTTCACCCTCTGCTCATCCTCCGACCATGCCTAGTCCATCAACTTCTTCGGAATTTGATGATAGTTCTGATCAGAACTATGATGCGAAGAAGGGGACCCCTGATGTTAGTGAAGATTCAGATGAGATTCCGGTGCGCTTCACAAGAAGAAGTTCTGCTCGGTTCAATGTTGCACCCATTGTTGCAACATCTACAAAATTGAAACCGCTGGGTACTCCCTTTTCCTCTTCATTTATCTCTAAGGCTGCTTCACGTCGCTATAATATTTCTAGGAATATAATAGATGAACGTAATGTTGTGAGTTCTGTGTTAAATTCATACAATCTCTCTGCTTATTTTTCTGATCGCAATCTTGTGAAATCAATCTCTCTTGCTGCCCCATACCTTCGAGAATTAATTCATGAATTTTACGCTAATATTGAGAAAAGGATGTCTGATCCGTGTGATTCCAGTTTTGAGAAGGTTTTCGTTCGAGGTAAATGGTACTCGTTTTCCCCAAAAATCATAAATTCTGTTCTTGGTACTCCTTCCTCGGGTATTCTTGATTTAGGTTTAGACCTGAACTCTTGTGTTGATGAATTGTCGGGTGGCAAAATTTCTATGTGGCCAGCTAAGGGTACTCCTCTCAGTACCTCCCACCTGTCTTCATTGTATGCCTTTTTGCACAAAATTTGCTGTGCAAATTGGTCTCCTTCAAAAAACACTAATGTCATCACCGAGGAACATGGTAAAGTTCTGTATCTTCTTGGGACTCAACGTCCATTTGATTTTGGATTGTATATATTTCGAAAAGTCTCCTCCATGGCTGAAACAGGAGGAGACAAAAGGTCTCTAATCTTCCCCTCTCTCATATACAAGATCCTGCTGTCTCAAGGGTACAAGCCATCTCCTTCTACCCGTCTCTCACCTGTCCTTGAACCTCTTCATTTTTCTTCAAAACTCTTAAAAGGAGATAAGCTAGTCAACTTGCCTCTCTCTTCTGCTCCAGATGCCTCCTTCATTGATCCCAGTATCCCTCATGCTCCTGCTTCTCCTTCAGTCACAGTTTCACCTACTGTCCCATCCATTGTTACTCCTGTTGTTGCAACATCAAGTGCAACATCCATCTGTTGCATCCCCCTATCGCTCCCATATCTCTCGCTTTGTCAAAGATCAGGTGATTCGCACGCCTTTCTCACATTCTTTCGCACACCAATCCTTTCTTACTTCCTTGGCTGCTCACTACTCTTCATGGCTGGCTCAGCATTCTGGTCAAATAGGGGGTGAAGCTGCAAGGGTTAGAGTTAGTAGTGATGAAGCTCATGAAGCTGGGAGGGTTCCTGAAGGGTCTGAAACTGCAGCCACTGAAACTGCAACTGAAACTACCAAAAGCTCCTGAAAGATGAACTGCAGTTACATCCTCTCTTGTGTGATTCTGTTATTGTGTAATTTGATGGTTGATGGTTGGTTGTTAGCTTTAAACACTTACTTCATTTGGGTGTGTGATAGTTGGATATTTGGATATTTTGGGATACATGTAATAAGTAGTTAATTGTGTTTTTTTTTTCAATCATGACTATCTTGATATATTTCTGACTTTAGTTTCAGGGGCTGTTGATAATGATCTTCTTGCAGGTTTTATTTGGATTTGACCAAGAATGCTCAAACAAAGGGGGTGATTGTAAGGGTAAATTAGGCATAGCCTAATTTGTCTTGTTTTCACTCTCTTGGTCAAAGTAGGATTTAATTGGTGTTAAAGATTAATTAGGTGATAGGATTCGATTAGGATACTTTTGTTAGATTTAGGTGATACATTTTAGGTAACTAAATCTTTGCAAAATAATTTAGTTATTAAAGGTATCATAATAGGAAACATAATCTTGCATGATTTTCTGCTAAATCTCTTTCCTATTAGGAGTAGTCGTTTTGCCGTGTGCTTGCAGGATTCGTAGGCTATATAAAAAGCTGGATCTCGAGCAGTTGTAGCGGCGCTGAGAACTTACAAAAGAATTGATTCAGAAGTGCTGTGTGCGCATAAGAGCTAGAGATCCAATCCAGAACTTTTGTGAGCGAAGTTTGAGAGAGGAGATCAACAGCTCAAACACGAAGACCATTCTGCAGGCAGTCTTGATCATACCTGCTGCTGCTTAAAACTTCTGGAATACAGCCTTGTATTTCCTGAAGTTCTGATTTGTGCTTCCTTTTATTCGCTGTTTGGAAGTTGTTTTTGGTTCTTTCTTCCCACGTTTGGTATAGTGATTTATGTGGGTTTTTCGGTTCTCCAAGATCCTATATCTTGTGAGAATTTTTTGTTAACTGTTAAGCATTAAAACAGTGTTGATTTTAATATATATTGTGTTGCCTTGAGGCTTGATCTACAAGTTTGATACTTGTAGATTGTTTTGAGTTATTTTCTGTCTACTAAAATCTGCTTGATTTTAAATCTGAAATCAAAACTTCCGCTGCTATTTTCTGTGATATACTTTCTGTTATCATTGTCGTTGTCATTGTTGCAACATTCACTGCAACATTGACAATCACATCGTTTCATATTGAGATTCTGTGGCATCGCGTTCTTTCAGTAATTAACTTAATCAATTTCATTTTTGTCCGACCTGTTTTTTTCGGCCCGTAATTTCGTATACAAATTATTAATTAATTCCTCCGATCCGAGCAAAGAGGCCCCATTTGAAAATCAATTTTTTTAAGAAAATAATATTTTTAGTAGTTCATTAATAATAAAATGACCTTTACGGTTTTTTAGTAGTTCGTAATCAACTGAATCCCAATTTAATTTATGTCTGGCTTAGATTTATTTTTTTATTAAAAAAAATGTTCGTAAGTTTTGTAATTAATTTTTGTAATTTTAAATATTTGTATTTTAATTTTTTTTTATTTTTATCGTAATTAACTGAATCCGTTTAACTTTTGTTTCTAAGTTTTGTAATCAACTTTTGTTTCTAAGAAAAAAACTGTTTTTATTTTAATTTTTTTGAAATGGAATAAGTAATAATATGTATAACCACTAATTGGGAATTTTTATGATTTTTTATGTTGTTAAGACCACTCTAAAAGAAAAACTGTTTTTATTTTATTTTTTTAGAAATGGAATAAGTAATACTCCCTTTTTCCCCAAATTATTTTCCTGCTTTCCTTTTGTTCACTGTCTTATTCAATTTATTTTATTGTTTTTGTTTGCGGAGATTTTCATTTTTAAGTTTATTTCAATTAACATGTGTTGGGTTGGTGTGTGTGTGTGTGTGTGAAAGAGAGATAGAATGCTTTTTGATGCTTAATTATACTATTTTAAGATAGTTATAAATTTTCTTTTAAGATGAGTTATAAACTTTTACGGCCAATAAAATATGTTATTTCTTTAATTTTTGGGATGTTGGTGTGTAATTTACATTAATACAACCCCTACAACATCTTAAGGATATATTAATTTATTTTCATCATGCTCGGTTCATACATTGATCACGCGCATACAGGCACTGTACCATCGACACGGGCACAAGTTTATTTTTATAGAATATTGCGCATCTTCTCATTGTTGTGGTTTTGTTTGTTGGGGCATGCGTATTGGTTTCCATTGATTTAATTGCCATTTTTTTTAGCTTTTAGGGTTGATTAATTTTGATCAAAATACATCTCCGTTCGCCTGTTTGATTTTATATGATGATCTGTGGGAGGATTCGAGTTTTGTAGATGAAGCAGAAAATTTTGTTAAATGAATGTGTAATACCCCGATAATTTTAAATTAAAAAAATATTAATTTGTGTTAATTAAAATTATAATTGTTTTGGACCTATTTAATTAATACTATAATTGTTTTGAGTTAATCTGATTGTTTTGGACATATTTAGTAATTAATTGGATTTGGGTCGGGCTAGGCCCACTTTAGATTAAGGCTTTAATACTAATTCTCAATTAATATTACTTAATTAATTTCGGTCCAGTTAACTTTAAGATTTCACTTTAGGATTTGAAAACCTAGTAGGATTTTATATAAATAGGATGTTGAGAGGGGAGAAAACCATTTACGACATAATATTTACCTAGCGGGAGAGAGAGAAGACGAGAGAGAAGAAGGAACCGACGGCCGGAATCACAGAGTGAGATAAAGAACCGGATATTTGGAGGTAATACTCAAAATTATTGTGTGTATTTTCGTGTGTGTGTGTGTATGTTTTGTGTGTGTATTTGATAATATATATATATATATATATATATATATATATATATATATATATATATATATATATATATATATATATATATATATATATATATATATATATATAAAATACAGAAACATAGTATAGTATATGTGCATGTGTGTGTTTGACCGTGTGTGGTGTGCGTGTTAGTAACTAATCATTATAGATATGTAGAAAACTATTTTGTATGTGTTTGTGTGTTCGTGTGTTCGTGTATGAGACGTGTGTGTGCGTAAACAGTGTGCTGTGTGCGTGTAAACAGTGTGTGTGTTTTGATTTTTCTTTATCAATTAGATATTTTAAGAAAGGTGAATTAAATACTCAATTCATAAATGAGATAAATTAATGTATTAGGTTTTAATGAAAACTAATTAGTTTCTCAAACAATCTTTATTATAATTACTTCCAACTATTAATTATTACTAGGTGTTAATGCAAGGTAATTGTTGCTAATTATTGTTATTTGTGAAATTAGATTTGGACAAGTGAGCTTAGAGTGATCGTACGTGGTGCGAATTAATTTGGTTAAGTATATTCAGGTAAGAGATTATACCTTATTTAGGTCTTTTGAATTCTTCGTTCCATACTGTTAGACTTCTGCTATTTCTTTGATAAATGTATTTCCTTTGAAACGTGTGCCGATTTTGTATCGGTATTTGATTTTGAATTCCGTCGATTACGTTCATTTACTTACTCATAATTATGCTCTTTGTTAAATCTTGCATACTTATCAAGTCTCATGTGAGATATCATTTGTTTGATACATAAATTGATTATTGATTATGCTTGGGTTTGAGAAAATTATTTATTTTAAAAAAAAATTCCTACCTTGATCACTAAGTCAAACAATATAGTCAGTTAGTCACATGTTAATGTGACTTTTTGATTTACCTAGTCACAGGTTAATATGATCTTTACATTTACCTAGTTATGGGTTAATGTAACCTTTCTATTTATCTAGTCACGGGTTAATGTAACATTTCGAAACACTTTAAACTGGACAAATGATTAGTTATCCGGGTAAACCCTTTAGAAACCTTTACCCTTATGGGTCTTTAGAATTTTTCAGCATATTGTTCAAACAGGTCTTTGATTGCTTATGTGATCTTGACATCTGTGAGTCGTCCGTTGTTTCCAACTGGTATGAGACGGTTGGTGACAATTGGACTACTTGAGTCGTCTTTTGCTTTATTATATTTCATTTGGAATCCTAAATATTTATCTGTGAGTTGTCTATTATCGTCAGCTGGTATGGGACGGTTGGTGACAATTGGATTACTCGAGTCATTTGTTGTATCTTTATCATTCACTTGGAATCCTGAAAATATATTTGAAATTTGAATATTTGAACTTTGACTATTTGACTTTCGCATTATAGATATTTGACCTTTCGATTCTGATTCCTTGATTTATTTCGGTCAACTCCTCCTTAGTAATAGGAGGGGTTGTATATGAACTTGCTGGGCATTGTTCGCTCACCATTTCTTATTCTTTCTCTTCCAGGTGACACTTAGCTTGGCTAGATGAATTGTTTCGAGTAGATGAATGAAGATGATCAGAGAAGTTTTAGACATTTATAATTCATTTGTACTTTGAAAATTTTATTAATTTTAATTAGCTTTATCTTGGATTTCGTTTCAGACATTTGGTGGTTGTATTTTAATTAAAATTGAGGGATATTACTGTTGATTAATTATTAGTATTGAGATTTATTATGGTTTTAAATATTAATTGTTGGTAACGTGACCAAATTGTGGGTCCAAATGGTCGGACCCGAGTTTGGAACGTTACAGAATGTGTTTGAATTTTCTTTGTGTCATGTGAAGGTGAAAATAATGAATAAAGTTATTGCATCTCATGTTTCCAAACCAACCATTGTTGTTAAGCAAGAACCCCCAAAAGAAGAAGACTGAGTTTTCGTTATTGAGAAAATAATAAAATTTTCTATTCGTATTTTAACAGTAGTTACAATTAAAATATTTATTTCTTGGTTTTCTTATGAAATAAATATCAAAGTAAAATGTTTTATTTTGTTAGGTATTTGGGTTTTCTCCTATTTTCGTTGTGTAGTGTCCATATATCTAACTCATACAAATTATACGTAAATGTTAATTCATTTCCAAATTATCTGCTTCATTTATTGATAAATTTCCAAACTGGCGTCGTGCCATCGGCACGGGCAAGAGTACTAGTTTTAGTGCTTATTTGGTGGGGCATTTTGGTGAAAACGCAGTGTTTTCCCTTTAAAAGTGTTTCAATTCAGCGTTTTAAAACGCTGTGTTTTAAAAATGTGGCCGGAGCGTTTTAAAACGCTCCAATTTGTAGTGTTTTAAAACTATGTTGCGTTTACAACTACTCTGTTTATGAAAAATAGCGTTTTAAAATAGTTTTTCAAACGTGTTTACAAAAATAAAACTGTGTTTTGAAAATACTGTATCAAACTAAGCCTTAATTAAATTAAAGTCAATTTCTCGAGCGCACCCACGGGCAAAACCCGAAAGCATCACCATGAAAGGATCGATCGTAAATCACTTTTTAGGAACACTGAATAAGGCCATCTCCAACCATCAACCCCAAATTTGATCAGATTTTACCCCAAATTTGGTCCATTTCAGCACCAAACTCTATTTCAACTCCAACCCACAACCCCCAAATCTCACCCAAAATAGAATATTCATTAGCATATTCTATTTTTATTTCGTTTACTTTATTTATCAACATGTATATTAATTTGCTATTAACCTTTTAAAAAATAATTATTAAGATTACACAATTAATAATTTTAATATATTTAATAGTTATATTTACGTTATTAAAAATATTTAAAAATAGAAAAAATGTTATAAATTATTGAATTAAAAATGTTCAATAATTTAAAATACTTAATAATAGAAAAAAAGTTATAAAATTATTGAATTAAAAATGTTATCTAATTTATATTATCTAGTATTAGGTATTTATTAATTTTTAATACATTTAAATAAAAAATATAATTTTATAAATAATTTTAACAATTATATAATTATTAAAAATTAATTTAATGGCATGGGATCCACCAACCCCAAATTTGGGGTAGAGCTACAGTGGTACCCCAAATTTGGGATAGCAATGTAGAGACTTCCATATTTGGTTTGGGTTTGGGGGCACGGTTGGCTTATGAACAGTGGAGACCAAACCCTCAAATCAAGGATTTGGGGGTATGGTTGGAAATGCCCTAATTGCTAAAAAAAATCCGTGAAAGGGTATCACGAAATCTTTTAGAAACACATAATCCAATAAACCATGCGCGGTTTATCAAGAAATTTCTCAATATCTAGGGGTGTAAATGGTTCGGCTTGATTCGGTTTAGACCAAAATCGTGAACCGAACCATACCCCCTCGGTTCCAAAAATCTCAAACCGAACCGAACCATCCAATGCTTGGAACCGAACAGAACCAAACCAATCTGTTTGGTTTGGTTCTATTCGATTTCGTGGTTCGACAAAAAATTAAATTAAATTTTTAAAAACATTAAAAATTAGACAAATAGATTTTAATCGGTAATTAAGCTAATTACTAATTAGCATCAAACATTAAAAAATCAAACTTTTCTTACAAATATCATCAAACATGGTAATTGAAAATTTGAATCCAATGTAATTGAAAAGTGAAAACATTAAGAATGGAACAATAGTAGCAATATATATAATAAACTTATAACCCATTAAACAACAAGATATAAAATAAAATATTATATATATATATATATATAATCAAATAATATTCACCTCGGTTTGGTTTGGTTTGGTTCGACTCGGTTTGGAGACATGAACCATTAACTGAACCGAACCACTCGGTTTTTATATTTTGGAAACCAAAACCGAACCGTCTTGTACCGAAACCAAACCAAACTACATGATTCAGTTTGATTCGACTTGATTCGATAGTTCGACTGTACACCCCTAATGTACACTTCCTCTCTTTTTTCTTTTATACTTTCTTTCAAACATTACATTTAGAATCATGATATTTCTCGAGCAATATATAAATAGAATAAGTACAATAATAAGTAGTTTCATTTTTCAAATTAAACTATTATTTAAGACAATTGTAATATAAATAATAGATTAATACTCCCTTCGTTCTGGATAAATATTCATATTCTCTATTTTTGGATATTCCAACTAATGTTCCTAAAGACTTTTGGTGTACAAATTTTCTACTATTCTTCCTAATATATCATTTCATTTAATACTATATTATTGCACATCGTAAAGAGAGTGAGTGTAATATATACATACTTAATGAAAGAAAATATGTGTAATATCTATTATTGTCGCAACATATTTTTTAACTCATTATTAAATACTTCCTCCGTCCCTAAATTATCGTCTTCCTTTCCTTTTTCGTCCGTCCCAAAATAATTGTTAAGTTTGAAACTTACCTTTTTAGAACATCACTTTTACCACTTTACCCTTATTTTTTCACCCTACTTTAATAATGGACCACATACACATGAATTTTAAAAAAAACTACACATTAAACCAATATAAATAATCAAGTCAATTATTTTTTCTTAATCAGTGCGTCGGATCAACTAGGACGATAATTTATGAACGGAGGGAGTACATTATTTTTGGAATCCTTTCAAGCGATGTCCTTTCGTTACCATCACTTCAGTTCCTCACTTGCGCTTGCACTTAATATTTAAGTAGTCGTCATAAGACTTAATCAACATAGTGATAAAAAGAAGAAATAAGAGGTTTTTTCAAGAAATAACGATAGATAAAAGGATTTAAATATAATTGACCTTCAAATAGGCCTTATCCACGATTTGTTTTATATTAAAAAAACAAAATTTTGAAAGAAATTTTTTTTTCTTTTGAGTAGGTCTCCTATAAGATTGTCTTACGGATTTTAATTCGTAAGACGGAGCTCCACTCTCTCACAATTCAACCCACCAACACATGATAAGGTCGGATAAAGAGGATCCATCTTACAAAAAATATATATATAAGACCGTCTTACACAAGTTTTTTTTTTCTTTTTGGTAGGCTTTGGTGAAAAGAAGTGAATTATTACATTGTAATTTGTATATTATAGATTTGAATTTACTCACAAAAAACTCTCGTACGTTCAGTCATTCTCGTAGCTCTTATAAAAATGAAAGGGATATTACTTCAAAAAGGAGTTTAACTGTCGTAAACCTAAAGCATGGGTGGTAAGTGAAACAATACCATATTTTCATGATAAAGTACATTAATTTCTATTATAGCTTCTTTCTTTTTTTCTTTTTTCCCACTTGGATATTCTGTATATTTAGAATTAATAATTGAACTAACCCATATTACAACTGAACTAGATCTTCATACCTGTGCATATGGCACGTTGCTAGTATATATGATTTCATCAATTGAAATGAAAATGTCTAAATAGAAAATACGATTTTAAACTCGACCCATGGTTGAGTTATATGTAATTGACCCACGATCATTTGATCTTATGGCTGGAATTATTCCTCACCGCCAGATAGTTCTATTGTGATATTATATATTAATGTAAAAGTGATGTTTTAAACACACATCTAAATAGAGGGTGAATCACAACCATTAAATTTTTTAAGATAATATAATCTCAACCTCTAAATAGTTTTAATCAATTGCACATATATGTAAGTATGAGCTCTATTGTATATTAGATTGTATGTAATTACAAATAAATATATGAATTAAAGTTATAAGAAAATTATATTTTTAATTCACTTGAATACCGCATACAAGTATTCTTTTCTTAGAAATATACTCCCTCCGTTTTGGGCAAAAGAGTTTATTTTAATAGTCTACTTTCAAAAAACTATGTTTATCATCTTTATAACATTTTAACTTTACTTTTCACATTTGATATGAACATGTTGAATACGCACAACTATTTTTGTAATTATAACCAACTATAATGTTAGTACTTATACTCCCTCCTCCCAAAATTATTTTTTTTTTTCGTCCGCCCCAAAATAATTGTCTTGTTTAAAAGTTTCCTTTTTAGAACATTACATTTACCACTTTACCCTTACTTTTTCTTCTTACTTTAATTTTGAGCTACATATTCATGGATTTTAAAAGAAATCACACACTATTATAATATTAATAATCTAGTCAATTATTTTTTTTAATCCGTGTGCCGAATCAAATAAGACAATAATTTTGAGACGAAAAGAGTATATCATTTGTTAATTAGATTTTTTTTAATAGGGACTATTTAAGTGGTAAGGATGGAGTACTTAGTATAACAGTCTATCGTTGAGTTAGAGATGTTAATTGGGTTAGACCTAATCCTACAGGGCCACTCCCGATAGTCCTATAGAACCAACCTTGTAGGATCGAAATTTAAACAAGAGATAATTGCAAAAAAAACTCTGACCTATTTTGTGTTTTGTAAAATTAACCTCGTGTATTGATTTTCACCAAATTGAACCTCCACCTATTTTTATTTTTGCAATTCAAATCTTCCGTTAAAGTGGTGTTAATTTTTTTAACGTGATGATGAGTTGGCTGCCCAGTTGGCAGCTGACGTGGACACTACAGCTTCCAACTGATATTTCCCGTTTTTTTTCATTGCAAATTAAACCCTGTACATTTGTTTGTATTGCAAAAACAACATTGGTCAAACCGTAGTTTATTTCCCGCCATTTCTATTGCAAAATAAACCTTAAACATTTTTTTTGTTTTTGCAAGATGAACCTTGGTCGAATTACTTGTTAATTCCCGCCTTTTTTATTGCAAAGTAAACCTTGTATAATTTTTTTTGCAACATAAACCTTGCCAAAAACCAGATTTTGGCTATATATATACTCATTTCATCCTAAAAAAAACCAGATTGGGAATTGCTCGTCGCTAATTCGGTTTCGGGTCAGCAATAATCACCTTATTGGATCCATTCCGCCCCATATTGGAAGGTTGAAGAATTTGAATTTATTGGATCTCAGATCAAACAGGTTAACCGGATTTATACCATCGGACATCTCAGGCTGTAGGAATCTCACGTTTACGGATTTACATTCTAACTCTATTGCAGAAATTTCCCGATAAATTTGAAAGAGCTTATTTCTCTACGGTCGTTGGCGCCTCAGGCAATCTCATTGACGCCCCTTGAGCCTGCGTCTCGGCTCACCGAATTCACTCACCAAACTTCGTCCTTGTAAGAACAAGGTTATCTGGCCCAGTACCATCCGAAATCGGTTCTTCGGAAACTTCGCCATTGATCTCGAGTAGCAACCGGCTATCAAGCAACATCCCGGCCATTGGGTAAAATCCCTGCGTTGGAGATCGCATGAATCTCATTGTAACCAACTCTCTAGCGAATTCGCCGCATTGGACAAGCTAGGAGTGCTAGATCTCTCCCATAATCAGCTCTCTCGGCGATCTTCGGTATCTCCGAGCTCCAAAATCTCGTGTATGAATGTATCGCACAACGATTTATCGGGTCACGTGCTCGACACGTCCTTTTTCTCAAAGCGCCGTTGAGCGTCTAGCGGGCAATCCATCTTTGTGCGGTAAATGTCTTTGCCGGTAAGGGACACAGGCGGCGAGGTGGCGATGGTGGTGCTATTGGGCTTCGCGTGCGTTACTGGCGTTCTCACATCATCGTAGGGGAGGTTACTGGCGTCCGCAGTCCGATCTCGAAGCAAACATTGGCGTGGAGATTGGCCCAGCGTGGGAGGTGACGCTATACCAAAAGCTCGACTTGTCAATTGCGGCGTGGCACGTGGCAAAGTGCTTGACCTCTGCGCGTGATTGGCCGGGGCGCGGTCTAGTCTCTCGAGCGAATCTTTCATCGAGGATTGACTATTGCCGTGAAAAGATTCCAATCATCGGAGAATTACTCGGCCTTGGCATTCTCATCGAAATTTCCACGCTAGCACGGATCCGCCGAGAATATAGTTCGATTATTGGGTTGGGCGCCAACGGAAAACCAAGCTATTGTTTTACGACTTTTTGCCTAATGGCACATTAGGTGCTTGTTACATGAGGCTGCGGAGAAACAGTGGAGTGGGAAATCCGGTTTAAGATAGCGTTGGGGGTGGCAGAAGGCTTAGCTTACTTGCACCATGACTGCGTGCCACCTATCATCCACTGTGATGTTAATGAAATGGATTGTTAGTTAGAGAATGAGATGAATTTTTTTTAGGATGAAATGAGTATATATATAACAAAAATCTGGTTTTTGGCAAGGTTTATGTTGCAAAAAAAAAATTATACAAGGTTTACTTTGCAATAAAAAAATGCGGGAATTAACAAGTAATTCGACCAAGGTTCATCTTGTAAAAACAAAAAAATGTTTAAGGTTTATTTTGCAATAGAAATGGCGGGAAATAAACTACGGTTTGACCAAGGTTGTTTTTGCAATACAAACAAATGTACATGGTTTAATTTGCAATGAAAAAAAGTGGGAAATAAACTACGGTTTGACGAAGGTTGTTTTTGCAATACAAACAAATGTACAGAGTTTAATTTGCAATGAAAAAAAGCGGGAAATATCAGTTGGAAGCTGTAGTGTCCACGTTAGCTGCCAACTCATCATCACGTTAAAAAAATTAACACCACTTTAACGGAAGGTTTGAATTGCAAAAATAAAAATAGGTGGAGGTTCAATTTGGTGAAAATCAATACACGAGGTTAATTTTGTAAAACACAAAATAGGTCAGGGTTTTTTTTGCAATTATCTCTTTAAACAAGTAATCTTTCTTCGACCCTAACCTTGTAGTTTCTGTTTAACAAAGTCAATCATGCAGTTCTCGATCCTTTTAACATATGTATAGCTGACATGATCCTTCCATCCATGTGTACCTCACGTTACCTGCAAATTAAAAATTACCTACCCACTTGATTTGAAATTGAGGAGTAATATAACAATATGTATATCTCTTCTATCTATGATATATTTCTCAGCGTCACTGAGCGTGTAGTCGAGCTGCAATGTGGGATCAGAGAAAGAAGTGGACAGTTAGTGATGAGCACCAGGCCCG
This sequence comes from Codonopsis lanceolata, assembly GCA_013146195.2. Classification (NCBI taxonomy): domain Eukaryota; kingdom Viridiplantae; phylum Streptophyta; class Magnoliopsida; order Asterales; family Campanulaceae; genus Codonopsis; species Codonopsis lanceolata. The sequence goes on along the minus strand of CM028377.1, from coordinate 87,951,288 downwards.
ATTTTGGGGAGTTCAGAGTCGATCGAACAGGGTCCCCTAATATAAGAAAGCCCAATTTTATATATTAGTAAACATAAAGTTATTTGGCTCAATGGATTGAATTTGTGCAAGTGTTGAGAGAAGCAGGAACGTACAAGGTTCAAGCACTTTCACCTGCTTTTTTGTAGTTTTTTATTTTATTTTGGGTGTCAATTATCATTAGTATTATATTTTTTTTGTAGTTTTTTAATTTTATTTTGGGTGTCAATTATTATTAGCATTATATTTTTTTGTAGTTTTTTTTATTTTGGGTGTCAATTATTTTTAACATTATTTTATATGCATATTATATCATATACTTCTCCGATTTAGTTAAATAGTCTCCTATATTATTTTGAGAGATTTTACATAAATAATCAACTTTTAAAAAATATGCTTATAATTTCACAATATTTCATCTTTATCCTCCACTTGTATTGTAAGTATAATGGTTGTGGTTAAGTATTTTATTTATTTATTACCAACTTCAAATCTACTTATATATGTTTTAATTACTCCGGAACCTACTGAATAAAAAGTTATTATATAAAGATAAATATTTTGTATTCGGTTTCAGCAGAATTATTTAACCTTAATTTTATTTTCCATTCGCTAAATTTACTTATAAAAAAAAACTAGTTGACAATCAATTTTTTTATCTGGGTCATAAAAAATAACAATTGATTGGGCATATAATATCAATATTTCAAGCAAAAATCAAAATTTATTGTTATGTTACTATCATTTTTAATTATTGCTTATGATTATTTAATTTTTTCCTTTATCAATCCATTGTTTTTTAACTTGAATTTATAGTGCACAATACATGTTACCAAAAAAATATCTATCTAGAAGTCAAAGCATAAATAAAAGAAAAAAATTGATGAAGTATATTATTTTTATTGTAAATTATTTTAACGAATGAAGAATAACAGTTTTTGGTAATTATTTAATACTTATTTTCTTATATGTTTGAGTATTATTCATTTTCAATAGTTCAAATGATGAAAAGTCAAATAAAATTGTTTGTCTAAAATTCTTATGCTTATATTTTTTTTAAGAACCTCTTATTTTCTTTTTGCTTCGGGCCCCCAAAAGTTCAGGATCGGCCCTGGTGAGAACTAAGAACAAGAGAAATATATCATACGCACAAACATCAAAAAATACGTAGTAGAAATAAATTCCAATACGTGCTACAACAAACAGGCTTCTATCGTTAGCCGAAAGGTTTCAAAGCATCATCAATGGTTACCTTGTTTGTTGGCTATTGTTGTTACAACAATTTTGAGTTCTTGGAGTTTATGTTGCTTTCTAGTGCTACTCGTTAGTCGTTTGGGTTGCCATTGACATAGTATGTGTATGTATTGGCAATGTCCTTCATTTTGTGCATTGGCCCGATACATGCATGTATTAGGGCAATACTAGGGCCACTCTTATTTTGCACCAAAATATGGGTACTTTATGATGTGGCATACTCTCATTGTTTGGATATTTTGTGGGTCCCAACACTCCAGCCAATGCATGAGTGTGTGCCACATCACAGAGTACCCATATTTTAGTGTAAAATGAGAGTGGCCCAAGTATTATCCCATGTATTAACTGCTATTTGTCTTTTTAAATATCAAACAAAAATTCATAGCATACTCACAAACATGAGCAAAATTATAAATCAATTCCAGATATTTTTTTTATTGCATAGGAGTAACCGTATCTCGTTCACATTTCCTCCACAGTCAATATGGAATCAAAATAATAGAGAGAGACTACTTCACGTCTATAGCCAAACAATTATTCTAAGAAATGCTATACGTAAAATCCAAACCTAAGCATGATTTGATGAATAATATCTCCTTAATGCTGGCCTTGTGGGGGTTTAAAGTGGCTCCACCATGGTGGAAGCTTGCCACCAGGAAGTGGTGGGGGTACCCAAGGCCCGTGTGGGTGCATCCATGGAGGCAAGTGAAAGCCGGCTGGAAGAGGCGGCGGTACCCAAGGCCCGTGTGGGCGCATCCATGGAGGCAAGTGAATGGGGAAGCGTGGGAATGGGAATGGGTGTGGGTGAATCCAAGGATAAGGAAAGTATGGAAAGAAGAATTCAGGATGTTCCCCATGACTAGCTAATGTGGCAGAGGCACCATCTTTGGATGTGTCATGGCTAGCCATAACCAAGCTAAAGCAAAGGAACAATGGGACAAGTAAGAGCAACAAGTTCTTCATTATGAAAACTTGATAAAAACAGAATGACTGGTGATACAATTGTTAAGGGTTTTGGGGTTATTTATAGTGTTAATTGGATAGAGAGATTGATTTGAATATGGATTATCTATCCAAATGGAAGATTTTATATCACCCTTGTGTTTATCCCTTCTTTCATTTATTTTCACCCAAAAATAAATGAATAGTTCCGTATATTTATGGTACACTTGGTGTGTATCACTGGTGTACCACTTTTCATTTTCACCATTGCATCCCAATCACTGCATCTCAACCAATGGTTGAGATAAAAAGTGGTACACCAGTGGTACACACAAGTGGTACAGGAGATCTAAACTCATTGGGAGTCCGGAACCATGTATCATGTACCACTTTCATTTTCACCATTGCATCCCAATCACCGCATCTCAACCAATGGTTGAGATAAAAATTAACACAATGAGATCTAAACTCATTGGGAGTTGCAAGTATCACTGTTTCATTTTCACCATTGCATCCCAATCACGCATCTCAACCAATGGTTGAGATTTTGGAGTACAGAGATCTAACTCATTGGGAGTCGGATCTCTGTGATATCAGTTCACCATTGCATCCCAATCACTGCATCTCAACCAATGGTTGAGATAAAAAGTGGTACACCAGTGGTACACACAAGTGGTACAGGAGATCTAAACTCTTGTATTGGTTGTGTATATTCTTTATCATCTTCACTGCTATATTGAGTCGGTTGAAACAGACGACGCCATGATGGTTTTGTTTAAGGAAAATACTAAGTTTACCACCAGGATTACCACTATGGTGACAACTTTACCTTGAAGGCAAATTACATGTGAGGTGCATGTGCATCTTTAAGGTATAGTTGTCACCATAGTGGTAATCTTGATGGTAAACCTAGCAAAGTTGACAGTTTTTTAGAGCTTGACCTTTTAATTTTTTATTTTTTTTTTGGGATGGATAAAGTATCCCTTTTTGTTTTAATTTTTGTTCAAAATAAACATTATATCTTCGAAAAAGAAGAAAACGATTTTTAAAAAAATGAGATTTGGAACTTCAAATTTTAGAAATACTCTCTTTTTTTCTAAATTGAACAAAAATATCCACCGTAGCGACTCATTTTCAAATTTATTAGAAATACGACTCATTTATTTGTTGACCCAATCATCAAATTTTCATCCGTCAAATTGGCAATAACCACCCTATCGACTCCTTTTCTGAACAATTGGCAAGACACTAGTACTACAAAATTTTGTTTGGAGGACCAAGTCAAAGATTGAGTTTTCAGCCCAAAGAGTAGCCGTAATTGCTTCCATAACTGTTAACAACTTTCTGACCTTGACCAAGAATACATTTGGGGGTAAATTTGAGCAGTCCCTTTTGTCATTTTTTTAAAACCGAAAAAATTTACCTTCTTAACGAAAAGACTACGATACCTTTAATGAAACAAAAACACACTACACCAATTACTCTCATTACATCGCGTTACATCAAATTATGCACCATAATGCATCAATTCATATGACCTAATGTATCATGCTGCATCAAATTTATGCACTGTGATGCACCAAGGCAAACACTCAATTAATGCATCGCCTCGGGCAGGGAAAGAATTGTCTCATGCTAAAATTCAACAAATTCAACGAAATGCAACCTCCTCGGTTTTAATTATTATTTTTCTGTATGATTAAAAATATAGTTACTTTGTGTGTGTTACTATGCATGTAAATTATTCGATGACATACTAAAATAGGAACTTAGTAGTTTTTGGACACCTTTTTGAATCACGATGTATCGATTTGGAATCGTAATGCATCGCTATGAAATGGAAATGACAATTAGATAATTTGGAATCATGCATTATAATTCAAAATCATGAATCTCTATTAAATTTCATGCATTGCAATGCTAAGTTGTGCATGTTCCTTAATGTATATTTAATAAGGGCTAAAATGAAATTTTTTTCAAATCGAATTTATATCAAAATTTTCAATCAAGTCCCTAAGGTTTAAAAAAATAAGGCCTTTGTCCCCAAATGTTTTGGAAGGGGGATTGTTATCAAGCCAGAGTCGAGGAAGAAAAAGCCTAAGGCTCGAAATTTGTAGAAATGGGAGTCGAGGAAGATGAAGCCCTAGGCTTGAAATTTGAGAAATCAAGCCCTAGAATGATCCATGATTAATATTCCAACATCATAGCCTAGACTCAAAATTTGCATAAGAGAATTGCAAACCTTTACCGATGTTTGGACGTGAAGACCGGAGCTATTTTAAGGCACTGAAAGTGGGCTAGGATGTGAATCGATGGACATCGGTGTAATTACTTGTCAGAGTCGAGGAAAGAGTAATGATAGAGTCATTTAATGAGCACTCAAATTTGTGTACCAAATGATGTGGTTTCCAATGTGCCATCTTATTTGGCATTTTATGGGCTCCACTATAAGTTAAAAAGTTATGTTAACAATATGACACATAAGATGTCACATCATTTGGTACAAAAAATTAAGTGCTATTAGAGTGACCCTAGCAATGACCGAACGTGCGTTGAAAAAGGGGGCTACGTTATGGAGAGAGACATGTTTCCTACATAAATCCTCACCTGAATTAAATAGAAACTCAAAAAAGAAAAAAAGCACAGATCTCCCATGAATAACAATGCATCAACAAATAGAAAATTGAGATATTAGATAGCTGGGGGAGTTGATTAAAATCCTCATTTTCATATAATTCAAATTCAAATCCAAATTCGGACAGTACAGGCGGCGCAGCTTTGGAGTGAACCGCTAAAGTGAGTCTAGAGTTTTCTGATCGACATAAAATGGGCAGAGATTGTAGCTTTGTTGAATAGTAAATTCTTAATTATTAAACCTGTGTAGAATCTGAATTGGGGTTTACTACATTAGCAATTAAAGTTCTATGCTTGAGTAGTTTGGTGTGAAGCTAATTCACGGTATATATGCCCTCTTGTTTTCATTCAATCTTCTGTTTTTTGTTTGCGTGCATGGAATCTTGGTTTATATTTTTTTACATTTTGTTTTTATGAAGTAAGAATTGATTTGGGGAAGAAGGCCTAAGAGTCTTTTTCCAAACCGTAGCGACTCGATTGTAAATTGTGATATTGTTTTTGTTTTAGAAGTTACATTTTATCCCTTACCAACCGTACGTGAGAGACACATGTGCAACTTAACGACATTTCATTAACCACATCCATCAAAATAATTGGCCTCGTAAAAATTTGAAAGTCATATGACCGATTGGTAATAAAAAAATTTGTTGCGGTACTACTAGTGAAGAAGGATAGTCAAGGGACCAATTATGCAATTTTCCCAAAAATCAACATAGTATAATAAACAACCTAACAAACATTTTAAGGTAAACAAATAGTTGTTTTAATTTCATCAAGTTGATTAAAAAAATAAAGTAAAACTATTTTTTCAAGAAAGAGGGAGTATGTGTTAGCGTCGTGAATTTAAATACAACCTACAACTTTTTAGTTGGGGTGGTAATGATTGGCACGACACGATAGCACGACATGATTATAAAACACGATTACAGAGACAAATGACACGATAAGCCCAGCACGACACGATACAACACGAAAAACACGAAATTGTTAATGTATTCAAAATAATATTTATTGTTATATTTATGATCAAATAAGATAAATAATATGAAAATACGATAATAAGACACGAACACGATACGATAGCACGACTTGCCACTCCTATTTTTTAGTTTCTCGACCAACGAGAATATATTGCATGGAACTTCTGGTGTCGTGATTGGAGATACTTTTACAAATGCTCATGTATTAACTGCTACTTGACTTTTTTAAATATCAAACAAAAATTCATAGAAAACTCACAAACATCACAATACATGTAGCAAAATTAGAAATCAATTCGAGACATTTCCTCCACTATCAAGATGCAATCAAAATAATAGAGTGAGGTACTAGTTCACTTCTATACCCTAACAATTATTCTAAGGGGATGCTTAATACAACACATGTTAAATACTTAATACAACACTTTTTGTTATAAAAATATTATATTATCCTTAACAAAAAAATGTTTTTATTTTCAGGCATAGGGACCGGTTTGTGAGCAGTCCTAAAAAAAGAAGAAAAAATTATAAGCCGGTACATCTTTTAAAACATGTTTACAAATGCATCCAACTATTTTTTAGATATATCTTTTAGGTACAATTTTGAGGCGAAATTACGTCACGACCCTTTATGTCTTATTGAGGACGTTGCTTCCCCAATTTCACCCATGTTCCTCTTCAACGAGTTCGCCAAATCCTCCCCCAAATCATCACTCTCTCTCTCAAATACGAACCCAATAAATCGTTTGGCGAGGAAGTTGTTGTTGGCGGATCGGATCTCTGATAAATCGTAAACGTGACAATTTTCTGGCAAGGACTTGCAGAGGTTGGAGAGAGAATTTCGGCTTGAGACGGATACATTTCCGGTTGCGGTCGAGGGTTTTCATCAAATTCGATTTTCAGTTATAAATTTCTGCGCACTAACTAGCTTTTTGGAGCTATGTTCAATGCAGTAGTACAAGCTGTGTTCCAGATCTGTTCGATGTCTTTACTGTTTCTATTCTCAATTGTTTTCACTCACTGTTTCCCCATTGAATTTACCTGCATTTTCTCTCGTAAACATGTTTTTCGCATATTCATAGTTCACATTTTTCAATTGTATGTTGTTGTGAATTTTTGCTGTGTTATATGGTCATTTCAAGTTGATTCATCACATCACATGTATTTCGTTGAATTGTTTATTGTTTAAGTAGGATGTGTTGGAATATACATTATTAGCTGTAGTCTGTTTTGTCTCTGTCATTTCAAAGCTGCAATTTATGGCTAATTTGTTGAGGTGTAGTTCAATTATTAATTATGACAGTGGGATACTTCACAATTATTAGCTGTAATTTGTTGAGGTAAGTTTTAGATCAGGTGGTTTGAGTTTTGTGAAGTAACTAGTAAGGGTGGATTTTTTGATATGTTCTGTTTGTTTTACTCATCAGGAATTGGAGACGAAGCTTATGGAGATGAAAATGCGTGGACCAAAATGAGCGATAAGGAAGTTTTGAAGATGAAGCCTAAGCCACCTCTTGTACCTCTTGGCACCCTGATTGGTCATGAGCTTAGGCAAGAGAATATGGAGAAACCTACAGTGAGGTATGGACAAGCTGTCCTGGCCAAGAAAGGGGAGAATTATTTTTTAATCCAACCTGATTGCCAGAGGATCCCTGGGAATTCGTCCACAAAATTTCCACTTTTTGCGATAATTGCTTAACCATTGAACGACTATTTTACCAAGTATTTTGGAAGTCAATGAGATTTGTGATTACTATATTGGTTTGGTTGTAATTGGACTGCACAATTTGGTTTTTTTTTTATTCTCACCTTGTTCAATATCATTTTTGGCTTTATTTTGGTTCTCTTTAAACCATATGTTTCTTACCACGGTTTTCTGATATTAATGATTGGAGAGACTTCTAATTTTTTTTTTTTTTTTTTTGTCCTAATGCCTAGCCTTGGCATTAGCATTTTTTTATTTTTTTTGTCCTAAAAAAACTGTAAAAACATTGGCATAAGTGGGTAAAATATGTCATGCCTATTTTAGTTCTTGTTTCCGGCCCCTTTCATGGTAAAATTCATATTTGACAAGTTTTGGTAATTTTAGAATCTACATCGTTAATTAGATTTTATTAGCATTATATTTGGAAACAAAATCTTATTATGAATCATTTTCAAACCGGGGATCTAGTCACCTTTGCTATATGGTAATAAAATCCATGGATTTGGTAAGAAGATTTTATTTCCTTTCTCTAATCCTTATCCTTGTAGAAGCCGGATTGTTTCTTGTGTGTAGGAGATCTCAACGCTATATAAAGAGGAGCTTGGACACGGCTGAAAGTGAGAGAGTTTAAAAAAAGAGAAATCCCAAGGCAAAAGTAGTGAGCAGAAACATTGAAGATTCTGAAGCAGTTCCTTTTTCCAGACTTGCAGCAGTTTGATTGTACCTGCTGATGTTATAACATCGGTAGCTACATTGGGTTCTGAATTGTGTTTATCTCCCTGTCTAGTTTTAGGGAATTGATTTGTTTCTTCCCACGTTTAGTATACTCGTTTTCTGTGGGGTTTTGTTCTTTCCAAGACGTGTTGTCTTGTGAGATTGTTTTGTTTAGTGATTTCACATTTTTTTATAAACCATTTAATCTTTTTAGTGAAATCTTTGTGGCCTTGAGGCTAGGTCTACAAGCTTAGTCTTGTAGATTGTTTTGGTAAACATTTGAGTTCTATTTATTATCTGTTTGATTCGTCTTCCACTGTTCAATTTTATTTTGACCATTGTGACTTCCATTGTAGCTACATCGGCAACTACATTGGAAACTACCTTGGTTTTTCTTAAGAATCCTAGCTATTTTGCTCTTTCAATCAGTATTTTTGAATTTTTTTTGTGCTTGGATAAATTGTAAAAACAATCATGATACCGAGCTTTGGTATCAACATTTTTTATTTTTTTGTATTGAAAAAACTGTGAAAATAGTCCTAATGCCAAGTCTTTGACATCAATATTTTTTATTTTTTTTGTCCTTAAAAAACTGGCAAAACAGTCTTGATGTCAAGCCTTGACATCAGCATTTTTGAATTTTTTTGGTCCTGAATAAACTGTGAAAACAGTTCTGATGCCAAGCCTTATCATCAGGATTTTTGATTTTTTTTTTGTCCTGGAAAAACTGTCAAAACTGTCCTGATGCCAAGCCTTGGCATCATCATTTTTGATTTTTTTTTTTGACTTGAATAAACTATGAAAACAGTTCTGATGTCAAGCCTTGACATCAACATTTTTGGTGTTTTTTGTCTTGAAAAAACTGTCAAAACAATTCTGACGCCAAACCTTGGCATCATCATTTTTGAAATTTTTTTTTTGCTTGAAAAAACTGTCAAAACAGTCCTGATGCCAAGTTTGACATCATCATTTTTTATTTTATTTTTTTGGTTTTGAATAAACTGTGAAACAGTCATGATGCCAAGCTTTGGCATCAGCATTTTTGGATTTTTTTTTAATTGAAAAAATGTCAAAACAGTCCTGATGCCAAGCCTTGTCATCAGCATTTTTGAATTTTTTTGGTCCTGAATAAACTGTGAAAGCCTTGGCATCAGCATTTTTGAATTTTTTTGGTCCTGAATAAACTGTGAAAACAGTTCTGATGCCAAGCCGTGACATCAACATTTTTGAATTTTTTTTTTTGTTCTGAAAAAATTGTCAAAACAGTCCTGATGCCAAGTCTTGGCATCAGCATTTTTGAAATTTTTTTTTGTCCTAAAAAAACTGTGAAAATTAAATAGTCCTGATGCCAAGCCTTGATATCAGCATTTTTGGATTTTTTTTTGTCCTGAAAAAACTGTGAAAGCAGTCCTGATGACAAGCCATGACATCAATATTTTCGACTTTTTTTTTTGCCGGTTGAGATTTGTTTTCATTAATGACATTTTTGTCATTTGGCAACCAATTTATAGTTATATAAAATGTTCAAAAAAAATTGATGGCTCTAGATAAAAACATGTTTATAAAATTGTACCTACTTGAAATTGCAAAAAAAAAAAAAATTCAGGCATAGGAACTGGTTTGGGTCGAGTCCTTTAAAAAAAAATCAGGCATTGGGACCGGTTTGAGACCATTCCTAAAATAAAAATAAAAAATCAGGCATTGGGACCAGTCCTAAAATTTTATTTATTTTTTTCATTTACTCTTAAAATGGCAAAGGGCAATTTGGTCTACTTTTTTTTTAAAATATTGTATTAAATATCAATGTTATTCTAAACAATGCTATATGTAAAATCCAAACCTAAGCATGATTTGATGAATAATATCTAGTTAATGTTGGCCTTGTGGGGGTTTTAAAGTGGGTCCACCATGGTGTACCCAAGGCCGCGAGGGATACTAAAAGAAGATTATTTAAAGTTTAACACTATCTTATATTCAATACAAACATTAATATTAAAATATTTTTTTTGTATTTATTTATAAATTAATTTTTGTAACATTTTCCGTATGTTTACGAAATACTTGAAAATGTTTTTCAGCATATTTTCAAAAGATTTACCAAACCCCATAAATCATTTTTCGGAAATCATTTTCCGTGAAACAAACGAAGTCCAAATTGAAGAAATATTCAAAATCAAAGTTTTTAAAGATAGCATGTATTTGTGCGGTTGCAGTTTGATTTTGGCAAAATTTGTTTACAACTAACCATGTTCTAGATTTATAGGTATGATATTATGAGTCGGGACTTGCGGTATTCTTACAAGCCACTGTCCAAATTTAGACATCACTTAAAATTTTAGGCAAAGTTATTGCTCAAATTTGGGCCTCGCAAGTAATTTTGAGAATTTCATCTAATCAAATGATGTATAATTTTTCCCAACTTTTTGATGTCTACAAGAGCCTTGAATCCTTGATACTATTGCTAGAGTTCAACGTTTTGAAGGTGGATTGGATTGTCTCTTTAGGCGATTAATATAAGCAGACTCTCTCCTTAATGTCGTAGCTAGTTAAAGATTCAAAATCATTGTAGATTTAGATTTTGGATTTTTCAACATGCAGATTGAAAGCTGTATTGTAGCATCTTTAAGCAGCCCATTACTTGGATTACAACTCCGTCATCAGTACGTTCCGGCGGCGTTCCCTAATGCTCTCATTACCATGTATTTGTTCCGTTCTAGGATTATAGCTCTATTTTATGCGTTCCGATTGACATTTAATACATCTCGAAGCAGTGGTGAATCTAGGAAATTTCTTCTGTTGGTTCCCAATTAACACTAAATTATCAAATTAGTTTATTCTTAAAAATCTAACAGTAACTACACATTACAATTTAAGAAAGTAACAACTCAAAAACCATTAAACCAAACAAATCCTCAAACATCACAAACTCACAATTAGCACCCAAGTAAATTTGTAAATCAAAAACTACCTAATTGTTAATATAACATCACAAATTAATTCCAAGTTTTCAACAAATTAAGTAAAAAAGCCATAATTTCGGACATCAAATATTCAAACCAATAATTTTTTTATGTAAACGAAATACCGAATACCCATTAAACAAAAGAGAGATACGAATTAAAGAGAGTCACTCACCCGTCATCACATACTTTTTTGCAATTTGCACAAACCCAATTCTTGAAGACCAAAGAGTGAAGGGTTAGAGCATCTCCAACGTTCAAAAATGTCAATTCTTAACCAACTTCCTATTAAGAAGTTGTTAGAATTTTCCCATTGTACACATTCTTATTTGCCAAGTAGGAGAGAGAGGAAAAAAACTTCCCAAATAGGAAGTTACTGTTCACATATGGAAAGGAAAGAAAGTGAGGGGACAGCCGCCCACTTTCTCGGTTGTGTGTGGGGGTGGGGGGTTTTGTTTTTATTAAATGATGTTAAATTTAATATTTTTTTGTGTAAGAAGTTGTGTAAGAAGATTATACAATGGGAAGATATATTCTTAAGTGGATAAGAAGATAAAAATGTGTAGGTGGCAGTGAGATCCAGTTAAGAAGTTGTGTAAGAATTTATAAGAACATCCCATTGTTATAAATTATTACACAACTTCTTAACTAGATGATTGGGTCCTACTGCCACCTACACATTTTTATCTTCTTACCAACTTAAGAATATATCTTCCTATTGTATAATCTTCTTACACATGAAACACAAAAAATATTAAATTTAACACTATCCCACATAATAAATATAAAACCCTCCCCCAACCCCCACCCTCACGCCCACACACACTCCACCAAATAGGCCCCCCTCCCCCTAACACTCCAGATAGAGATGTTAATAGGGTCGAGATCCGGAGGTCTAAACCTATTAAACCGGGTTTTTTCAGGGTTAGGTTTATAATTTTAGCAGACCGTTTAAACATCAACCGATTAGGGACCGAAACTGTTAGGGCCAGACCGAAAACCGTTAGGGTTAAACCGGAAGCCGACTTGCATACGGTTTAGTATAGTTAGTAATATACGGGATGAGTATAATACCCAAAACTGTTAGGGTTAGACTGATTAACAGCTTTAATATAGTTAGTATAATATACGGAACGCGTATAATACGTTAAAATAAGCGTACAAGTCTCGAAATTGGAAAAAAAACGTACAAATTTAATCATTGGTTGGAAACCGCAGGTTTGAACCGAAACCGACAGGGTCAGATCGAAACCGTTAGGTTTTTGACCGGATAACAGTGAAAACCGACTAAATCGAACCTATTCTAGACCGAAACCGTTAGGGTTAGACCGATTAACATCTCTAACTCCAGCCGCCCCCCACCCCCTTTTCCCTTCACAGTTTCCTAAGTCAACTTCCTATTTAAAAAGCTAACACATCTTCTCTCTCTTATGTGAAAATTTCTCTTTTCTATTTAGCCACTAATACACACTTCTCCAAGCTCTAATGCCTTAATTAAAACTTAAAGAGCGAAAGAGACCTTTGGTGACCGACTCTCTCAGTCTCTTTTCCCAGTTTCCCAGACCAAATCCCAATTCCCAGTTTCTACCAAGGCCAAAGGAAAGGGCCCCGACTTCCCAGTCCTTCTTCGGCTCTCCGTCTCTCTGTTCGGCAGTCGGTACTCCGCCACTCCGGCTGTCCTATCCCTCAGCGACTCAGCCTCTTGGCGCCGGCGCAGACGGCACAGATCTGAGATCCCAGTGGCAGTGAGTCCGCCTCTCTCTCTTTTCCCGACTCAGTCGGACACTCGGACTCCGTCTCTTCTTTGGGTGGGTCACGTTGGAAATTGGGGTGGTTCACCAAGTAAAACAAAAATAAAAATAAAATAAAAATTCGGTGGATTCACTTGCACCCAAACTGTACAACGTGCGTCCGCCCCTGTCTCGAAGGCAATCGTATGTTTGCTTTTCTTGTACCCCCAATTGTTCGACGAATTGCGCAAGTGAAATTTTCTTATAATCTTGATTTTTTTTGAAAATGTTTTTGAACCTGTGAGTCGTTATTGGTAATTTATGTATATTTATTGCACTCTTTGAAATGTTACGAGGTGTACTGTCTTCAGCCGTTAGGCACACTCCCAGCCCATATGCTTCAACAACTCATAAGTTCTTTGTAAAGCACTATAATTTGCCAGGTATTTGTAGCCCATTAGCAGTTGGATTAAGTGCTTTTCATGGGTTTGTCAATAAACCCGCCTTGTCAAAATGCATGCACTTTATGAGTGATGCCTCGATTTTAGTCAACAGATTATTGAGTTTCCCCAATGGGATACTCATGCATTCCTATTGCTCTGAAACTGCTGTATTAGACCAGACATTTTATTCTAATTCAGAGGATGGTGATAAGCTGTACGAAACAGTTATTGAGCGCTCTAGTCCTGAGCATAACATGGAGAGAGCTCTTGATTCGATTGGAATAAGACTGACAAGCCCTTTGATTCTCGAGGTGTTGAAAAGGCTTCATTTTGAGGAGAAGATAGCCTTTAGATTCTTTACATGGGCGGGGCATCAGGAGTACTACACTCATGAACCTCAGGCATATGATGAGATGATCGAAATACTATCTAGTACAAAGTATAAGGTGAAGCAGTTTCGTATTGTTTGTGACCTTCTGGACTACATGAAGAGAAACAACAAAAGTTCTGTTCCTGTTGAAGTGCTGTTAAAGATTTTAAGACAGTATACGGAGAAGCATCTGGCACACCTTCAGAACTTTGCCAAGAAGAAGATTACTCGGGTGAAGACACAGCCAGAGATCAATGCCTTTAATGTGCTGTTGGATGCTATGTGTAAGTGCTGTCTTGTTGAGGATGCCGAAACCATGCTTAAGAGGATAAAAAACAAAGTCAAGCCCGATTCGACCACCTACAATATTTTATTTTTTGGGTGGTGTAGGGTTCGAAACCCAGCTAGAGGAATGGGAATCCTTGAAGATATGATCAACATGGGTTATACACCTGATAATTTCACTTATACAACTGCCATTGACACCTTCTGCAAAGCAGGGATGGTGACAGATGCTGCTCAACTCTTGGAGTTCATGAGAACAAAGGGTGCAACTATGTCATCTCCCACTGCAAAATCTTATGCTATCATGATAGTGGCACTTGCCAACAGCAATAGAATGGAGGAATGCTTTAAGCTTCTTGGAGATATGATAAACAGTGGTTGCCTACCTGATGTTTCTACATACAAGGAAATGATTGAAGGCATGTGTATGGCTGGAAAGATCGATGCAGCTTATAAGCTCTTGGAAGAGATGGGGAACAAGGGTTATCCTCCCGATATACTAACCTATAACTGTTTTCTCAAAGTGCTTTGTGGCAATAGAAACAGTGAAGAGGCACTCCGACTCTATGGTAAAATGATTGAAGTGGGGTGTGAGCCCAGTGTACAAACTTTTAACATACTAGTTAAAATGTTCTTTGACATTGGGGATCGTGATGGGTCCTTTGAGACTTGGAGAGAGATGGATAAGAGAGGCTGTGCACGCGATACTGATTCTTACTGTGTGATGATAGAAGGGCTTTTTGGTTGTAATAGCTCCGAGGAGGCTCGCATTCTATTGGAAGAAGTTGTAAACAAGGGAATGAAATTGCCCTATCGGAAGTTTGAATCCTTTCTAAAGCAGCTTTCAGTTATTGGTGATCTACGTGGTATTCATACTTTATCGGAGCATATGAGGAAGTTCTACAATCCTGCAATGGCACGCCGGTTTGCAATAAATCAGAAACGAAAAAGCACAAGTTTAGGAGGGAAATAATAAGTCTCAATAGTATTGTTCTCCTTGTTGTAGTTGGTTGGCCAATCAGACTATAATCCAGAGCTCACTGCTGTAATGCCCATAGTTAACTTTTGGCTAACCCTGAGTTAGTATGGAGAAATGGGGCTTTATTTCAGCATACTCTAGAAGTCCAAGATTCGTTCGACAAAGGCTGCATAAATTTGGACTAGATCATCAATAAAAGAATTGTTTTAGCTCTAAGCTCATCAGAAAATATGATATTATTCAGTGATTTTTCCATGTTTGTAGGCTTGTAGCATCCAGAAGATATCATGTGTTTGAACTTTTAAGTATCACAATATGCAGGATCAATCAAATGCCCTGGAATTTCACAAAAAAAAAAAAAGAGAGAGAGAGAGAGAGAGAGAGGCTGTATTCTGACACCAAATTTGGTTTGTGCATTATGTGCAATAGTAACAACAGATCTACCTCTCTACGTTTTTCTCACCTTCTCCTTTTTGGTTCCTGTGTTCATTTAATTCGAAATCTGAATGTACAATACCATTTCTTGTGTCTGCAGTATTCAAGATAAGAATTTATTAGATAATAAGAGAAATGTTAGATCTTTATTCAAGGCAAATGTGAATGGATTAGTTTTAAAATAAGGCTGTTCTTTTGGGACATTGGAAAAGAAAACGTGACGATAGTGGGGATGGAGGAAAAATAACTTAACACAAAAAGAAATACTAAAGCCAATGTTTTGAATTTTCTTTTGGCCGACCATTTTGGAATCACACTCGTAAAGAATTTGATGAAACAACAAATCAGCATCTTTTATGTATTAGTTTAGATTTACAAGGATGAACCTGATTCTTCTTCTACTCTTTTTTTTTCGTTTGTTTAATTCTTGGATGGATTGAATCAAAGAATGGTCAAGGATTGGTTGCATGTATGGGTTACATGCATGGTCTCTCTTGCACAGTTGCACCTCCAGCAATTAAAATCACAAGGTGCCATATGTGATATGTTCAATGCATGCAGCAGGGTGTCCCTCTTTGACAACACATAACTCGATCATTTAATTTCTAACCTTCTGAGATTTGCAGTGCAAGGGCCTATTGCTGCAGGAGACTGATCCACACTGGCCTAAAGCCGTCCTCAAAGCAAGTTTGACCCAAGGTCAGAATGAAGCAACCTTATGGTCCTTACCCTTTTACTGTTGGAGATGTGAACTGGATTACTGCATGAGCTGTAGTGCTCATCTATCCATATATAACAACAAGCACTAAAATTTTATGATGCTACTGCGCAAGCGTGCGATTCTGTTTTTGGTAAAAGAAGAAAGAGACTTTAGCTATAGACTAGTCAACATGGATTCTTTGATGTTCACGAGTATAATCATCGAAGAATAATTTGGGGTCCTTTATCCATCTATTATTGCTGGAAAGAATCTAGGCATGGTCAATGCATGCTCTAAATTATCGATGTTGGTGTTACATCAATTTTCAAGGGAGAAACTCGTGTTTCCAACCACTTCTTGCCTCCTCTAAAAATGTACTTTTCTGCCCCTTCATGCCTAATTGCGTTATACTACAAAATAGGTACTGGTTCACAACAGCACTTGCCTTTTGTTTTGTATGTGTGTGTGTATATATATATTGACAATTTTGCTGTCTCTTGGATTTGATTTTCTTGTAATTTTATGCTGTCTTCCAATGTTCCTTTTCCCTCCTGGACCTGTGTTATTATTGAATTTGTATGGGTCAAGGATAAGATAAATAATGTTATAATAAGAGAAGAACAAATACGCTCACATCACATATACTCATGCTGTAACCTCGTAAAGTGTACCATAGTTTCCCTTGTCAGATGCACTTCTTTGAGTTTTTACCATTGTTTCTTGCAGAAATACGATATCTGGAAACGGTGTATGATAAGAATACGACGACATCTCCTGCCTTAGCCTTTTCCTTCTACCCTTTGCTTCATCTGCTGATAACTGGAGATATGGAGTTGTCCATCTTTTCGGTATGTTCTCTCTCCTTGTACATGTACCTGTTGATGGGCATGTTTTCACGAGGCCTACCGTGGAGGTAGATTGCATTAATTGAATTTTTGCTTCTTCAGAATATAATTCTATCACTCGTGGCTAGTGTGCTGAATTAGTTATTAAATGTCATGATTAGAATAATAATTCTGAGAAAGGATATCAGAAATGAAATACAGAAACAATTATGGAGCATTAAACTACTTAACAAACAGGACATAATGTCATTAGGAATTTTATAATTGGTTTCTCTCTCTCTCTCTCCAACAAAATAATTGATCCTCATGATTTTCTTTTCCTTACGGACAAATCGTGCCAGCCTTGGTGTCTGATTCCAACTTCTCTAACAACAGAAACTATTTGGAAGATTAGAGTTTGGTTGACTTAAGATACAAGTGATGCACTATACATCTCATATAGAATGCAATTAGTGTTAAATACTCCATCAGTCCCAAAAAACTAGTCAAACGTTGCCGTGGTTTAGGAACTTTTTCCATAAATAAATGAAAGCCAAGCGTTGCCGTCCTCGAGTCCATAAGAATGGAAAAACAAAAATCAATATGAGATTGCCTGTTGGCAACAATTGCAGCAGTAATATAAAAGAACTTGCAGGTCCCACGTTGCCATCACTTGCATACTGCACAGACTCTGTTCCTAGAAATAGATATAAACCACCATTGTCAACCAAGCTTCACCTCACCAATTCTGTGTCTTTGTGGTTTTTATCAAACAAAGTGACTTGACAATGGAAGTGTCATCAAAATCTCTTGGTTCCCAATGTCATGTAAGGTCCATTAGCTTGCCTTCTAGATTACACCCAAATTCCATCAAAATTGAATCCGAGCTAAGCAAGTTGAAAACATCCGTCTTGGAAGCATCTTCCTGGAGCTCAGACACCATTCAAGATAGCTTGGTTGGCTTAGCCGAGTTGTACAACTGTGTAGAGGAGTTCATCCACTCTCCACACAACCAACAAGCCCTTCTCCAACATAGGAACGGAACGGTTGTGGAAGAGGTGCTTGACGGGTCACTTGGATTGCTAGACTCGTGTGGCATTCTAAAAGACTTGCTTTCATTAATGAAAGAAAATGTGCAAGACCTTCAATCAGCATTACGTAGGAAGGGTGGAGATTTGAGCACTGGAAGTCCTATCACGTCTTACTTTTGCTCTGGGAAAAAAGCAAAGAAGATTATGACAAAGAGCCTTAAAGTGTTAAAGCAAATGGAAAACAAGACCGAATCTTCACATCCACCGGACATCAATCAACATCTACTAATGGTGGTTAGATTTCTGAGAGAAGTTTCCAATGTTACCATTGTTGTCTTCAGATCTCTTTTGGAATTTCTGTCATGTTCAAAGACGACAAAGGCTAGTAGCCGATGGTCATTGATTGCGAGGTTGATGGTTAAAAGTTCGACAGTATGTGAGAGAGATCAGGGCTTTGTCAATGAGGTTGAGTGTGCTGACTTAGCTCTTTGCTCTTTACGAACAAAAGTTGACGTAAACATTGCACTTAAGAGGTTGCAGAAGCTTGATGCTTGTATTGAGAGTTTTGAGGGTGGAGTAGGTTACCTTTTTAGGCGATTGATCCAAAGCAGAGCTTCTCTTCTTAACATCATAGCTAATTAAAGATCCATATTCATTGTAAATTTTGATCCCAGTTACCAACCCAAATTTTGTATGTGTATTATTTATAGCCGTATAACTGTGCTACCTGAGTTCATCTCATGTTTGTCATCTGTTCATTTGGTATGTGCCCAAGATCTGATATTCATTTTGCTGTAAACCAGTTTGAAGTCAATTATGTCAAGGGCGAGACTTGGCGCGGTATAAGGTTTCTCCAATGTAACCTTGAACCAGAACCAATTATTTCAATTCTTCCCACAATTCTGGATTAATACACGAAAAACAATATTATGGGCACGTAGATCTTTTGATAATTGCATATATAATCAGCATCTTTATATTCATGCACTTGTTTAGATGTACTACATGACTAAAAGGATAAAGGACTATTGGAGTGTACAGTCCCAACTCTTTTTGTTTCTGCTGGCACTCCCTCTCATGAAATTTCTCTTACTATCTCACATGATGCAAGTGGGAACAATGCAACAGTGTGCCCCTTTGGTCAATACAATGAATCAATCCCAAGCAACGTTATTCCGTTCCTGTCTGAGACGTAACCTGGGTCAATTTTGTTACCTTTAGAGAGCGAATTTATCCTATGATTACAACAAAAATGGTACTACTATACCATGCTATAATCAGGTGTGCAACTTGATCACAATGTTCTTTTCCCTCGTGTGATTTAGAACTTGTACAACATTGAGGATGGTATAAAATTTTACAACAAACAATGTTCAGTTTCTATTGGATTGATTGCTCATGTCTTTGCAATTTTTTTACCTTAGGAATGTTTTAAGTTAAGTATGTGATACAAAAGGATTCCCTTGAGCTTTTACTTTTGCACCTTGCAGAAAATACTTTGGTACTGAAATGGATTTCGATTAGGAACACGAGCTCTTTCTGCCCTTCCCTATCCGTCTATGTTTGTCATAATCCCAGAGATATATCAAAGGAGTTAATCGAGCTTTGCATAGTTGGTATATTCGCTCTTCTTTTACACGTATTGATTGACAGTGGGATATGTTTGTTTCTTGGCATGTTAGTTTTGTGAAATAAATGCTTGCCCCTTTGCAATATTCATTTTCTCACAACATGCATTTTGGTTAGCTTGTTACATTAGTCACTCACAGTCACTGTCCCTGTTTGTAGTGATAATGGAGGCAGTTAGAATGTAGGCCTTCTAGGGTTATATAGTACCAACTAGAATGCTTTATGGGGCCGTAGCCAAGTGGCCTTGTAGCAAGATACAACAACAGGTCATTGAATCGACTCATGCAAAATTAACCCAATGGCTTTCCCGGTTCTAGTGGTGGAGCGCAGTTGGTAGAACTGCAAAAGTTTTTATCTCCATAGGTAGGTCCAATGTGACTATGTTGTGGAAGAAGTTTTCCCGTGGATAAAAAAAAGAAACTCTCTCTCTCTCTCTTCAATGAGGCAATCCACCTTTATGATATATGTTCCAATACAGACATAACATGCCAACCTTGCTGTTTGATTCCGACTCTTCTAAACAACATAAACTGATTAGAAAAGATAGGAGTTAGATTTTTGTTGAAAAAGGCGCCACGATGCAGCATACAGCTCATATAGCCTGCAGTATTTGTTTAAGCACTTTTGGAACCATCTTCCTTAATATAATGCATGTCAAATGCTGCCTTTTTCTTGACCATAAGATTATAAAAGCAAAAAAAATCCTTGGTGATATTTTGTTGTGGTCATCAATTTTGATTGTAATATCAAAAAGTTAGCATGGTCCACATGGTGTCCTCATTATTAGATGTCAATCACCATGTAGCTGTGGTGGGTTCTGGGAGACGTTTCTGACATTAACATTCGTGTATTCCGCTCTCATTTGTTGTTCTTGTTGGCGCCATGTTTAAAAACAAAGCCCAACGGGTGGTCATTGATCTCAAAGTTGGTGATGAAAAGTTCACCAGGTTGTGAGAGAGACCGGGACATCGTCAATGAAGTGAAGAGTGTTGACTTTGCTCTTAATTTGCTTGCTATCTAATAAGGTTGATGTAGCAATGGCGCAAACAAATAATTCTTCATTAGTTGTCATAAACAATACCAAGGGGAATATATATGTGCATAATCAGCATCTCTATATTCATGTATTTGTTTAGATCTTACATGGATGAGCAGGGTAAATTATTCTATTGAATTAATTAGATTGTAGATTTTGCTGAGGACTTCTGAATGTACGGTCACACGACTCCACGAGTCTCTTATTATTATCACATGGTGCTGTTAGGGACAAAGCAACATGGTGCCCCTTTTGGACAAGTAATGGTTCAATCATTCCCTGGTCTTATTTAACATGTTGTAAAAAGACAAAATAGTCTAGGGACTAGGGGACTAACGCTCTATGAACCAAGAACTCTTTATTTCGCTTGCCATATCCGTGTCCGATGTGATCCGCGTGGATATGAGTGAGTTTTGTGATCCGCGCTTGATTTTTTTCATATCTAACTTCTCGACAAGTACCAGAACCCGACACCCGACACCTGTACCCCAAGCCCTTGTACACAACTAATATTTAGGTGGGGTTTGCTGAGTCTAATAGAAGCATATACGTTCACATGTACTCGCCCTTTTACGGGTTTTGTTAAAATTTATCGAGTCTTATATCAAATTTCAAGAAAGAAGAAATATGTTTCCAACTGATTCTTTGCTCCCTGAAAGATGAACTACTCTGCCACCACATGTCATATCACAACTATACTAAGCAAATATTGATATTTGGCATATAGCAACCATAAATTCTTTTCCTTACAGACAAATCATGCCAGCCTGCACTGTTTCATTCCAACTTATCCCGAAGAAACAGAAACTGACTTGAAAGAAAAGGGTTTAGATTTTTGTTGAATTGAGGCACCAATGATTCACGTATACAGCTCACACAGTCTGCAATTATTGTCAAAACATTTTTTTTGGGTCCATTTTCCATAATCTAATGAAATGCCAAAAGTTACCTTTTTCATTACCATGAGATTTAAAAATAAATGAGTTAATTACTTGTTTATTGCTAGCAGTTGCAGCAATAATATTAATAAGGTTGCATGGCCCACCTTTTCATCTGTTGCATACTCCCTACAAGTAGATTGAAATCACCATTATCAATCTAAGCTTCAAGCCTTCAACTTAGCTTTCATACTTTCTAGCTTTTAATCAAAGGAAAGAGAAGTACAAATGGAAGGCTCATCAAAATTTGTTGGCCAACAATATCATGCAAGGTCCATTAGCTTGCCTTGTTGGTTACACTCAGCTTCTGTCAAAGTTGAAATTGAGGTAAACAAATTGAAAACATCGGTCTCCACTGCATTTCCCTCGAGCCCAGATACCATTCAAAGTGGTTTGGTTGATTTAGCAGAGTTGTACAATTGTCTCGAGGAACTCATTCATTCTCGACAAACCCAACAAGCCCTTCTTCAACATCAGAATGGGGCCATAATAGAAGACACCCTCGAGGTTTCAATCGGGTTGCTAGAATCGTGTGGTACTCTTAAAGACCTGATCACTTTGATGAAGGAAAATGTGCAAGACCTTAAATCTGTGTTGCGTAGGAAGGGTGGAGATTTGAGCATTCAAAGTCACTTATCGACTTACTTTTGCTTTAGAAAGAAAGCAAAGAAGATTGTTACCAAGAGTCTTAGAGCACTAAAGAAAATGGAAAGCAAAACAGGATCAACACTTGCATTAGATGTAGATCAACATCTAGCAATGGTTGTTCGAGTTTTAAGAGAAGTTTCTGACATTACCATCTCTTTATTCCGGTCTCTTTTGTTATTTTTTTCGGTGTCCTCTTCAAAGACGAAGTCTAGTGGCCGATGGTCATTGATCTCGAACTTGGTGGTGAAAAGTTCGACAGTATGTGAGAGAGGTAGTGTCAACGAGGTGGAGGGTGTTGATTTATCTCTTTACTCTCTACATGGAAAAGTTGATTTACAAATTGCAAACAGGAGGTTGCAGAAGCTTGATTCTAGGATTGAATGTTTTGAGGCTGGGTTAGATTGCCTGTTTAGGCGACTAATCCAAAGCAGAGCCTCTCTTCTTAACATCGTAGCTAATTAAAGATCTAAATAAATTATACATTCTGATCCTGGTTGCCAAACCAAATTTTGTATATGTAGTTTGCTCAGTTGAAATAATAGTGCTATTTGAACTCATCTGATATTCTCATCTTCCCTTTTTGATAGCTTAATTCGTGATCTGAACTTCATTATACTCTTACTAAATTTATGAACCCTATATAAAACAAGGCAAAAACTTGGGTAATACGGTCTTACGGGTATTTTATGTAAGACCGATCCTCTTGACTCGACCCACAGTGTATTGGTGAGTTGAGTTGTGAGAGAGTGGGGCTCCGTCTTACAAATTAAGATTTATAAGACGGTCTCACACGAGACCTACTCCATAAACAAAGCTCATCATCATTCAACTCTACTTGAAAATGCAGGAATGTTTTGTTAATCTCCGATCTGATTTGCAAGTCAACAATGTCAAAGGTTAGAGCAAACAGTATGGTTGTATCCATCGTGAAAATCCTGGCTTGAACTACAAAATAGCATTGCCATTTATCTCTGCAGTTACGGGTAAGTTCACATATGCTATTAGCGACACTGTAACATGGCACTCCTCTTGAACAAATCAGAGTTCAATCATTTCCTAGTCTTGTCTAACATGTTCAAAAAGGACAGCATTTTGTACGAGACTACTGTTGCTGTAGAGTTTACAAAGAGTTAATGCAGAAGCACGTAACTTTTTGTCTCACAAACGGAGAAATCATGTGAGCAAGTCAACATCTTGCTTGTAACACACATCGGGAGGTTGAGTCAGCGTGGCGTGGACTATAAGATCAAGTCAAAGTCGAAACATGAAGCTTTCCGAGCTAAGCGTTTAAAAACATACTCTAGCGTCGTTAAAGCTTTTAGTCCGTGGATCAGGACTTCATCCTAGACATAGTATATTCATGAAAGGACGAGTGTTTTTTCAAAATATATTTGGTGGAAACAATCTAGCTAGTATATTCATGAAGAAGAAATATGTTTCTAATTGGTTCTTGTCTCCATGAAAAGATGACTATCCTTACACCTGTTGCCAAATTATGGTTAAACAACTGCAAATATTGATATTTGGCTCAATTCAAAACCATTCTTGTCTTCCTTGCAGCCATAGGCTCCTACATTCATGTCATGCCTCGTATATGGACTTTCTTAGCCTTCTGGTAGCTAAATCTGTGTGTGTGTGTGTGAATAAGATAATCATCTTCATGATTTTTGCTCCTTACTGACCAATCATGCCAGCCTTGAGTGTTTCATTCCAATTTCTCCAAAACAACATTAGCTTCTTAAAGAAATTAGGGATTAAATTTTTGTTGAATAAGAGCACCAATAATGCAGTATACAGCTCACATAGCCTGCAATTATTGCCTAAACATTTTCTATGGTCATTTTCCATAAACTAATAATCTATGGATCCTCAATGTTGCCTTTTTCTTGGCCATAAGATTAAAAAAAAACCAACATGAAAGATAATTAAATGAATTAATTGCTTGTTGTTGTGAACAAATACAATCAAAATGGTTGCGTGGCCCCTTGTCAACCTAATCAAGCCTGCTCCCTATAAATAGATTGAAATCACCATTATCAACCTAATCAAGTCTTTCAACTTAACAATTAAGTGACTTCTTAGGTTTTATTCAGGAAAAATAAAAAGTCCAATTAGAAATGGAAGGCTCATCAAAATCTGTTGGTCAGCAATATCACGTAAGGTCTATTAGCTTGCCTTCTAGGCTACATCCAACTTACATCAAAGTCGAAACTGAGCTAAACAAGCTCAAAACAACAGTCTCCACTGCATCTCCCATAAGCCCAGATACCATTCGAAGTGGTTTGGTTGGCTTAGCAGACTTGTATATTTGTGTTGAGGAGCTCATTCATTCTCCCCACACCCAAAAACCCCTTCTTCAACAACAGAATGGAGTTGCAGTTAAAGATGCGCTTGACGGGTCAATTGGGTTGCTTGACTTATGTGGCACCCTACAAGATTTGCTGTCGCTGATGAAAGAAAACGTGCAAGATCTTCAATCAGCCTTACGTAGGAAGGGTGGAGATTCGAGCATTGAAAGCTATATCTCGGCTTACTTTTGTTCCCGAAAGCAAGCAAAAAAGATTATTTCCAAGAGCTTAAGAGCACTAGAGGCGCAAACGAAAAACAAAGCTGGATTGTTTCTTCCATTAGATATAGATCAACATCTATCAATGGTGGTTAGAGTTTTAAGAGAAGTTTCCGACATCACCATCAATGTAATCCGGTCTCTTCTGTTATTCTTGTCAGTGTCTTGTTCGAGAACAAAGCCTAGTAGACGCTGGCCACTGATCTCGAACTTGATGATGAAAAGTTCAACATCTTGCGAGAGAGATCAGGGCTTTGTCAATGAGGTGGAGAGTGTGGATTTAGCTCTTCACTCTCTGCATAGCAAGGCTGAAGTACAAACTGCACATAAAAGATTGCAGAAGCTTGATGCTAAGATTGAAAGTATCGAGGCTGGATTAGATAGTCTTTTTAGGCGATTGATCCAAAGTAGATCCTCTCTTCTTAACATTTTAGCTAATTAAATATTCAGTGTCGTTGTACATTTAGATCTTCATGATGCCAATATGAATTTTAGAAGCATTTCGGCTGTGAAACCAAATTTTCTGTGTATATTATGTGCAGTGGTAATAACAACTCTGAGTTCTTACGTACAGTCTTTTTCATCTTTCGTTTGCGGTTGCGGAATTCAAGGTATGCGTTCTATTATGATTTGTGAAACACAGATAAAAAGAACAAATAACATAAGCTATTTTTTATCTTCAGGCACCTCAGTTGAGAGTCAACTAAGTTCAGAGAAAAAATATTGAAAATTTGATTTCTTCCTGTTCTTGGCTTCATCACGTTTCCTTTGCGTATGCATTTTCTTTGTATTACTGTATATAATAATCAAAGCCAATTATTTAAATCTTTCCATATGATAGTTGGATATATCTTATAATTAATTATGGAATATATATATAACCGCATCTATACATTCATGAACTTGGTTAGATGTACAAGGATGAATATGGGGAAGTACATAATCGACTGAATTTGAATATAGATTTGGCAGAGGATTATCGGAATGTACGGTTACTTGGCTTCTTTGTATCTCTTTTAGATCTTCTGCCATTTGGATCACATGGTGCCATTAGAGACAAGGCAACATGGTGCTCCCTGTTGTCCAACACATAATTCAAGCATTCTATGTTCTTGTCCAATATGTCAAAAGTGGTGAACTTGGTGCAAGAACAGAGGATACACCTTCTTCACTTAGTTCTGTCAATTACAACTTATTATACACTAACCCACCCAACCTAATCCAACTTGTTAATATTTTTTTTGGTCGAGACAGATTTCAATCCAAAAATGTTAATGGGTTGGATTGGGTTAAAGAGAGTCGGACCCGTTATCTGTTTTGAGCGTGACTCGTCTTTAAAAGATAAAAGTGATACTCCCTCCGTCCCTAATTTATTGTCCTGGTTGATTCGGCGCACCGTTTAAGAAAACATATTTGACTGGATTATTAATATTGATTTAATATGTAGTTTCCTTTAAAGTCCATATATATGTGGTCCATAATTAAAGTAGGATGAAAAAGTAAGGGTAAAATGGTAAAAGTGATGTTTTAAAAAGGTAAGTTTCAAAGTGGATAATTTTTTTGGGACGGACGAAAAAGGAAAGGAGGACGATAATTTAGGGACGGAGGGAGTACATTTTAAGGTTAAAAGTGACATTATAAAGGGAAATTTATTATAATTTTATTAAAATACAAAGTGACATTTTTATTACTAAAAAAAGACACTTTAAAACTAACACTGACTGTCAAAAGTAACACATCTATTAATTATAACTAAAACAGAAGTCGCTACTGCCACGTGGCGGCTTTCTGTAAAATGTAAAAAAAAATTTAAAAAATTATGTGATGCCACGTGTCACCCTCTTATAAATTGTAGTTTTTTTTTTATTTTACTCATAAAAGATTTATCACATTTGATTTTGTAATTAGTTTAGGATAAATTTTATACGATTAGTTATGATAAGTTTGATATTATCACAATTGATTTCAAAGTTTTAAAGATAAAAAGTTAGTTTTTATCACATTTGATTTTACAGTTACTTAGGATAAGTTTTTATGCGGATATATTTTATCACAATTGATTTCAAAGTTACGATTAGTTTAGGATAAATTTTATCTAATCATTAGATTTTAACTACAATTAGTTAGATTTAAACACTCCAACATGCGACCCTAACTAACTGTTTTTTACTTGAAAAAGTTTTACACATTTTTTTTTTTTTTTGCCAAAATCACTTACCCAGTCTCACTCAAATGGTAAAAAGTTTTTTACTTGAAAAATTTTTATTCGTAAAAGGTTATAATTTTTAATTTATAAAAGTTTAATTTGACTAAAACTCTTATATTTCCATCTTTTTTTATTTTCATAATTTTTAATTTATACAAATTATCCACGGGATAATTCTATATTATTTGTTATTCTACTAATCTATATTTATTAATTATTAATTACTAATATATTAATTATCTATCAACTATTATTAAAATAGAAGTCGTTGTTGCCACATGACGACTTTTTGTTGTACGCTTAAAGTTTTAAAAAATTATATGCTTCCACGTGTCACCTTCTATACAAGTTTATAATTATTTTTCCTATCAAAAATTAAAACAGGATATATTTGAAAACCGGTGCCTCCTTTATATATGGTAATTTTTTTTTTGGTTTTTTTTACCATATTTTGTTGCCAAAATCAGTTAATACTGGATATATTTTATAACATTTGATTTAAACACGTTTCACTTTATTAGAACTCCAATTTTACGGTAATTTTTTTGAGGACATATTTTATAAATTCTCGTAGATTTTAATGTTTCAATTACATGACTATATGATCAATTTTGAATATTTACCTTATTTTTTGTTTTTTTCTTCAAATTATTCTAATTTAAAAAATTAATTATTTATTACAAGTTTAGAAAATCATCTTATTATAAACAAGTTTTGCAAATAAAACAAAAATTATTAAAACCATGCATATGGTACTAAATATATCTATATAATTCTTTTTTTTCTACCAAAAATTAAAATCTAATAGATTTTAAAACCGGTGACTCCTTTATACGTGGTAAAAGTTTTTTTTAAAACCATTTTTTGTTGTCAAAATCAATTAATATTAGATAGATTTTATCACATTTGATTTTAACATGTTTCACTTGATTAGTACTCCAAATTTTCATTGTAAAAATTTTTTATTTGCGAATAGATTTTATCATATTTGATTTAGACAAATTTAATTTGATTAGGACTCCTCAATTCTCATGGTAGAAGTTTTTTAATTTTTATTATTTTACCAAAACTTTGTCAATTTAAAATAGATTTTATCTAATTTGATTAAACGTTTTCCACAAACACCACAAACAACCACTACAAAATAGCTTGCAAATTAAATCTACAAAATTCGCATGGATTTTCGGTTTGATGATTCAGTGTGATCTCACTTTTTTTTATTTATTAATTATGTGGACATCTTGCTGTTGTTGGTTCATTCAAATAGCTTACAAATTCTATCTATAAAATTAAGTTTCATAAACAATACTAAGTCAATCGTGCATCGCACGGGTAATAACCTAGTTTAATACTAAAACGTGAGACTTTCAATGATATAAAGTGGCACTTTCACGGTTTCACGCTAAAAAGTGACAGTTTTTATTTATAATACAAAGTAATACTTTTTAAAGCAAAAGTGACACATTTAAGACCAAAAGTAACACATTTAAAACTAAAAAGTACATCTTTTAAAGAAAAAAAAGATATTTTTTTATAAAAAAACGCAAAGTGACACATTTCATACTGAAAAGTGACATTTATACTGAAAAGTGAAACTTTTAATACTAAAAAGTGGCACTCTTCATTTGTATACGTGAGGGCTGACGTTGTAATTTTTAAAAATCGAAGGATTGAACTGAGATTACCCAATCTAGACCTATTACTAAGATCCGTAAAACCATCTTACATTATTTTTTTTTTCATAAACCCTAATGTTTCTCTCCCTATGTAGCTATAAACATTATTTAACTAGGGTTCTAAACCCTAACCGAGATTACTAGCAATAAATATACAATACTAGGCTTCCAAAAGAAAAGGTAATTAGGTATTAGTATTAATATATGGCTGATAATCGAGCCTGTCCCTTGTGGACAATATTTAACCTCAAAAGTTTACCATGTTTTAATTTAATCAGTAAAGTATACTTTTGATAATAAAATGATAATTATATGATTAATGAAAAGAAAACCTTTTTTTCCCTCTATCACTGATCTGGAAAGACTGCATGCTTTGAGGCCACGACAATGAAAGTTGCAGACATCTTCTTCTTCTCAGGCTGCTCAAGAAAGATCATCTTCTTGCACAAATCCTTTCCGGGAAAGAGTATTATGCTTGCTATACAACTTCAACCTTCTTTCTCTGCTTTTGAAATCTTCTTTCTTCTCTGATGCTTGCATCGAAAATATCCACTTTAATACAACTTCATTGTATCAGTAATATGATAGATTCTGAATTCATTATACACCACATTTGTTTTGTTATTTTGTTGGTTTTCCTTATTTATTTTATATCAATTAATATCTTTAGATCAAAACGATTTGTTAACCTAAAAATCATGATCTGCTCTGAACCATGCTTTGGGATGTGCCATATATGCGACAATGATTGTCCTTAACTTTTGTTAATCGCAATTACATATAATACTATCAATGATTGACCTTAACTTTTGTTTGGTATACATGCTAGGGTTGAAATTATAAGTAATAGTTTTACTTTTTTCATGTTTCAAATATTTTAATGAATACTTTTTTTTGTAGGGATTATTTTGTTTTTACATAAAAATAAAACTATAAGATTTTTGGAATACAAGTTGACTGAAACCGGTTGTTTAAGTTCGTCATCTTTTATCTTTTATAAGATCACAAATTAATTTTTAACGTATAAAATATTATTTAAAAAAATTGATCTCAATTTATTAACATGTAAAATGGACAATAAAATTAAGATCTTGATGGTGTTGAATATTTTGTTAAATTAAATTAGGGTCCGATGGAAATTGAAAAATATCTATTTATTTATACTTCCTTATATATCTTTTTAAAGATTTGTTAATGCATTGCTTCTAAAATTTAGTTTCAAATATGTCAATAAGTCATCTCTACAATTGTAATGAGAATTTAATTAGGTACGTTAAGTAGTATTTCAATATGGATTATATATATTTGCGTGATCAAGTTTTTTTTCCTTTTGTGATTTTTCCGCCATCTATATATGATTTTCTCGTTTTTACTGATGGAGACAATGAAATTTTTGAGATAAAGACTCTGTTTCCAACAGTGCTTACATCCAAAATTTAGTTCCTAGAATGTGATGTCCAAGCTTTTTACTGGTTAGCTGGTTAAAAAATACAATAAAATATTAGTTGAATTTTTAAATACAAAAATAATTAGTTGGGGGGGGGTTAACATTAAAAACCGTATAAATAGTAATATTTTTACAAAAAATCTAGTTCGGATTTGCTAGAACTTGGTTCGTTGGCTAATGTTCAAGGTATTTTTGTTTGATCTACATACTCGAGTTGAATTTAAATAATTGTTTTTTTCTTTTGTTTATAATATTTGAATAAATACACTTTTGTAGGGACTATCTTGCTTTTACATAAAAGTAAAAATTTAAGATTTTTATTATATATGTTGGTTGAAGTCGGTTGTTTAAGTTCGTTATATTTTATTTTCTATAAAACCACAAATTTTCAACATATAGAATATTTTAAAAAATTATGCTCTTGATTTTGTTACATGCAAAACGGATAATAAAATTACGATATTAATGGTGTTGAAATATTTTGTTAATTGTATTTTCAAATCATTAGAAGCTTGTTCATACCCAAGACAATATTTGGTTTCATATAATGACAAAGTTAGATTTATCCCTCCAAAATCTTACTTTTAAATTATTTATTTTTGAGTTACCAATCCACTTACTCTCTCTCTCTCTCTCTCTCTCTCTCTCTCTCTCTCTCTCTCTCTCTCTCTCTTTTAACCCTCCTTCTCTCTCCTATCTTCTCCTTATTTTCTCTCTTTCTCTTTCTCTTTCTCTCTCCCGTCTCCTCTCTATTTTCTCTCTCATCACCACTATCTCATCTCTTTTAATTATGTTTAAATATTTTTCTCTCTTTAAACATAAAAAATTGTAACTAAAACAAAAATAATAGTTCCGGAGTTAAGAAAATAAAAATATAAGAGGCTAGCAAAATAAAAAATAATTTATGGAACAAATCATTATAAAAATAAAAGTTACAGAATAAATAAAACAAAGATAATTTAATGTGGAAGTTAGTAAAATAAAATAATTTACGTAACAAAAGTTTAAAACAAATTTTTAAAAATATATGTGTAAAAAAAATACGTTAGTAAAATAAAAATATTTGATAGAAAAAAAATAGTTATGGAGTCAATAAAACAAAAACAATTTAAACTGAAGTTACTAAAATAATAAAAATAATTTACGAAACAAAAGATTAAAACAAATTCTTAAAAATAGTTATGTAAAACAAAAATACATTAGTAAAATAAAATTATGTGATGGAACAAAAATAATAGTTACGGAGTTAATAAAACAAAAATAATTTAAACTGAGGTTAGTAAAATTATAAAAATAATTTACGAAACAAAAGTTTAAAACAAATTCTTAAAAATAGTTATGTAAAACAAAAAAAACATTAGAAAAATATAAATACTTGATGGAACAAAAATAATAGTTACAGAGTCAATAAAACAAAAAATAATTTAAACTGAGGTTAGTAAAAAAAATAAAAATAATTTACGGAACAAAAGTTTTTCGTAAAACTAATTCTTAAAAATAAAACAAAAATAATAGTTACGAAGTCAATAAAACAAAAAATATAAAGGAAGTTAGTAAAATCAAAATAATTTATGGAATAAAAATAATAGTTAACGGTAAAAATAATTTGATTATTTTGATTTTAGCTTATTTTCTTATCAGAAATTCATTTATTCGTAAAATACAAATATAATTTAATAAAAATAATCATTCAAAATGAACTTATTTGAGTTCAGATTATATTTACAGGATAAAAAAAATCCAAGTTTGTTCGAAGAAATCATTCTACAGACTTTTTGAATAGTATAAAGTGTTCGAGGTTGCCGGTCAATGGATTAACACTTAAATTGGTGTTCCAGTAATGCTATTGAGAAACATTGACTTTACTGTAGGGTTATACAATGAAAAAAGACTAATCATCATAAATCTTGGGGATTACATTGTTAAAACAAATTTTTTAAAAGGAAACAATGTTGGAGAAAAGGTTTTTATCCAAATATTATCATTAACTCCATCTGATGTAGACCATAAGAGGTGGCCCAGTAGTAGAGTTGGGGCTTTACAAAATGTGATGCCTCAAGTTCGATCACTTCACATGCCCCTTTAGGGGAAATGTCTACAAAAAACAAAAACAAAAACAAAAAAACAACTATTTGATGTAAGACTGACTTTCAAGTTCCAGAGAAGACAATTTCCATTTCTGGTATCATATGACATATGCAATGACAATTAACAAGTGTCAAAATCAATCATTGCACGTAGGTCTCTTCTTGAAGAAATCAGTATTTAGCCATATGCAGTTATGTCGCAGTTTCTAGAGTAACAAATTGTTTTGATTTGAACAGGGCCGCCCCTGTAAAATTAGGGGCCTAAGGTCGATCATCTTTAACGGGGCCTTCCTATGTAGCAAAAAAATTTTTTTTTTGAATAACTAAAAAACAATCAAACAAACATAAAATATAATTGAAAAAACACTTCATTGCAAAAGTTATGGGCTTAACACAAAACATATTCCAAAGTACTACTTAAATGACGCTCTTCTAGCACAGTTAGAAGCAAAATCAGTAATCAAAGAAGAATAATCAATTTTTTCAGCCATGTTCTTCTCAATAGATATCATAGCTAGCTCATTCAAGCGTTCTTGAGACATTGTGCTCTGAAGATAATTCTTTATTAGCTTCAACTTCGAAAAACTTCTTTCCCCAGATGCAACTGTAACCGGAATAATCAACAGGATTCGATAAGCAATTTCTGTGTTCGGAAAACAACCATTATTTCGTTTCAAATAACTCAATACTTGGATAGGGCCTCCTATTTCTGATGGCAAAATATGTTTAACAAGTAGCAACTCCATAAATTAACAAATCATCTTCATCCACATCAGTGTCAAAATATTTGAAAGATTTTTGCAAGAACTTCTCAAACTTGTATCATCTGTGCACTTCTTCAAATCAAACAAGAAGCCAAATTTTTTTTCGTACTCACGGAATTGCTTGAATCTTTCATCAAGTGAGGTGAGAGCCTTGTCAACAATAAACAAGTACTCTAATCTGAAACACTGTTGTGGAGAAAAAATGGCCTCTTCACTTGAAGCCTCATCAAAATGTCTTTTTCTATGAACCTTCCTTCTTACACGAAAAACCGGCTCAACATCCATTTCTCGAGCAAGTTCTTGGGCTTTTATTAAGGCATCCTCGAAACCATGCTCTCTGTATTCACGAAAGCGAGCAATAAGGCCCTTCAATTGGTCTACTGCTACATCGATATGCATGTCTTCACTTTGAAAAGTCCTACTCACAATATTGACAGCATATAGAACTTCGTACCAAATCATTGTGCTAATCAAGAACTCAAAGCTCCCAACTTCATGTACGACTAATGATTCTGCTTCACTAGATGTTTTGAGATCTTCACTAGAACTTGCTAAATCAAACAAAGCATCCCTAATTTTCGAGGCATTAAATTTGATTGGCTTAACACTTTCAATGTGGCTCTCCCAACGAGTTTGAGACAATGGTTTAAGTTTAAGGCCATTCACATGCCTCTTCAATATGTCCCACCGTTTTGTTGAAGATGAAAAAAGTGTATAAAGGCGTTGAACCACGCCAAAATAACTTCTAGCCAGCTGAGTTAGCCATGTCACACAATGCAAGATTCAAACTATGACAACCACAAGGTGTGTAAAATACTCTAGGATTGATGCTAAGCAATCTACTTTGTACACCTTTGCGATGCCCTTTCATATTAGCACCATTATCATAACCCTGCCCTCGGATGTTTTCAATGTTCAATCCTAAAAGAGATAAATTATTTTCAAGTTCTGAAAAGAGCCCCATTTCTGTTGTATCATCAACTTTTATAAATCCCAAGAAATACTCCGCAATTTTAACGGGAGAATTAGTGTCATTCACACAATGAATGAGCAAAGACATTTGTTCTTCATGACTTACATTGGGTGTACAATCAAGTATTACTGAGAAGTATTTTGCCTTCTTTATCTTTTCAATGATAGAACTTTTCACCTCATTAGCGAACAATTGAATCAGTTCGTTTTGAATTTTGTGGTTAAGGTAGTGATATTGAATTTCATTGCTTTGAAAACGCCGTATGTGCTCTTGCATTATATGATCGAACTCTGCAATCATTTCAATCATACTTAAGAAATTTCCATTGCCTTCCTCATAAACCTTCTCCTTATTTCCCCTAAAGGCCAAATTGTTTTTTGCAAGACTTTTAACAACATCCATCACTCGTATGAAAACTTGCCTATGGTGTTCTTTCTCTCTCATAATTTGTTCTTGCACACTTTTATCAATTGTCTGATTGCGCTTTAGTCTTATCTCCAAATCAATCCATTTTTACATGCACACTATGTGCTCATTGTTTGATTCATGTTGTTTAAGCCGGATTCCAACATTGTGCCAATCTCTAAATCCGGTACTAGTCAATTGAGAATCTCCTTCTTTATCCTTAAAAAGCTTACAACAAAAGCAAAACACTTTATCAGAGGATCTTGTATAGACAAGTCATTTTATATCTTGTTTCTCTCCATTAATTAGGCAAGCGACGAGTATAATGCACATTTGAAAAACGTCGCTTTCTATCTGAACCATCCCTCGGATTTTCAAATTCTTCCATTTGAACTCTTATTGGTCCATTCTCCACCAACAAACCTACGAGCTTATGATCAATTGACTTCCAATTATTTGGATAATAAATATCTAATTCTAAAGGTTCTTTATGGTCTTCTTAAGTCGGAGGAATGTCACTATTAGCCCTTTCTTCTTCCCCATGTTCACTATTGGCCCTATTTCCTTCCCCATGGTCACTATCAACGGGACCATTAGGATTCACATTTACTGCTTCTTCGCGCACCGAATTTTCAAGAGAAATTGTTTTAGTTTCACCCAACTTACTAGATGTGAAATACTTGTTAAGAGAACCACTTAACGCTTGTGTTAATTGTTCTTGTTTTTGCTTCTTCTTCCTTTTGTCATTTCCACAAAGATACTTCCGTGATGACATTTTGTCTATCTATAATAATTGAGATCAAAACTTACGAACAACTAACAAAAATACTCAAAAATTTATCAATATCTCTATTTTAGAATTATAGTATGTGTTCAAATAATAAATGTTTAATTAGAATATCAAAAATTACCAACAACTCACTCATTCACATATTTAATAACTTAAATCATTAAATGCCCAAAAATTGGGGCAAATGATTCACATACTTAAAAGTTAATAAGTTGGGCAATTAATAAGTTGGGTAAATTAATAAATTGGGCAAATGGAAGAAATTGTAATTTGTACTAACAGAGACACAGTCACACAGACACAGTTTCCAAATTCCAAGCAAATAAGCAAATCAATTTCAAATTATTCTTTTATATAAATTTTCAGTTTGACACTTTCCTGTAATCCAGTTTCTAAATAATTCCAAGGATTTAAAATTGAAATTTAAGGCTTGAAGCATTATTGATTAACTAGTTTTTTAATCAGTGCGTTAAACGCACGTCAACAAAATCGTACATAAACAAAACAAGGATGATCAGTTTATTAACAATTACACATAAGTATATATCACTAATCATTATAGATTCTAAAAAAATTCTTATACACAACATTTGTTGTCTTATTAGTTGGGTTTTCATCTTCACTGCATATCAATATCTTCAAACCAAAATAATTTGTTACTCTAGAAACTACGACATATAACTGTCTATGGCTAAATACTGATTTTTTTCTTTCAAAAAGAGACATACGTGTAATTATTGTCTTTGAAACTTGTTAATTGTCATTTGATATGATACCAGCAATGTAAATTGTCTTCTCTGGAACTTGAAAGACAGTCTTACACCGGATAAGTTAATGATAATCTTCGGATAAAAACATTTTCTCTAACATTGCTTCCTTTCAAAATAACGCAATTATTTTTACCGTTAACAATTATTTTTGTTTTGTAAATTATTTTGATTTTAATAACTTCCATTATATACATATATAATAATAATAATAATAATAATTGACTTCGTAACTATTATTTTTGTTTTATTTTTAAGAATTAGTTTTACGGAAAGAATTTGTTCCATAATTTTTTATTATTATTTTACTAACCTCAGTTTAAATTGTTTTATTTTATTGACTCTGTAACTATTATTTTTGTTCCATCAAATATTTTTATTTTACTAACGTATTTTTGTTTTACCTAACTATTTTTAAGAATTTGTTTAAAAATTTTGTTCCGTAAATTATTTTTATAATTTTACTAGCCTCAGTTTAAATTATTTTTGTTTTATTGACTCCGTAACTATTATTTTTGTTTCATCAAATATTTTTATTTAACTAATGTATTTTTGTTTTACATAGCTATTTTTAAGAATTTGTTTTAAAATTTTGTTCAGTAAATTATTTTTATTCTTTTAGTAACTGATGTGCATATTTTGGATCCGTCTCAATAGCGTTTGAGTTTCGTTTAATGGCCCACTGTATTTTGCATGATATCTGAAGGATTGCGCCAGGCCAATGCGCAACTAGCTAAATCCATCCCCTCATGTATAAATAACCCCCTTTAGTTCATAGAGTGAGAGCTCTCTTTTTCTGCTTTAGAATCACACACGCACTTGAGGGCGACGTGTCCTCTCTTTCATACTTAGTGTTCTGAAAAACACACCAGAAGGTTTTGGCGGGAGCCCTCCTCGCCGACTCACGGTGTTTATTTTACAAATAATATAGACAGATATCCACCACCGACGACAACATGGCTGCCGGACGACAATTCCGACGACTCACGTCCACCGCTACCTTCGGCACCACCGGTACGATGTTTTTTTTTTTGGATACATCAGTTGGTTCCGTTGTCGGGAACTAAAATAATGGAAAAAATTAAGTGGCTGAAGGGGAACAAAAATCGAGACAAAAGCTTAAGGAAGGAATTATGACAAAACGGAGAGGATCATTTGAGGAAATCCGCTGACATCGCAGAAGGATTTATCTCACTTTTGAAGAGCACGGAGCAGCAAACCAAAACCTGCATCACAGATGGTTTAGTCTCACCCGAGCGATGCCGACTATACCACAACTACCATCGTTCGACCTCACACGCGTCGTCATGAGGGGTTGTGGTGGGCGGAAGAATATCTCAACATCTTTCACCCTGTGCAAACCCAGATCATAATATTGCAGTGGAGCATGAATGAATTTGAAGTTTCAACAACAAATTAGGAGCTGAAAGGGAGAGCAAACAAAATTTCAATTTCGTGGTCTTCTATCCTGAAAATTAATAGAAGATGGCAACGGTGTCTTCTCGTCCACCTTCTCCTCCGCTCATTGTGTAGTTTGTGGAGTCTCGCTTATAACTGAAAAATGTTAGTAATGTGAGAATCGCCGTCGAAGGAACCAATGGTACTCACATGCGCTACCAACGACAGTGGTAGTAGTTGGCCCCTCACATGCCAGTCACGCACCAGAGACACGCCCCACGTAATCCTTCCATCATGCGTCGGTTACGACACATTAAAGGGCGTAACAGTTTTGGTGAGTAACCGGCCTGGTTTGCTGAAGGAGTGGGATGGTCTGTTCATCCTCTTCGGGGTTGGTTCAGATTGGTTCCCACTTCCCACCATTCTCAGGTGTTCTCTTTCCTTTTTCTCTCAGTTTTCTACGAATTTTTCTCGCGTTACTCTGCTTGTCGGGTAGCTATCATACGCCTAACTAATTAAAGTTAAATTAAAATGAAAAATCGTTTGATTACTCAAGACTACTGCAACTTGTACGAGTTTACAACAAAAAGAGAATTTGCTTAAGTCACCAATTATTGATTATCATAATTATGGGGTCATGATTATGATTTATTGATTATTTAATTTTGGGTTAATTACTCATGACATTTATTATTTAGCATAAAATAAATTAAATGTGATTAAGTCACCAATTATGACATGCAATCTATGATATTATGAGGAGCATGCATGTCATATATAAATTGCATTAAATACGTCCAATGTACCTTGAATTATTGACTTAATTGACATTGTGCACGAGATAACATGATTTATTTACTTATGAATCAAAATAATGATATTACGTCATTTTTTGGTCGTGTTGTGTAGTAACGTGATTACTTTCTTGCTCGCATAAGTTAAATGCGCAAAACAAACCTCAATTTTATTAAATGGAAAAATATGCTTGATTGGCAAATGATGCACATAAGGCTTCGGTATGAAGTCTCAACAGAGCCTAGGCTTTTCTATCGTTCGAGCACACTACGAGCCTTAACAAGTAGTAACTACTCGGATATAATGAGCATACTATATGTCGATGCCAACATTATGGATTAGCGCTACCTTTCAACTTCAAGCATCCATAAGGTGATTAAGCCAATTGTTACGACATGTCTATGCTGACTTATGAGAACATGTAACATATTTATTGCGTGATATTGTTTCTTATTGACTTAATTGACATTGTGCACGAGATAACATGATTTATTTACTTATGAATCAAAATAATGATATTACGTCATTTTTTGGTCGTGTTGTGTAGTAACGTGATTACTTTCTTGCTCGCATAAGTTAAATGCGCAAAACAAACCTCAATTTTATTAAATGGAAAAATATGCTTGATTGGCAAATGATGCACATAAGGCTTCAGGTATGAAGTCTACGTCAACAGAGCCTAGGCTTTCCCCAACAGCTCTATCGTGCTCGAGCACACTACGAGCCTTAACAAGTAGTAACTACTCGGATATCTGAGCACACAGAATGAGCATACTATATGTCGACCTCTGCCCGAGAGCCAACATTATGGATTAGCGCTACCTTTCAACTTCAAGATAAACCCTCACATTCGAGAAGTGGGGGCTGCACCAAGATTAAGCATGATACGCTCCTTCCCGGGAGCTACTCTGTACTTTGCACCCAAGCACGCTATTATTGTGCCCGAGCCATACTATCAGATTTTGCTATGTGTACGCATGCCCTTTCGGCTTGCCGCTCAGTTGTTATTTCGATTATTCTCTTTTTCACGAGTAAGAGATATCTATGTTCGTGAAAAATGGTTGGTGTTCGAGCATGTTATCTCAATTATTCTTTTTTTCACGAGTAAGAGGTATCTCTACTCGTGAAAAAGGGTTGGTGTTCGAGCTTGTTATCTCGATTATTCTCTTTTTCACGAGTAAGAGGTATCTCTGCTCGTGAAAAAAGGGTTGGTGTTCGAGCTTGTTATCTCGATTATTTTCTTTTTCACGAGTAAGAGGTATCTCTGCTCGTGAAAAAAAGTTGGTGTTCGAGCATGTTTTCTCGATTATTCTCTTTTTCATGTGTAAGAGGTATCTCTTCTCGTGAAAAAAGGGTTGGTGTTCGAGCATGTTATCTCGATTACTTTCTTTTTCACGAGTAAGAGGTATCTGCTGCTCGTGAAAAATGGTTGGTGTTCGAGCCTGTTATCTGGATTATACTCTTTTTCACGAGTAAGAGGTATTTCTGGTCGTGAAAAAGGGTTGGTGTTCGAGTGGTTCTTAGATTATACATAAGACCAAGTGTTCATCTTTCTGACGAGTGTGATGTGTCTCTACTCGCCAAAAGGCTCTCGCTCGAGTTTACTCGCTATTGAGCTATACACTGCGCTTACCTGCGCTTTTGTTTGCTAGCTTTTTAAAGGTATTCCTACTCGCAAAGTCGAGTGCTGGGACTTGACCTTGGCCCAACTAGTGTTCTGCTCGCTAGCTTTTCAAATATAGTTCTGCTCGCTAGCTTTTCAAATATAGTTCTGCTCGCATAGTCGAGTACTGGGACTTGACTTTGGCCCAAGTGGCACTTTGCACGCTATATAAATGACTTAAACAATCAAGTTATAAAAGTGTACTGGTTAATTAAAATATACAATGGCGGTCAAAAGCGACTAAAGTCGTGACTCATCCAAGCACTTCTGTTATCTTGTCGACCAAGATGAAAGTGATTAAGCCTCTACCATCCCAAGAAATTAAAGAAGATTACAAGCGAATAGTACTCCTTACCCTCGAGATGAATCTCGAAGAATAATGAGTAGGGGGCTTCTGATGTGCATATTTTGAATCTGTCTCAATAGCATTTGAGTTTCGTTTAATGGCCCACTGTATTTTGCATGATGTTTGAAGGATTGCGCCAGGCCAATGCGCAACGAGCTAAACCCATCCCCTCAGGTATAAATAACCCCCTCTAGTTCATAGAGTGGGAGCTCTCTTTTTCTGCTTTAGAATTACACACACACTTGGGGGGCTACGTGCCCTCTCTTTCATACTTAGTGTACTGATAAACACACCAGAGGGTTTTGGCGGGGGCCCTCCCCGTTGACTCACGGTGTTTATTTTACAGATAATATAACACGATATCCACCACCAATGATAACATGTCCGCCGGACGGCAACTTCGACGACCCACGTCCACAGCTACCTTCGGCACCACCGGTATGATGTTTTTTTTGGATACATCAGTAACCTTAGTTTAAATTGTTTTTTGTTTTTATTGACTTTGTAACTATTGTTTTTGTTCCATCAAATATTTTTATTTTACTAACGTATTTTTTTACATATATATTTTTAAGAATTTGTTTTAAAATTTTGTTCCGTAAATTATTTTATTTTACTAACCTCCGCATTAAATTATTTTTGTTTTGTTGATTCTGTAACTTTTATTTTTATAGTGACTTGTTCCATAAATTATTTTTATTTTACTAACCTCTTATATTTTTGTTTTCTTGATTCTGGAACTATTATTTTTGTTTTAGTTACTATTTTTTATGTTTAAAGAGAGAATTCTTTTAAAACATATTTAAAAGAGAGGAGATGGTGGTGATGAGGGAGAAAATATGGAGGAGACGGAAGAGAGAAAGAGAAATACAACCAGAGAAGATATGAGAGAGAAAGAGTGAAATGATAATTCAAAAGTCAATAATTCAAAAGTGAGATTTTGGAGGGAGAAATTCACCATTGTCATTATATATTTGATTTATTCAAAATTGAGAATTCAGACTATTCACTATTGTGTCAGTTACAATAACTCTCTAACTCCAAGTCTCCAAGGTCCAAAAGCAGGTGGCAAGCAATAGCAATATAGCATGAACAATTGAAATTTGAACTTGAACATGAAGTGATGAACCGATGAAGTCATGAACATGAAGAACAGTCTGAATTGAAGAAATGAAGAATTGAACTATTGAAGATTGAAGCATCAATGATCAATCAAGCCCAACAGCCCAAGGATTCAATCATTCAACTTCAAGCATGAAGCATTCATTATATTAATAATTAATTCATTCAGAAATCAGATTCATCAGAATTTCAGATTAAGTTTCATTGTTTCAATGTAAAGAAATTGACAAATTGTGAAAATGAAAAAACAAAGAGATGAAAAGTAGAAACTAGAAAACTTAGTAACTTATTGTGAGTGATAGAGTGCGAGAGTGAGTTTCAAATTATTCGGCAATTTAGTTTCAGGCCAGCGCCGGATGATCAGGACTCAGGCGACTCAGCCACTCAGGCGATGCGTTCGCGTTCGTTCGGAGAGGAAAGGAGTCAGCCACTTTTTTTTTTTTTTTTAAATAATAAGCATATTTTTTTATGAAATTATGGGGCCTAAAAAAGAGGATTTTTTGGGGGCCCTAGGCCCATGGCCTCACTGGGCTTGTGGGAGGGTCGGCACTGGATTTGAAGATATTGATATGCGGTGAAGATGAAAAACCAACTTATAAAACAACAAATGTTGTGTATATGTAAATTTTTTAGAATCTATAATGATTAGTGATATACTGATGTGTATTTGTTAATAAACTGATTCTTCCTATTTTATCCTTTAAGATTTTTTTTATTCTCTTTATTTTTTTGAAGTACAATTTAGTTGAAAAAGAAAAATAACGTGCGTTTAACGCACGAGTTAAAAAAACTAGTTAATGTATAATCCGATTTGTGTTTTTAATACATGACCCATCAATTTTATTACAAAAAAATGACTTTCTATTTTAGGAAAACAAATTTTGGCAGGATTTTACCATTGTTAAAAGTGTGCAATGTAAACTCATATCAGTGCACGTCCATTTTTTTTGGTGTGGGGGGGGGGGAAGGAGGCAAGAATGACGCCTAAATTGCAACAATTGTTTCTTCTCTAGTGATTACTGCACACGCACACAATGCCTCCATGGCAACCCATCTTTTCTTTTTTCTTATCTTCGATTCCCTACCCTCTCTCTCTCTCTCTCTCTCTCCCTCTCTCTTTCTCACACTCCTCACCTACCTTTTCCTCTTTCATTTTTTTTTCTCTTTTTTACTTTAGTCGGAAGAAGAAGCTCGATAACTAAGGCGATGGCGGTAAGTGCTCCCCATGGTATCCCCTATTTTCTTTTTTTCTTTTCTTCGATTTCCCCCACCCTCTCTCTCTCTCGTACTCTTCACTTCTCTCTTCCTTTGTCATTTCCTTTTCCTTTTTTGCTTCAGTCGGAGGAAGAAGAAGCTCGAAAAATGATGTGGCGGCAGTAAGTGTTTCCATTATAATTTATTAAACTCATATTTGAAGATTGATCAATGGACGAAATTTACAGGGAACGAGAAGAGTCAAACTCGATCTCGACCAAGGTTGTCTTTGTTCAAGTATATTTACATGTCTGGTGTGTAAAAGAGAGGATTTGAATGAGTAATAATATATATTTTTAATAAATAATTAATTAATTACTTCATTTTTTTTGCCAGCAATGATAGTGGTGGTGGCAGGAATGGTGGAAGAGCAAGGGAGGGGGTTGGAAAGGAAGAAGAAAGAGTTTAAAAATTATAGTTTAGCCAATTCCATCATAACCCTCGTATGTAGTTTTAAAAAGACAAAACTATTATGAGCCTGTTTGATTTAGTTTATTGATATGTGCTGATGACTTATTACTTATGACTGATGACTAATAACTGGTGATGTTTGATTTAGCTTTTTAAAAGTGCTGATTAGCTTTCATAAGTTAGTGTATGTTTGATTACTAAGTTGAAATAGTGCTGAAATCAAATATAAAGACTAAAAGAGCATCATCACAAAATATGATTATTATTATTATTATTATTATTACTATTACTACTATTATTATTATTACTATTATTACTATTATTATTATTATTACTACTACTACTACCATTATTATTATTATTACTACTACTATTATTATTAATTTTAATAATTTTAATATTAAAATTAAAATTAAAATTAATAATAATAACAATAATTTTAATCATATTATTATCATTATTACTTAT
Source organism: Codonopsis lanceolata (assembly GCA_013146195.2). Classification (NCBI taxonomy): domain Eukaryota; kingdom Viridiplantae; phylum Streptophyta; class Magnoliopsida; order Asterales; family Campanulaceae; genus Codonopsis; species Codonopsis lanceolata. The sequence goes on along the minus strand of CM028377.1, from coordinate 87,907,895 downwards.
TTCATTTTTATTATTATTATTATTATTATCACTTTTTTATTATTTTGTTAATAATAATACAAATTTTATCACTATTATTAATTATTACTATTATTATTATCATTATTATTGCTTTTATTATTATTATTATTTAATTAACATTAATATTACTTTTATTATTATTATCGCTTGTTAATTTTAGTATTTATTTTATTATATTAATAATATTATTAATGTTATTTATATTACTATTTATATTATTATTGATAATAATAATAATAATAATAATAATAATAATTATTATTATTATATTTATCATTATTAATACTATATTTATTATTATTATAACAATTATCATTATTCATATTATTGTTTATTAATATTATTATAATTTCTTTTATTATTATTATTTATTATAATAATAATAATAATGATTATTTATTATAATAATAATAATTATTATTATTACTTTTTGTTTTTATTATTATTATGAAGAAGGGTAATCTTGAAATATATACAATTTCAATAAAGAAGAGGACTCTCATGTTTTTTGAAAAATAGAATTAAGCACTAGGCTTAGTGCTTACAACTTATGATCTTACATGTACTTTGAGTGACTTGTACATGACTTATGACTTATCTTACCATTAGTGAAATCAAACACTTCAAAAATATCTTATGGTAAGTCATAAGTCATAAACATTTCTAGATAAGTCAAATCAAACATGCCCATAGAGTATTTGTCTATACAAATGAAAAAAAATGCAAGTGAGACGCACGTGTGTTGAACTAACGGAAAAAAAAAAACCAAATTGGACATAGTGACCAATTACATCAAAAGCTTTAGTAAATGGACAATTTTTAGGAATTTAGGACGAATCCAAAAAAAGGTGAAAAGTATATGGATGAAATGGGTAATTCACCCTTTTTAATATTGCAAGACCTGACTGAACTACGTCGTATTGTTTGACTTTGCAATGGAAAAATCTAACGGAAATTAAAACCGTCAATCAGATTGCGACCCTTCTTTCTCTCTCATCATCTCGTGCGACCTCTTTCCTCCAGCCTTCTCTTCATCTTCTCCTTCCGGCAGCCACCCCACACGCCGTCGAACTCATTCTAACTCTCGGATTTGAAACTGCTCTAGCCTGATTTCAGTTCTACTCTGAACAAGGTATTCTTCTCTCTCGATCTACAACTTTGTAAAAGGAAGAATCCTTCTATTTTTTTTGGTGATTGATACGCGCAATTAGTAAGAAGTAATTCCGGAGTATGGTTGTGACTTTCTTTTTCGTATGACTGAGACTTGATAACTCTATTGATTGGTATAATATATGATCTGTTTGCGTATTGTCCCCAATTCTTTGATTCAGTGATATTGGTTAGATTAGTATTATGATTATAGTGATAACCAATGGACTTGAAGCTTGATGTGACAGATTTTTGTTCTTTAAATTTCTTTGCTAATTGATTTAAGTACTAATTCTAGATTTGGTAAACTTCCTCCTATTTACTTTATATGGGTTAGTTGCTGTCATAACAGACAAAATGGGTGTTGTTGGATGGGGAATTCTGGCTTAGGGTGTTTATGTTAGGATTTTTCACATAATTTTATCTGTCATTTTTTGTTTTTGCTCTAATTTTATCGTGGCAACATTGAAAATGTTTCCAAAATAGGTGACATTTGATCACGTTCACAAAATAGGTGACATTTGGTAGAAAACTGGCACTATTCTTCCCACTGACAATTTCGAGTAGGACAACTCCAAACCTGTAAACATCTGCTTTGTTGGTTAGTTGACCTCACATTGCATACCCTGGTTCCATATACCCCCTGCACTTGGCATCTTGAAATTTTCCTGAAATTTTTTGTCTACTGTGCTTGCGTGGAGATGTTGTGTCAAATTATTGTAGTGTGTTGGTCTTGTGCTTCTTAGGCACCTGCATATTGATCCACTCTATGTTGTTTGTGTAATTGATACGCCTTCGTTTGTAACTCTGCTGCGAGCTTGCTGTTCGAGTTGGATTACTTGGGTTGATGTACACATTCATTGGGGAACTCATTAACCTCTAAAACATGTACAACAAGTAAATGTTAGCCTGTAAGTGAAGGCATGTAAATAGTTCAATAATAAAGGTTGCTCTATATCGTTTGATTTGAAAATGCTTTTGGCAATTGAAGAATTGGGGTTGATATTAATTTATCCTTTTCCCCATTATTTCAGGCATTACTGGTGTCTGATTTTGGCCCGAAGATCACTATAAAAGATTGTGGAAAGCTTGCAGGAATATATATATTCTGGAAAGCTAAAATAGGCTGCAAAATATAGGCAAGTATAATGAATTCCTTCTTTTCATTAGACTTTCTTTTTGAGAAGCAAAATACCATGATCTTGATTTACTCCTACCACTGAATTGAATCCCATTCCTTTGCTTTGGCCTGTCTCAAAATGATTCCAGTTCCAAATCCTTGCACTACTATTCTGAAGGCCTCTCATCGCAGTTGGTGCATGATTCTTTTCTATTTACTATTTTGTTAGTAAGCGCAAAAGTGACCCTCACCAAAAATAAGTGGTGGATCTAGAAAAATATTTCAGCAGGGTCACAAAATTTAATTATTAAATAAAAAAATCATAGTTATAACATAAAAAGTTTAGAAATCACAATTTTGAGTGGGCTCCGTATCCAAAACAACGTCGGTTTTGTAAGGTAATTTTTTTAAAAAAATTTGAGTGGGGTCCCTTGCCCCTCACCCTAAATGGTAGATCGGCCCTGACCATAATGAGTTCTTAACTCCATCCTGATTGCAACATTGACACTCATTTTTGTTGTGGATAAAGTAGCTTTGCTTTGCTAAGTTGAGCAATGTGTTTCCATGGTTACTTAAGCTTGCTGTATCTATTGCTAAGTAGATAATTTGATACAAGTTGTTGCAAACTAAAGAATGAAGGTTTCTTTCGGTAAGGTTCTAAGGATGGTAGTGTGGATATGATCATTTTGTAGGATGCTCTAAAGAAGGGTGTACTGGATCTTTTGACGATTAAAGGGGTTAAATCAGAGCTTAAACTTGGAACCAGTTTTGGGCTACCTTATAATTATTGTATGACATTGTCGCTTTACACATGATTTACTTTTATTTGGGTTGTTAATGAAGATTATATATTTTTATATTATGGTTATGTTGCTAGGAAGCTGGCAGTAATCATGATTGTTGGCATTAACGGAGGTGGAAAAACTACATCTCTTGGTAAGGGGTGGAATAGATACAGTTTTTGGTTATTATAGAGAAAAATAAGTTTGGAAAAAAAAATAACAGCAAGAGAAAACCACTAAAATTGCTCCTTTTGTTTTGTTTTTTTTAATGCTTAATTTTATTAATATCATCTTCATCGACATGTTGGCATGGCTCTCACACACACTTCACTCTCTCTCTCTCTCTCTAAAGAAGGAAACTGGATGTTTCTATGAAGGAAAACTAGGAAAACTGGCTTATTGATTGAAGAATGAAGGTGCTAAGGTGAGGCAACTTTGGCCACCAGCTTAGAAATAATGTATGCACTCCAAAAATTAACCTTTCACTGGTTTGCATTGTTGAATAGAAGGACAAGTGATACCTGGTGAAATATCTGTAGATCAATGATTTATTTACGGATCTCATAGTTTACAAATTGAGAGCCATGATATGCTTTATTTTTGGAGAGCTACGAGAGGAGCTCTATCTCATGCAGGCTGGTGTTATTCCAGATAACTGTAAACCGGATCAGACTTCGAGACAGACACATTTGTGATAAATAACCTACTATATGGCTTACTGTATATAGTTTTAATGCTTTAATCAGATGATGTGTCAAATTTAAAGAGAGGGTCTATAAATTTTTGGTGGGCCTCGATATAGTTTTAATTAGATCAGGAAACAGATTCTCACACCTAAATTGTAGTGCTTGGTTTGAGTCTTGTTTTTGGGTGTATTTTGTTGGCTCTTGTCACAGAGCTTTACTAAATCTTACGGTGGAAAATGGGTTCAGGATGAGTTCCTATTAACATGATTTTGTTTTTCTGTCATATTAAGAAGATCTAATTTTCTTTCAGATTGGTAGTTTTGCATGATGGTATCAAGTTTCCTTGCGTTGCTATTGGGATTAGGAACGCAATTCAAGGGGTGATGATGGTCCCACATGGAAGAAAGTGTCTGAGGAGATGAAAGATCTTTTTTAGGGAATGGGATGTAAAAACTTTTAGAACCCCCGGAATGTTTAGTTAATCCCAAGCCATTACGTTCTGAGTTGCGGTTTTTAATTGCTTGTTCACACTTCTTTCTTGTGTTGTCATTTGCATAAAACAACAAATAACGATTCCAATCGTGCTCAGTACACCAAGATGAGTGCCTACTTCGCTTGAACGACTGGCGTCCCCTATGACACATGAGCTTGTATTGGCAGCTCACCATTATATATATTTCATATTTTTCTAACTTGTCTTCCTGGAATGTTTGCAACACACTTGTAAAGTCACTGCAAATGGCTAGTCAAAAAACTAATGTTATATTTCATATATGCAGAGACATTGCAAGTGTGTTGCAAACATTTTGGAAAGACAAATAAGAAAAATATGGAATACAATGATGAGCTCCCAATACAAGCTCATGTGTTATGGGGGACACCAATAGTTCAAGCAAAGTGATCTAGGTGCACTAAGCAGGATTGAAATCATCATTTGTATGCAAATGACAACACGAGAAAGAAGTGTGAACAAACAATTTAAAACCGTAACTCAGAACGTAATAACTTGAGATTAACTAAACATTCTGGGGGGGAGTTTTGACGAGCTTGCCATTCTAAGAATTTATTACTTGTTTATATCGTCTTTGTGGACATCCTTTGTATTTGTGTATAGTTTTGTTGCTTAATTTGTTATGAATTTGGGATACATGTAATGTGATATTAAACAAAAAAAAAAAAAAAAATATATATATATATATATATATATATATATATATATATAATTGTCGTTATAAATTCCTTGTAAATTTATTTTTGATACTTGATATTTTTTTACGAGTTTACTTTGAGCATTTAATTTGTAGTATTTGGTTTCTACTGAAAGATGTATGTTTGATCTCAATGCTCTTTATATTATTTAAAACCCAAGTTGAAAAGTTATAATATTATTTTTTAACATTTTAAAAGGATTATGTAGCTCGCAACAAAAGGTTTAAGTTTCGATTGCACAACTTGGTTTGATGCATACGGGGTGTTGCAGATGGCTTTGGTTAATTGGTCTCTACATCAAAGATCTTGAGTGGTAGTAGTAATGCAAGTAATTCCTCATATGGAAGTGTATATGGAAGTGTGAATGAAGATTTCCTACAAACCTAATAATCTGAAGATCAGCCTTGTGAAAAAGTAGAACAAATGGGGTGGGGGGGGATATTCAAAAACAAATACAATTGAAAAATGATACATAAATAGAGTAAATCAAAACTGATTTCGAACTACTGCAAGAGGAAATTTGATTACTTAACATCCTCTACCGTCGTTTATGTAGTTTGACACTTAGATAATGTCCTATGTGGTCACTTGGAGGCTCTTATCACCCTCCACATTTTCATGTAATTCGACACTTTAACAATGACTTTTGAATGAAATGTTTGAATTTGGTTGGCTTTAATTGTTTGATTTTAGATTTAATTTTTTTTGTGAAATGTTAAATGTCATATGTAAAATGTAAAATCAGGTACAATACAAAAATATAGTAAAAATTATCAAAATAACCATCGTATTATTCGTAGGTAATTGATTTGACCTACCACATTATATCACAAATGTAACCAATATACTTCGTAATTGGGTGTGATGTGATTCTTGTTATCAACTCCTTATCAAATTTTGTATTGAACCTATTGAAGTGGATTAACGGATGGACTGTATGTATGAAAGGGTATTTCTGTCTTTCAATAAATCCAGAAAAGTGGAATTGAAGGAAATATGTTTGTGGAAGAAATGGGTGTAATTGAAAAACAAAATACCCTTCGTACAGTCTCGCCGTTAATCCACGACAACGGATTCGTTATAAAATTGGATGGACCATGTCACACCCCAAACCTACCCTAACTGAGCCCCGGTTCGGAAGCGAACCCAACCAACCAACACATAATTAAAACTGAACTGATTTAATACCAAAAACTTTCTAGCTATATCCGTCCTTTGCCTTCCTCCATTTCTGGAAATACCTCACTTTAATAAAAACAGAGCTATACAAGACTCAAATTGTTTACAACTTAAACCCCAACTTAATTACATTATAAGACACAAAAGATAGATACAAATCAAAGGAAGACACCAAACGAAGAAACTTCTGTATTTGATTTGATTAATTGAAAAGATCTGTCAATAACTAACAAGTTACGTAACAACCTTTAATGAACAGAGCAATTACATCCAAGTTCTGGTACTTTCCGAGAAAACAGCATTGAGAAATCTTTTTCCATTTAGAATTCAATTCTCCATATTTGAAACTAGCTTCAACTTAATAATTTTATGTTGTTGGTACTTATGATCCAACCTATTTATGGTCGGTTCATTTATCATATTTTGGCATTCACTTAGCACTAGTTTGAACCCGTAGCCCAGGGTACTGCTATCCATACCCGTATCCACCCAGTTATTGCCCCAGGATGTTTATTAACTTATTATATAGGTAATTATAAGAATTTACTTGATGTGGGTTTGGACTTTGGAGACGAGATAAATCACATTAATTAAAAGGTTGCACTCAAAAGCTATGTTTACCTAGGTCCTAGACTCAACCGGGAGAATTGGGTACGAGTGCAAGCTAAAGTTTTAAGATTGGAAAATGATATCCTTACCACCCATACTATATTAATTAGCTGGAAAAGAATCTAGATAAACTTTGAATTTTATTTATCTTCTGTTAATTTGACAGAATGGACATACTTGATCAATCATAGAAGAACTCTCAAAACTCTCTTGATCTCTCTTCTTGACTGTTAGAATAATTTCTAACTGTTTCTATACAAAAACAAGAGGTATAGCAGTTTATATAACTGCTATAACCGACTCTAATCAAGTTTGCCTCAATTACACTCGCTACCCCTGTAGAATAGAAAGAAATAACAAACAGAAACAAACTCTAAACAACTATTGCAATATTACACCCGACACCCCTATACTTTCTATCAGAATTGCTGCTGCTCATAGTCTTTCCTTTCCTTGCCTTTATTCTTCTTCTTCCCTTTTTCCCTTTGCTTGAACTGAGTTTGAATATATATATCAACATCCCCCCTCAAGATGAAAGTACAAAATAAGTTTTGAACTTGCAACTTGGTCAATAGATGAGAGAATTAAGTAGAAGGAAGAGACTTGGTAAACAGATCAGCTGGCTGTTCAGAAGAAGAAACGTACTTGGTGGATACAAGACCTTTCTGAATCATTTCCCTTACCAAATGACAGTCCAAATCTACGTGTTTAGTTCTTTCATGAAAAACAGGATTTGCAGCTATATGAAGAGCTGATTTGTTGTCACAAAAAGGGAAACATGCAAGGAAGGGTTGATTTCAAAATCCCTTTGCAAGGATATAAGCCACTTGACCTCACAGCATGTATTGGCCATGCTTCTGTATTCTGCTTCTGCAGATGATCTGCTAATAGTGGACTGCTTCTTGCACTTCCATGATATTAAGGAATTGCCCAAAAAAACACAGTAACCAGTAAGAGACCTCCTTGTAATAGGACAAGCAGCCCAGTCTGAGTCACAATAGGCTGTTAACTGCAGAGAATTAGAGCTAGAGAAGAACATACCCTGACCAGGATTGCCCTTTATGTATTTCACCAATCTTAAGGCAGCATGCCATTGATGTTCAAGAGGTTTTGCCATAAATTGACTAAGGACTTGGACACTGTAAGAAATATCAGGCCTGGTAATGGACAAATAAAGCAGCCTTCCAACAAGTCTTCCATAAGATGCAGGATTTGCCAAATCTGGACTTAAGATAGATGCCAGCCTGTGATTCTTCTCAATAGGGATAGCAGCAAACTTTGCATTTGAAAAACCAACATCATGAATAATCTCCAAAGCATATTTTCTTTGGTGAAGATAAATGCCTGACTTGTTCCTGGCAACTTCTAATCCAAGAAAATATCTGAGTGATCCAAGGTCTTTTACAGGAAATTTTGTTTTTAGAAAAGCTTTGATTTGATCAATCTGGTCCTTATCATTTCCTGTAATAAAGCAAATCATCTACATACACAAGAATAGCTGCAAATTTAGTTCCAACAGTATATGTAAACAAGGAGTGATCATTTTTGGACTGTTTAAATCCAAATTGCAGAAGAGTGGAAGAAAATTTTTCAAACCACTGTCTAGGGGCTTGTTTCAGCCCATAAAGGGATTTAACTAGTCTGCAAACAATAGGAGAGGAAGATGAAGGTATATTATGACTGTATCCTGGAGGCAAATCCATATATACTTCTTCAAGCAAGTCTCCATGCAGGAAAGCATTAGAGACATCCATCTGGGATATAGGCCACTGTTTGGCAGCACTTATAGCAAGAAACATTCTCACTGAGGTCATTTTGGCAACAGGAGAGAATGTTTCAAAATAATCATCTCCTTCAATTTGAGTGAAACCCTTAGCAACAAGCCTAGCTTTGTATTTGTTTATGGTGCCATCAGGATTATATTTGATCCTAAAAATCCATTTACAACCCACAGTCTTTTTGTGGGCAGGAAGGGGTTGAAGGATCCATGTACCATTAACTTCTAAGGCTTGCAATTCCTCAGACATAGCCTGACACCACAGAGGGTCTTGAACAGCCTGTTGATAGCTTTTTGGTTCATGAGAAGAAGATATATTACAGCAGAAGTTTCTGTAGGAGTCAGATACATTAGAGTAGTTGCAGAACTTCTCTATGGGATAGGGTGTAATGGAATTTATAGAGGTCTGAGAAAAGCTAGAAGGTAGACCTGTGTAGTCTTTAAACTTAGCTGGAACAGCCTTGTGTCTTTGAGGTCTAGATGGAATAGTAGAAGTTTCAGCAGAAGGATTAGGAGAAGTGGTGGCAGATGTTTCAGTAGAGGGGTCAGAATGATTGATTTGGTCAACAATAGGAGTATCAGTCTGAATATTGTTTATTTCATCTGTAATAGGAGTGTCAGATGCCACATCTTTGTTTTGAATGACAACATTACTGTCCTCTTCAAGATCAGGTAAATTATTTTCATTGTTTGGAAGGGTAATGTTAGGATTTTGAGTTTTGAAAGGAAAAATGGATTCATGGAATATGACATCCCTACTGTATAGAACTTGATGTGTATCAAGACTGTAAAGTTTATAGGCCTTTTTATTGCTAGGATAGCCAATGAAAACACATCTCTGTGATCTAGGGGCAAATTTGTCCCTATTGTGAGATAAGGTGGAAACATAGCACAGGCAGCCTAGGGTTCTAAGATGTTTGTAATTAGGAGAGGTTCCAAAGAGAATTTCATAAGGGTTTTTGAATTTTAAAATTGAATTAAGAATTCTATTTATAATATGTGTAGCAGTTAAAAGACAATCACCCCAAAATTTCTTTGGTAAACCAGCTTGAAACCTAAGGGCTCTGGCAAGTTCCAAGAGATGTCTGTGTTTCCTCTCAGCTCTACCATTTTGCTGAGGGGTATCAACACAGGTACATTGGTGGAGGAGGCCTTGAGAAAGAAGAAGAATGTCAACTCCATTGTTCAGAAATTCAGTCCCATTATCACTTCTTATATGCTTCACACTAGTTTTAAATTGATTTCTTATCATTTGAAAGAAATATTTTAAGGTTTGACAAACTTGAGTTTTGTTTCTCAGTAGAAATGTCCAGGTAAACCTAGAACAATCATCTACAATAGTAAGAAAGGAAGAGCAGCCATCATAAGTGAGTTTTCTGTAAGGGCCCCAAACATCACAGTGTATAAGTCCAAAGAGATCAGTACTGTGAGAGTCACTTAAAGGAAAAGACTGTCTAGTTTGCCTGGCTAAGTGGCACACATCACAACAGATATTAGACATAGAACTGAATTTCAAATCAAGAGAATCAATGAGTTTCATAGAGTGAAGAGGAACATGGCCAAGTCTGGTATGACAGAGATACACTTTGTTGATAGAATCAGTAACATCAAAGTAGTTGTTAGATTTACAAGTATTAATTTTGGAAATATTATGACAACTAGTAGTAGTTTGCTGGAACTTATTAGCTTCTGGTTGAAGAAGTTTGTAAAGGCCACCTGAGTAACTACCAATCTTCTTGGCTTTCAATTGAACTTGGTCCTGAATAAAGCAAGAAGTGGTGGTAAAAATTAGGTTGAGACCACTATCAGAGATTAACTTGCTTCCTGATATAAGATTAAAGTGAAATTCAGGAGCAAAATACACATTTTTAAGAGTAATATCATCAGATAAGATGACAGTTCCTTTGTGAGTTATACATGAAGCTTTGCCATTAGGTAGATGAATTAAAGTATTTATAGGGACATGATTAATCAAGCAATCAAAGGATATAGTGATGTGATCACTAGCTCCTGTATCAATAATCCAATCAAGACAAGTAGTATTCAGACTAGCAAGGCAAACAGATTCAAAAGAATTAGGTTTCATACCTGGCAGATGTTCTTCAGGAACATTCAGAATTGCAGTGGCAGTGCTCATATTTTTGGCATTGTTGAGGATATCCATTAATTGTTGCAATTGTCCAGGAGTGAAATGGCTGTTGTGGTTGACAGTGGGATCAATCTTTTCTTTGCTTGCAAAATGTTTGGATTGATCTTGAACAAAAGTATTATTAACAGTAGTGAAATTTTTAGCCTTTCCTTTGTTCTTTGGCATCTTGTTGGGATCAGGCTTTGTCCCAAACAAGGGGTGCCACTCAGGATATCCAAGAATGAAGAAGCACTTATCTTTGTTAGGAGATTCTTCATGGCAGTACTCACAGAAGTTCTTGCCTTTGATGTTAGGGGTTTTTACACCTCCAGAAGATCTGTTTCTATTAAACTTATTTCCAAATTATTGTTGACCTTTCCCATTAGGGCTGAAGTGACAGAATCAAATCTGATGGAGTTGGTGTGTTGTCTTTGCCCCTCTTCTTGGACAAGCATAGACACAGCCTTAGTAACAGATGGGAGAGGATGCATCCTAAGGATTTGGCCTCTAACATCAGAGTATTCATCAGCCAATCCCATAAGAAAACCAGTAAGTTTGGTAACTTGATCATATTCCTCTTTGGCAGTGTTGGCACCACAGGTACAGTTACACAAACACTTAGGTATTTGAAGAAGATTTGTGAGTTCATCCCACAAACTTCTAAATTTAGTGAAATAGGCATTGATACTAAGGTTTCCTTGAGTACACATCATAATACTTTTCTGAATTTGGAAGATCTTAGGGGCATCACTTTGAGAGAATCTTGTAGAGATATCATCCCAGATCTCAAAGGCTGTTGAAAGATAAACTATGCTTTGGCATATCTCAGGACTAACAGAATTGAGAAGCCAAGATACAACCATACTATTGCATCTTGACCAAGCACTCACATATTTTGAAGAAGGATCAGGTTTTCTACTAAGACCATTTATCATACCAAGTTTGTTCTTGGCAGATAAGGCAGTACAAATGGAGATTTTCCATTGATTGTAGTTGGTGTCAGAAAGAAGCTCAGTGGCAAGATTCATTCCAAGGTGGTCATTCGGGTGAAGGTAAAGAGGATGGTTAGATAAGAGTTGAAGAAATGGTTCAGGCAAATCATAATCATCAACAGTGGTGATTGGAGATTTGTCTTTCTTCTCAATATCAACAGGATTATCAGATTTAGAGCCCGACATGGAGAGACAATCAAGAAGAAGGGAAACGAAAGAAGAAAACAGAAAAGAAAAGAATTCAGAAGAATTACCCCTTTACTTCTTCAATTCGACAAACTGGATTTAAGGATCTTGATCACAAGCTCTGATACCATGATAAACTTTGAATTTTATTTATCTTCTGTTAATTTGACAGAATGGACATACTTGATCAATCATAGAAGAACTCTCAAAACTCCCTTGATCTCTCTTCTTGACTGTTAGAATAATTTCTAACTGTTTCTATACAAAAACAAGAGGTATAGCAGTTTATATAACTGCTATAACCGACTCTAATCAAGTTTGCCTCAATTACACTCGCTACCCCTGTAGAATAGAAAGAAATAACAAACAAAACAAACTCTAAACAACTATTGCAATATTACACCCGACACCCCTAAACTTTCTGTCAGAATTGTTGCTGCTCATAGTCTTTCCTTTCCTTGCCTTTATTCTTCTTCTTCCTTTTTTCCCTTTGCTTGAACTGAGTTTGAACATATATATCAACATAAATTGATTTGGTTTATGGGTAGGATTCCGATTGAGAAAATTCATTCTTACCTTAATTATTAGGTACCTATAACCATTTTGTTCAACTTTCGAGTATCATATGGATTAAGAAATAAACACCTACATAAGATTAAGGATTAAAATAGATCACACTCGTTGGTGAAAATGAAGCTACATAGAATCTAGCTATGTTTCTATAAGTAGTATGTTAAATTTTGATCATAATGATCCAAGCTTTATCACTCGAACAATTTCTTTGAGGCATAAGCTTTTTCAAACGAGTTAAAGATGGAAGGTTCACCTGCACAATATCACATGAGAATGTTAACAGTATTCATTCCCGCAATTTTGGATTCAAACCGACACATGCAGCAGAGGTTATAAAGAATGCCAAATATGGAGAGATCAAGTCCAGTTTGAAGAAGTTCCTTAATTCCATTATAGTTGAAAGCAATAGGGTCTAGATGTAACTTTTGCTTATTAGAAAGGGCCTCTTTGTACATTGTTGGTTTTTTGGTTAGGTAGTCGTTTCTTCCTTATATATAGTTGGGGCGTTTGTTTGTTCAGCTGTAATCACAGAGAATACAATCACAAGGCTTCCAGTTCACATGCTTCTTGAATGAAATTCCAAATATTCTTTTCTTTACATGGTATCAGAGCAGTGATTGCCTAGGATATAACCGGTGATCTTGCTCGAATTTCAAAACCCCCTATTTTTCCCTTCATCCTTGTATCACACCCTGCAGGATGACAGAGGAAACCTCCGAAATCAAAAGTAAATTACCAAGTACGAAGAACAAAATCCCTACCATGGAGATATGCATAGACTCCAATATGCATCCCCTATATCTCCATAACAATGACCATCCTGGTCTTATTCTCATTGCCACAAAACTGATAAGGAGCGAAAACTACAATTCCTGGAAACGATCTCTTGAGATCGCCATGTCTGCCAAGAACAAGATCGCAATTATAGATGGGACTTTTCCTATTCCAGAAAAGGAGGATCCCTTGTTTCCTTTATGGGCAAAGGCTAATGACATGGTCATATCTTGGATCTTTAACTCTGTCACTAAGGAGATTAGTAATAGTCTCAAATATGTCATCACAGCCAATTCCGTGTGGAAAGAATTGGGGGAAAGGTTCGCCAACATAGATGGTCACAGAATCTTTCAACTGGAGAAGGAATTACACAGACTTGAACAAGGACTGGATCTGTGGAAGCCTACTACCACAAGATGAAGGGATATTGGGATGAAGGTTCGGCTTTGGACCCAATAACAGCATGCAAATGCCCTTGTGATTGTGGTTCTCTTAAGAACCAAGAATCAAGAGAACAGAGAAAGCAACTTATACAGTTCCTGATGGGTATGTACGAAAGTTATATGAACATAAGAGGTCAAATTCTGAGGATGAAACCTTTGCCCACCATTGGAGAGGCATATTATATGGTGAGGCAAGAGGAGACACAAAGACAAGGTTTTGTGTCTGAATCAGGAATTCTTGCTGCCAATGTTACTCAAATGAGACAAAATCTGAACATGGGAGAAAGATTCCAGACCAGTTCTTTTCAAAACAAGGTTGGATATAACAAGCCCCCTTTCAAGAAAGATGTGTTCTGTAATCACTGCAATAGGGAAGGCCATGTCAAAGATGATTGCTACAGACTTAAGGGATTTCCTTTGGGGCATCTTGGAAATCCAAACCACCCTGCACACAAGACAAAATTCAACAAGGACCAACCAGGAAAGAACCAAGGAAATTATGGGAGCCAGCCTACGTCTACAAATCCCAAAATCATGCAGGCACAGTCTACACAGGTTAACAACATTGATGAAGACAACAAGAACAACATGGGACAGACCAGTATTGAACAACTACAAAGATAGCTTAATCAAGTCATGAACATGCTCAAGGCTAAAGACAACACTGAGGATTTCAACACTAATCAAGCAGGACATAAGTTTTGTGGAATGACACACATGGCAGGTACATCTATCACAAACCACAACTCTACCATCAATTACAATTCTGTACATACATGGATTGTTGATTCAGGTGCTACAGATCATATATGTACATCCCTGTCTGCTATGCATGATATTGAAATAAGTAGACACCCCATCACTTTATCCCTGCCTAATGGTACTAAGGTTAAAGTCACTCACATAGGAAAAGTCCTCATTAATACACAATTGACTCTTGAAGAAGTGTTTTACATACCCAATTTTTAGTATAATCTCTTATCTATGTCAAAACTATCTAAACAGATTAAATGCCATACTCTTATCATTGACAAGCAATGCATTTTCCAGGACCATCAGATGATGAATATCATAGCTATTGGTGATCTCTGTGATGGCCTTTACCTCTTCAAAGTTGATCATATACCCAACTACAGACATGTTTGCACTTGTACCTCCAAACATAAAGATATCATTTGTTGGCACCAAAGACTTGGCCACACCTCTCTTAGCACTTTAAAGAAAATTGTTTCCCTAAATCATCTATGTAATAAAACCTTAGATACTGAAATAATTTCTTTGTGTGATGTGTGCCCCCTTGCTAAACAACACAAATTATCTTTCAATGTTAGTGGTATTAAAAGTAAAGCATGCTTTGATCTTATACACTGTGACCTTTGGGGACCTTATAGAAAAGCCACCATGAATGGTTGTAGATACTTCTTAACCATTGTAGATGACTTTTCTAGGGGTGTATGGACTTTTCTGATATCCACTAAAACCCATGTTTTCACCTTATTGAAACAATTTTATGCCTATGTCCAAAATCATTTTCAAACCAATATAAAGTTTTGTAGGAATGATCATGGAACTGAGTTCTATAATTCTGAAGTTATACCCTTCCTTATAAACTTAAGGATTATGCACCAAAGCTCCTGTGTTGATACACCCCAGCAGAATGTAGTTGTTGAGAGAAAACATCAATACCTCTTAGACATGTCCAGGGCTATTAGATTTCAGTCTGGATTGCCCCTCCATTTATGGGGATACTACCTTTTAGCTGCTACACACATAATTAATAGAATCCCTACTGCTGCCACTAATTTCAAAACTCCTTATGAGGTTCTCTACAAGACTGCACCTTCATATGATTACTTAAGGACCATTGGATGCCTTTGCTATGCTTCCATTCATCCTCCAAACAAGTTTTCCCCCAGGGCTATTAAATGTGTTCATCTTGGATATCCTGTAGGACAGAAGGGATACATTTTATACACCTAGAAACTAAGAAGACCTTCATCAGTAGGCATGTCATCTTTCATGAATCCATATTTCCTTTCATCAATGCTGAATTTGAAAAAGTAGGACAACCTACCACTCAGCCTAGTGTTGACATTAATCTTTCTCATGATGATTCTCCCATCATGCATATGGAACATCAAAGCAATGAAAGTAATAACAACATAGGTGAACCTCCAGGAAACATAGATGAATCCATTAATGACACTGAAGCCATGAACACACACATCACCAACAGAACATCCAACAGAATTAAATATCCATCTGTTAAACTTAAATATTATGTTGTATCTTCTGTTTTTAATAGACACAACCATACTTATCATCACTATGCAAATTCCATGGTTCACATACAAGAGCCACAGTCTTACAACCAAACAGCTCTACACACAAAATGGATTGAGGCCATGAATAAGGAAATAACTACCCTTGAAGCCAATCATACATGGGATGTTGTTAGTCTACCACAAGGGAAAAGACCCATTGGATGCAAATGGATTTATAAAGTAAAGTATAATTCTGATGGGAGTGTGAAGAGATTAAAAGCAAGATTGGTTGCTAAAGGATACAACCAGACTAAAGGAATATATTTTTCTGAGACTTTTGCCCCAGTGGCTAAAATGGTCACTGTTAGAACCATCCTAGCTATAGATGCAGCACAAAACTGGGAGGTACAACAGTTAGATGTCAACGATGCATTTTTGCATGGGGATTTAGAAGAGGAAGTGTATATGGACATACCTCTTGGATACAAAGGACAGAGTGCCCCTAACAGTGTATGCAAGTTGAGGAAGTCTCTATATGGGCTGAAGCAAGCCTCCAGACAATGGTTTTCCAAATTGACTGAATTTCTTTTGGAACTTGGTTACACTTAGTCTCTGGCAGATTATTCTATTTTCACTCACAAGGAAGGCCATGAATTCACAAGTGTATTAGTGTATGTTGATGATGCTCTTCTTGCTGGAAATAACATAGGAGTCATCAATTCTTTAAAGGTATTTTTGCATGAAAAGTTTAGTATCAAGGACCTAGGGCCCATCAAGTACTATCTTGGGATTGAAGTGATCAGATCAGTGGATGGTTTTCATATGAGCCAAAGAAAATATGCTATGGACTTGGTGGAAGCAGCAGAACTTCTAAATGCAAAACCTCTCACCATTCCATTTGATCCAAATGGAAAACTAATGATGAATGAGGGTACCCTTTTGGAAAATCAATCAAATTATAAGCAGCTGGTTGGGAAGTTTATTTACCTAACTGTTACTAGGCATGACTTGGATTTTGCTACTCAATGCTTGAGCCAGTTTGTTCAAAGTCCAAGGAATACTCATTTGCAGGCCCTGCATAGAGTGCTAAGATATGTAAAGGCTTTACCAGAGCAAGGAATCTATTTACCTTCTTCTAATCAACTTGAACTTCAGGCTTTCTATGATAGTGACTGGGTTGGGAACCCTAATGACAGAAAGTCCATTACAGGATTTTGTATGATGCTAGGAAAATCACTTTTCTCTTGGCATTCAAAGAAACAATTAGTAGTGTCTAGATCCTCCACTGAAGCTGAGTACAGGGCTTTGGCTACTGCCAGCTGTGAAGTGATGTGGCTTAGTGGTCTTTTAAAGGACTTACAGGTTCAGTTATCTACACCTGTTAGGATGTATTGTGATAACTCCTCTGCTATAGCAATGGCCAATAACCCTATTTACCATGCCAGAACCAAGCATATAGAGCTGGACTGTCACTTCATCGGGGAGAAGATAAAGAATGGCCTCATCAGTTTACATCATATAACCACCAAGAATCAGCTGGCTGATGTTTTTACTAAATTCTTAGGGAAGAATCTACATTGGAGTTTTCTTTCCAAGTTGGGGATTGTGAGCATTTACATTCCCTTAACTTGTGGGGAGGGTGTTAACAATATTCATTGTCGCAGTTGTGGATTCAAAAAGACACATGCATCAGAGGTTATAAAGAATGCCAAATATGGAGAGATCAAGTCCAGTTTGAAGAAGTTCCTTAATTCCATTATAGTTGAAAGTAATAGGGTCTGGATGTAACTTTTGCTTATTAGAAAGGCCTCTTTGTACATTGTTGGCTTTTTGGTTATGTAGTCGTTTCATTATGGTAAGAAGGGAGAAGAGATGGAAAGAGAGAAAAGAGATGGAAGGTGGATGTTGCTGGGTTTCCTTCCACTATATTAGAGAAGATGAAGATCACGTGTACGTTGTAACTCCTAAACAAGTTTGACCCCTTTTTACAGGGGTAAAATAGGAAATTGACAAAAATTTAACGTCCTGGGCTAATGTCATCCAAAAAATGGCATGGGCATGCTTGCAACAAAACAGAAGTTGGGTGGCCAAGCCGAATTGCAAAAATTAGGAAAGTTGGGTGGCCCATTTGTGTGTTTTGCCCTAAAAGAATTAAGAGTTTCTTAAACACAAATATGAAATCACCAAAAACCAAAACCCTCTAATAAGACATGCAGTCTGTAGAGGAAACCCACAAACAAGAGTATGGAAAATGTGGGATTAAAAAATAAGCTTCCTAGGAACTAGGAAAACAAACAACAACAACAGCGATGTAGCTCGCGGTGAAGCTGCACCCGGAGCTGCATCCAGATTTCCATGACCAGCAAAGCATTCTGATTTTTCTCTCAATCTGTATTCTGTATTCTCTTTATGTATTCTGCTCTGCTCTCATCTTCTGTACGCCATACTCCTGTATATATATGCTGGTGGAGACCTACAATATAATTAGGAAACAAAAGACTCAAAGAAACTAAAAGATTATGAAACAAAGGAGTTAGTTCCCATAATTAAATAGAAAACCTTTATTACACATATTTTATTACCAAAAATAACATTTTCATATTGAGAATCCATCATGGCTACAACCAGAATCAACTCTTAGTGTCGTCAAAAAAAGGCTTTGATACCAATTGAAAGATCAATAGTAGCTAGGATTCAGAGAATTTCTCAATGCAGCTCGTGATGTAGCTTGTACTAAAGTTACACCCAGAGGTATATTGCCCAGAAAGTTAAATATATAAGCAGTGGAAGACTTTAAACAATTAAAGAAGTAATAAAACAAATGTTTATCAAACGATCTACAAGCTATGCTTGTAGATCCAGCCTCGTGGCAAAAAATATTCCATTAAAAGAATTATGAGTTTCTTAAACACAAATATGAAATCACCAAAATACAAAACCTCTCACAAGACATTAAGTCTAGAGAGGAAAACCCACAAAAAACAAGGTATAGAAAATGTGGGATTAAAAGACAAGCTTCCTAGGCACTAGGAAAGCAAATAGCAACAACATCGATGTAGCTCGTGGTGAAGCTGGACCCGAAGCTACATCAAGATTTCCAGTAGCGATGCTCTCTGATTTACTCACAATCTGTATATTATTTGTATGTATTCTGCTCTCCGTGTCCTCTTCTATACGCCATAACCCATATTTATATGTTGATGGAGACCTACAATATAATTAGGAACCAAAAGACTCCAAGTATCTAAAAGATTAGGAAATAAAGGAGTTAGTTTACATAATCAATTGAATCACCTTTATTACATATATTTCATTACCAAAAATATGGACTCTTGGAGAGTTTTTAGGAAAGTTTTTAGGAAATGATTAAATATGGTAATTTCTTACCAAAACTTTGGGACCAAAAAAGGTTAAAACAAGACCAAAAATAAAATATGTCTATTTTGCCCATATAGACTCAAACACTGAGAATAGACGATGATAAAAATTTTAAGGGTTTGTGGGGATATTTATAGTGTTGGCTTACTGAGAATTTGATTTGAAAGAGGATAATGATGTGTCGGGCCCAAGCCAGGTCACGAGCAAAGCACGGGCGACCATCACATGTCGGTCACGAGCTTAATTGGTGTGGGTTTGGCCCAACTAGTGGGCAGAGCTAGCCGGACACCATGAAGAATCAGACATCCCACCTAAGCTTGGTCGGGCAAAGGCCGTGCCTGCCTGACCAGGCCAGGGGCCATGCCCGGGAATTACACTTATCATCTACAAATCTGCCTATTATGGCCGGGCAGAACCTTGCTCACCCGGGCGGGTATCGAGCAGAGAGCCTTAGTAACTTGCTCTCCAAGACAGGTCAAATGTTTCCATATCCGAGCGGGACACTTGCCATATCTGCTCCTACAATTGCGCGGTCAGCCGCATGTCACGCCTAAAATCTAGGGATTCTCTCCTAATCCTACCAGGTATCTAAGATAGTAAATCCTAGACGGATTCAAGGACATTGGGGGCCTATAAATACCCCTCCGTAAGCCTAAACAAGGTACACACTCTTTCTTGAGCCTAGAAACTCTGTCGAATTGCTTTTTGACTTCTCTCACACGATACATACTCTCACACCGGAGTGGTTTCGCGAGGCCCTGCATTGCACTTTCTCTAAGGTTTTCTGTGTTCTTAACTAGGTTCAAGGGGCTTCAAATCATCTATCCCACTCTCTGTCACATCTCCTGTCCCATTGAATCTCATCCATACGCGTTTCCTTATAAAAAGAAGACTGACTAAAATAACAAGGAAAATCTACGGCCGAGATTCAATGGGACATGGAATGTGACAGAGAGTGAGATAGACGATTTGGAGCCGGTTCAAGGAAATAGATTCAAGTCCAGATATCCAACCCATCACACGGACGGCTCAAGATGTGATTTTGCCACATCAGATAATTATGTATCTAAATGGAAGATTTCATATTTTCCATATCGTTATCAGTTTATAACCACTTGTCTTTATCACTTCTTTCATAATTGTTTTTTAGATAAATACATACCTATATGATAGGCATGAAATCCGTATATTAATGACCATTTCCGAAATTAAAAAACCATATTTTTGTTGATGGATATAATTTGAAAACATTTCTAACTAGGGCGGGCAAAAGTCCTCTTTTTCTCTACCCGATCCTCATCCCTAGTCTCTCTTACTATAAAAGTCAAGCTTGTTTCTTACAATTTAATAGATGGACAAAAATAACCCTTCACCAAATAAACCACCCACCATTTAATTAAGGACAAAACAAGTAAATTTATCATGACAACAAATAATGTTTGGACAAAAATAGCCTCAAATATAATAAATCATCTACCACTAATTAAGGTCAAATAAGTAAATTTATCAGGGACTAATTAATTCCATTAATAATCAAATAATAATTTCATCCCTTGACTTGTTCATGTTTTAAAGTTAGGTCCTACAGTTTTGAATTCTATTTATTTCGTCTTGTATTTTTACTTCCTTATCAGTTTCCCCCTCCTACCATTATCGTTACAAATGTCGTCCAATATTTTCTAAAATAACAAAAATACCCTTACTCAGTCGAGAGACTAAAAATTTATTTGAAATTAAAAAATAATATGATATTACATTCTTAAATAATATGGTTTTACTCAGTAAAGACATTATAGAAGTAAATGAAAAAATGTTACTATAATAATATATTTGTTAGTGAGTATCAAGATATTAAACAAAAATATGTAGCGTCTTTAGCTATTATCCATGACTAAGCTAAGAGAAGTGGGTTAAGAAAATCTGTCATAATGTCAATAAGATGAAGAAAATGAAGAACCAATTGATGAATTCGTGCGTTTTGTTACAAAAGAAAGCCACAAAATCTACAGTTTCTTTCTTTGAATTTTCAGACTACTACAAGCAACCTTAAAAACTATCATACTGCTTCTAACTTATAAATATTACAAACAAACCACTATTAGTAAGCACAAATAACTAGGTTTAAAATATTTTACTCCTTCCCATAACAGGGTTCCAAACCTCTAACCTCTTTTGGTCTTAACTTGCTTGCTCCTCTTCATAGAACCCGGAGTAGTTACGTGTGAGAATCTCTCTATTCCCCTCCCCTGGCTATCAACTTTCTTTTTTTCTACCCCAACTCTCCTTTAATTGAAAGAAATTGTCACCAATCAACATCCTTTTAAGTAGCTCCATCCTAAATTAGATTCTCTCCTTACTTAGTAATTTGACACCGAAAGTGTATAGGAGGTAAGAAATGAGAGACGTTCGAGAAAGAAGTCCGACTAATCAGAAGCTAAAGAAATTCTATGTTTCTATTTTAATAAGGCGAGGTGAATGCGTTTCTTGGTGATGGTGTTAGAGGTTGTGGTGATAGTAACTTTAGGGATGACAGTAGTGGATTAGATGAAATACATCGTTGTGAAATTTTCTAATCATCAAATTTTCAAATATCCATATCGGTTTCAGATTCAATTTGAAAGTTTGAAAATTAAAAAAAAAATTGAATTTGAGTTTGTAAAAAGTGAAATTTAAGGTTGTGGTGGTGGTGTGTCTATCATTGATGGGTTTTCCAAATTGGTTACTTCGAAGGAAAGAGTAAGAAATTAGAAAAGGAAATAAAATTAAATCAAAAAATTAAATTTTGGACTAATGGTGAAATTTGAGATTGTAATTAGTTATCTCTCTTACTATAAAAGTCAAGCTTGTTTCTTACAATTTAATAGATGGACAAAAATAATCATTCACCAAATAAACTACCCACCATTTAATTAAGGACAAAACAAGTAAATTTATCATGACAACAAATAATGTTTGGACAAAAATAGCCTCAAATATAATAAATCATCTACCACTAATTAAGGTCAAATAAGTAAATTTATCAGGGACTAATTAATTCCATTAATAATCAAATAATAATTTCATCCCTTGACTTGTTCATGTTTTAAAGTTAGGTCCTACAGTTTTGAATTCTATTTATTTCGTCTTGTATTTTTACTTCCTTATCAGTTTCCCCCTCCTACCATTATCGTTACAAATGTCGTCCAATATTTTCTAAAATAACAAAAATACCCTTACTCAGTCGAGAGACTAAAAATTTATTTGAAATTAAAAAATAATATGATATTACATTCTTAAATAATATGGTTTAACTCAGTAAAGACATTATAGAAGTAAATGAAAAAATGTTACTATAATAATATATTTGTTAGTGAGTATCAAGATATTAAGCAAAAATATGTAGCGTCTTTAGCTATTACCCATGACTAAGCTAAGAGAAGTGGGTTAAGAAAATCTGTCATAATGTCAATAAGATGAAGAAAATGAAGAACCAATTAATGAATTCGTGCGTTTTGTTACAAAAGAAAGCCAAAATCTACAGTTTACTTCTTTGAATTTTCAGACTACTACAAGCAACCTTAAAAACTATCATACTGTTTCTAACTTGTAAATATTACAAACAAACCACTGTTAGTAAGCACAAATAACTAGGTTTAGAATATTTTACTCCTTCCCATAACAGGGTTCCAAACCTCTAACCTCTTTTGGTCTTAACTTGCTTGCTCCTCTTCATAGAACCCGGAGTAGTTACGTGTGAGAATCTCTCTATTCCCCTCCCCTGGCTATCAACTTTCTTTTCTTCTACCACAACTCTCCTTTAATTGAAAGAAATTGTCACCAATCAACATCCTTTCAAGTACCTCCATCCTAAATTAGATTCTCTCCTTACTTAGTAATTTGACACCGAAAGTGTATAGGAGGTAAGAAATGAGAGACGTTCGAGAAAGAAGTCCGACTAATCAGAAGCTAAAGAAATTCTATGTTTCTATTTTAATAAGGCGAGGTGAATGCGTTTCTTGGTGATGGTGATGGCGGTGCTAACGACCGCATGGATGATGGTGTTAGAGGTTGTGGTGATAGTAATTTTAGGGATGACAATAGTGGATTAGATGAAATACATTGTTGTGAGATTTCCTAATCATCAAATTTTCAAATATCCATATCGGTTTCAGATTCAATTTGAAAGTTTGAAAATTAAAAAAAAAATTGAATTTGAGTTTGTAAAAAGTGAAATTTAAGGTTGTGGTGGTGGTGTGTCTATCATTCACTACAAGAAATATGAGTATTTGGGACGGCAAAAAACCGTCCCAAATACTTCCAAAACCGTCCCAAAAGGTATTTGGGACGGCATTGGGACGGTTTTCGCTCCCTCTCAAATACGAGGGTGCCAAAAACATTTGTCACGGCCAGAAACCGTCCCAAAAAGTATTTGTCACGGAAAAGGCGACGGTTTTTCATGGCTGTCCCGGCTGATGGGTATTTGCGACGGTTTTCAAAATGCCGTCCCAAAAAGAGTATTTGGGGACGGTTTTCAACCGTCACAATTACATTTAGGGCGGTTTTCCTTTGCGTCCCAATTACATTTGTGACGGTTTTGGGACGGTTTTTGCACTCCCAAATGCATTTGGGACGCTTTTGGGGACGGTTTTTGCCACGCCAAATACTTTTGGGGACGGTTTTTGGGACGGATTTTTGTCATCCCAAACACTTTTTGGGGACGGTTTTTGCCCTCCCAAATACATTTGGGGACGGTTTTTCCTATTGTCTCAATTACATTTGGGACGGTTTTCTTGCCCTCCCAATTACATTTGGGACGGTTTTCCTATCCTCCCAATTTACATTTGGCCTTGTTTTCTGCCCTCCCAATTACATTTGGCATTGTTTTTCCGGCCCTCCCAATTGCATTTGGCACGATTGTATTTGCCCTCCCAATTACATTTGGTGCGATTATACTTTAAGAAAAATACTAAACTAGCCCACCATTTGGTGTGTTGAAATAATCGATCCACCATACATTATTAAAATGGGAACAATTGCAATTCTTGAAAATACCTACATAAAGTTATACTAGTAATAATTAAGAAACACAAACTCATAAACATATATCAACATATCCAAATCAAAAGCATTAGCACATATTCAAAAGAAAAAGCTGCGAATATCTACAGTTATACTAGTTAATTAAGAAACACAAACCCATAAAGTACATATATCAACGTACATATCCAAATCAAAAGCATTAGCACATATTCAAGCGAAAAGCGTGAATTTGTAGCATCATCGTTCAAAAGCAAAAGAGTCGACATCATCCCTAGAATTTGCTAGCTCACGTCATCCATCGAAGAATTGGGAAGGTTGATCTGAGCCTATAATAAAAATAATATAATAAGCAAGAATTCCACAAAAAATTAACGTACGACTCAATGAAAGGGTGAACATGATAAGGGTATACGACCTACACTAGATCGAGCGCCGCCATTTGTGCTGGGCGTGGCGACAATGGCAATAACCCATGTACCTCCATTAAGCGTTGCATACGTTCAACCTTTTCAAGTGTCTCCATTTGTGTCTTTTCAAACTCTGTTGTTTCTTCAAATCTTGAGATGCTATTTGCGCTACCTTAGCTTCCACTAGCTTATCTATTACCTCACGAAGAAGGTGTAGTTGTTGAAGATGACCGAGCCCCCAAAATATGACGAGGAGATGGTCCGAACCAAAAGTTCTCACACGCCCATGTCCATCGGGCCCCATGAGTTCAACAAAAACTTGCTCTTTATAAGCTTCCGTTCGCTCCTCTTCGGTACCTCGTTTAGCTTTTAGCTTTTCGGTCATCCGTTCCTAAAAACAAAACAAAAACAAAAGTATTTTTTATACGTGAACATTAAATTAATGAAACCATATAATAATGAAATTTTTTAATTAAACTACTTACAACTAGGCTTCTAGTATCATCGTGAGGTATGCAACCATCCTTTTTACTTCGTGTTTTGATGAACACGTTAGCACGCGAAGTATCTTCATTGTTCGCACTCATCTAATAAGTACACAAGGTGAACAGATTTCTTAGGCAAAAACAAGGACATCAAATTACCAATATGCAACGCAACCAAGTCCATGTATTGATCATAATATGATCTTGATTTCTAAGCTTCTTTACCGACATTGGATCTCAACATGGAATGATTTAGAAGCTGCTATTGAAATTCTAAACATTAGTAGAAATGAGATGCAGATCAACATTGGCTAAGAGTTTTGATTGTTCTTTAGGGAAGTATTAGTATAGGGTTGTTAAATCAGTAGGTTCTTAATTATTGTAATTTTAGGTTCTTTAGGGAAGTATTGAGTATAGGGTTGTTAAAAGCGCTACAAGGCTCGCTTATCAACAAAAAAAAAACCAATCAGAAAACCATATGTAGCAGCGATAAGGAACAAAACTAGGGCTCAAACCTTCATTGTTTCAACCATTACAAACAAAACCAAGGAAAGAATAATCATAGGAAAACATATCTAATTGTTTCTTTATCCATTTTATCCATAAGTTTTGGGTATTAACATCCCAACCCAATATATACTTCATAACCACACCCTTCAAATTTTGTCAACTTGTCTGTTTTTAATCTAATCAACGAAATATGTTATTTTTAAATGTGTCTGTTTTTAGTACCACCATGTTTAATGTACAACACAAGCGTCTTTGTTCAAATGCTTTCGGTTGCTCTATCATTTTCCTTATTCAAAATAATACGCCTCGTATTCCAATATTCCAAACATTCTTTAGTCAAAAGAAAGATGCTAAACAATCTCAAAAATATGTCCCAATGGTTTTCCCACACAGAAAACATACCAAACCCAACTTACAGCACAAAATAGATGCATCATAAGTAGCATA
The DNA here is from genome assembly GCA_013146195.2 of Codonopsis lanceolata. Lineage (NCBI taxonomy): Eukaryota > Viridiplantae > Streptophyta > Magnoliopsida > Asterales > Campanulaceae > Codonopsis > Codonopsis lanceolata. The sequence continues at coordinate 87,881,757 of CM028377.1, read as the reverse complement.
ACAGTTGGAATTGGAATCTTTGTCTAGGAAGAAATATTACTACCCTTGTGAACACAAGAAGCGTTGGAGGCACATAAAGAGAAGATCTGTGAACATCTCGAGATATCATACCGGTTTATAAGTTTAGGATATCTTTTTCATAATTATGCGATAGCATGGTTCTTTCCCAACCATATCAATCGGGAAGACAAGTATTGGGATTGGGGATGTTTGTGTTGTGCTGAAAAGTTTCATCACATATCGGTGTATTTGGGACATGAAAAAGAAAAGAAGTTGGCGCCAAAAATACAAATCTTTGTTGTCACATTCACGATACAAATTGAGGCAAGTGGGAAACCGGAGAATAGAACACAACTTTTAGGCATTTGTATATGAGCATTTTTTTGGCACATGGTAGTCCGACATAAGTTAGGATATCCATGTTAATTATATAGGGTAATTAGAATAATTACTGACTTTGATTTGTTTCTCTTGGTAATTTTGTAATTTCGACCATGCAAGTGACATTAGTATTTGGTTGCGAAGCGATTAAATCCTTTGACCTCTCGATTCCTTACGAGTAGTTATGGCCCTTTTGACCAATACGCTTCACTAGTAGTATCTTCTTGAGCCACTTTTAAGCTATTAGTAGTAATCTCTTATTTTGCCACGAAGCATAGGAGGTTAGGTTACTTGAAGTTAGGTTTATCTCGTAGGCGAATAGATTTCAAGTTAGATAGTTTCCCTTATCGGGCATCTCCCAAGTATGAGGTAATAGCTCGTATAAGGTGCGTGAATCTTTGTGTATGTGTTTTCTATTATCTTTTGGTATATGCTATGTGCTAAGATTAGTTCTATTGTTATGTGCAGAATGAAGGATTACTATGATCTACAAATGAAATTCTCAATCATCCGAAAATCAAACAACAACTATAAGGTAATTAAATAAGTTACAGTACATACCAAGATTTTTTTAATTATTTTTTTCCAATTAATTAAACCCCATCTTTAATTTTTAATGCATAATCTTCTATTTATTTAAAAAAAATATCCAGGATCCCAATATATTTCTATCACTGAATGGTGAAGATGGAGAGAGAAAGAAAAGCACATTTAGGCAAAGTGCAAGGCAAGCTTCGAAGAAGAGAGAATGAATTAGGGTTGTCACTGAGGATACAAAGCAACATGAGTAGTAGCCAACAAGAAATTAGAGATGATGATGAAGCTGGTATTATTATTCATCAAGCTGATCATGATCAGAACCACCAAGAAGATCATGAAATGACGAGATCATCGATGCAGCAAAGCAAGATAATCAGGAGTACTGATCATCAAAATAATCATTTGGGTGGTACCAACCCAAACCCTATTACCTCCCCTCCTAATAGAAAGGCTAGGGTTTCGTGGCAAGATGTGAAGCAGCCACCGTAAGTTGTATTAATATGATCACTTTTACACTTTTTCTTGTAATTATTAAAGAAACTTCATTTTCATTTCGTCTAGAAAATTAACACACAACTTTTTTGGCTCTAGCTGCCAATGTTCTAGTTCTTGACTACTTTTCTAGTACAAGGCATCAAAATGTAAGCCACCCGAGCATCGATTATAACTACTTTTCTAGTACAAGGCAATTACAAGATGGCCATAACAAGTTGTTATTATCTGAGAATATGAGCAGTGCAATTGCAGCTGATCCAAAGTTTAGGGTAGCTGTGGCAGCTGCGATTTCGTCGCTCATTAATAAAGATCATACCCAAACAAGTAGTACTTCTAGTGGTCCGATGGGGGATCAGCCTGCCGCCGCTGCTGCTAATTCAATATTAGGGGTGGCACCTACACCTACACCTACACCTAGTAGAAATGAAGAGAGGAGACCTGTTCATAAAAGCATGGCTAACACCAGGAGACCTGTTCATAAAAATAGTCTTTCCCTGTGCAGAAACTTGAACAATTTTGCTTACTACAATATTTCTCTTCATGTTTTCACCTTTTTATTTACTTATTTGCAGTATGCTAATCATTATAGTACTAGGGGTTGTTGGCATTTTTCATCCATACGACAGAGGTGTTCTCTTGGAAACACTAGTCATCGTATATGCAATTACGTCTGTGATTGCGGGATTTATGTCAGTTTCCTTCTATTATTGAGCATTTTTGGGTACAATTGTGGTGATACCCCTTTTATGGGCATTTTTGGCATCACCATTACTTTTGTTGGGTGGGATTTCTGGGAAAAACAGCAAGTCTGAGTTTAAAGCTCCATGCCGCACCACCAACTGTCCTAGAGAGATTCCACGACTCCGTTGGTACAGGGGTGTTACGCCTCAGATGGCAATGGCAGGAATTCTGCCTTTCAGTGTTCTCTACATTGAGCTCTACTACATATTGAGCACTGTATGGGGTCACAGGATTCACACTATGTACGGCATCCTGCTCTCCGTCTTCGTTATTCTTCTTATAGTAACAGCTTTTGTGAACGTGGCGTTGACATACTTTCAGCTTGCAGCTGAAGATTATGAATGGTGGTGGAGGTGCGTTAACTACTTCAATTGTCTTTTTAATAATGTTTGGTCTTTTTTTTTAAATTTCTTTTTGTTGTTGTTAGTAGACAGGACCTTTTGAGTACTATTGCCTTATCTCTTTGTTTTTGTTTTACTGCTAAATCTGCTCTTTTCTTGACTATTGACACCCTCTTCAACAAAACAGATTAAAGCAACAAAGAACAAGAACTCGAAAGGTTAAAAGCAGATTTCTGATTTGCAAAATCTGTGAGCAGTCTATCATGTCTTACCTCCGCATCTTGATTGATAGTTGATCTAAAATTTGTTCTTATTGTGGTATTTCTCACCATCTAGCCTTATTATGTCCATGTGATTACTCTTTTAATCGCTGAAGCTGCATTCCATACGTTCCATTTTATTCCTACTTTTTAAAGCCTTTGACTTCTAAAGTTTCTCTGTTTCTCTCCACTTTTCTAGCTTAGAAATGACACCATTCTTCGTCTCATCAACTGATGATGAAACAATGTCATCAGCAAACAATATGCACCATGGTATATCATCTTGAATATGTATGGTTAATCCATCCATGACCAAGGAAAAATGATAAATACTTAAAGGCCGATCCTTGGTGTAATCCTAAGGTAGTTGGGAACTCACAAGTCTCTCCGGATTTAGTCCTAGCTAAAGTTACAATTCCATCGTACATATCTTAATCGTGTTAATATATCTACTCCCTCTCTCCCAACATCCAAAGTAACAATTATGAGTAATGCTCGAGTCACTAGACCCACAGAATAAGCACCAGCACAAAACCAAGTTTGGAGTTGTTGATTGGTCAGACAATGTAGGTCTCATTATTTAGTGGGAAGACCTGCACACTTTTAACCAATTAACAGTCACCAAAGTGGGATTTTTGGCACAAAGCTTCTGTGCTCATTTTGTGGTAGTAGAATTACTCAATTACTTTATAACCAATCAACAGTTACCAAAGTGGTATTTTCTGTGTTTTAGGTTTAATGTTGAAGCAGAAACATATTAAGCTGTTTTGAATCTGTTTGCATGAGCAGGTTATAAGCAGTTTTCAGAAGCAAACTTTGATCAGGCTGAATGCACACTTCATACAACAAACTGATGCAGAATCAGATTTTCAATGTTTAATGAAAACTGAAACAAAACAGGTTTTATGACTTTCCAGAATTTGTTTGGTGTGCTTAACAAATAGAAACAGAAAGGTATCAGTGCATGAAGAAACTGTTCTTAACCAGTGTGGCCTGAATTTCTAACAGACAGATTGAAATAGGTTCTGAATTGCAGTGCAGTGCAAACTAAGAACATCACTTTTTAGGCGCTGACAATCACTTTCCTGACCTCAAAATTCCAATAAGAATTCCTGATAATCAACTCCTAATTTCAGCTTTCCCTCAGCTACCCTTCATTTCTTAATATCTGCCTGCCTAGCCACAAAATACTCGTGAGGCTGAACATAGTAGTGATGGCTATTGGACAACAAAAGTGTGGCCTCAATTTACTATGTAGTTTCATCTCAGATTCATATTTTACTTCCTTGTAATAATATGCTAAAAGCTCTATAATTACAGGGACAAAATAACCAATAGCTCTGATACCAAATGTGGCACCCCGACCCGGATTCCAATGCGAAACCCCAAGTCGGACCGCCCAAATATACACAAGTAAGCATGCGCAAGTAGGATTATAAAAATTCAAGTGGCGCAACATCGCATACAAATAACAACTCGGCTACACTTGGCCGGAAAATAACTTAAAATAAACAAGTCATCGGCGACGTTACAGCCGGAACCCAACAACTACTCCTACAATTAAAACACATGCATATAATATCCTCAACGGCCACAACATGCCGGAGACAACAACCACAATAATATTTTAAATGAGCTTAAGCGGAAGCTGAACATCCTTAATATGAAAAAGAGGGAAAATGTGCAATGTATATAGTTTACCTCCTCACGAATATTTGCATGTGATGTTCTTCCAGTTCTGTGTGGGAACTCTAGCTGCTTGCGATTGGTCGAATTGCGTGCCGCTCGAGTCTGAGAGAAAAATAACATACTAATACTAATTAGATACTTGGCACAAAAAATGACATACCTCAAAAACACCTAAACTCATGCATACCTTAACCTCTTCACTTTGCCAATAGTCGACCAATAATGGCCACTGATCAGGATCTACCCGAGTATCGGTTGGTGGAATCAAAAGCTTTTCAGGATCATCCTTGTTTGGCATAAAGAAATCATCTTTCACCCTGTATTTCCATTTTTTCCAAAGCTCTCCTACTTTCTTCAAACAAAATTTCTTATATTCGTCTGTAACATCTGTCTTATGCTATAAATAAGAAATAATAATTAGTTCTATAGAAACTAAAATGAGAAACCAAGTCCTAATTTAACTATTTTCAATATAAAGATTGATGGATACATATATACCTGAACCTCCCTCCAAATTATGTCAAGGTTGGTTTCAGGCATTACGTGCCATGAAAGTTTATCTAAAGGCGCATGAGCCCCACACCTAGCAATTCCTCCAAGAACATTTATGAAGTCAGTGCTAGAATCCCCGATAGGTTGCATATATTTGTTAAACACCACTTTGATCTTGTCTGTTCCTTGGTACCCTACAGCTGGTCCTCGTCCTCTTTTACAATTAGTGTCACTCGTGCTAGGAGCTGCAATTCCAAGTATTCAATATCATAGAAGAACATATATTAAATGCAATAGTAAAGTAATAGTTCACCTGTTGATGCATTTGATAGGGAGGCATTGTTATGAGACTCGCCATGTGCTTGTCGCGATTGTGATGGTGGCAATTGTGATGGTGGATGATGAATGGGCTGACTGATATGGTGAGATTGGGACTGCGCGGGAGCATGGGATGATGATGGTGACCGATGAGTTGAAGCCTCGTTAGTAACCCCTTGTGGCTGATTGGCTTCGTTAGTAGGCCTTGGAATTTGAGACATGAAGGTGTAGCTGCGTCGTCTCTTCCGAGGTGCCATTACTGAATAGATCAAGGTCATTAATAACAAGAAATAAGTTATACAATTACTCGTAAGTCAGATCAGGAAAGAAATCACTATTATTTTTTAACTAGTTCAATTAATAACAAGAAGAATATCAATGCAATATATATTTATCGAACAAAATTAACCAACCTAGAATAATTCTTTTATCGTTTATTTATGAACTTTCAAAAGAACCTACTTTAAATCCATTCAAAAGCATGATCTTTCTAGAATAAATAAATAAATACATTCAATTAATCATCATCAGATTTATCATCGGCATCATCACTCATGCTCGAATAGAGATCATCATTCATATCATCATCATGCATATCATCAGACTCTTCGTCCGTATCATCAAACTCCTCTTCTTCAAAATCATTAGTAGCATCAACTTCTATCTCATCTTCATCTTCATCTTCACCTTCATTGTTACACTCACTACTGTCACCCTCGTTCTCCTCAACACGTGGTCGAGAAACTCTACCCCCAACCAATGTCCCCTCAACACCATTTCTCACCCACACAAGATCATCAACCATAGTTCTTCTTTCATCCAGCTCTTGAGGATTATATGGCTGGGCTTGAGGCACCGCAAGTGTACTATTACAATTTTCATCTACGCCCATATCAAATGTATCACGACTTGTCATCTTGATAGCAGCTTTCCATTGGGGGTCTATAGGGTCTTCAATATACATGACTTGTTGAGCTTGGGATGCTATGATAAATGGCTCGTCAGTTACTTTGTTCTCCTTATATAGTAAGTGATTGAAATTAACTGATGTGATACCGTAATCATCAACTTCTACCCCCTTCCTATTATCCACCCAATTACACTTGAATAAGACAAATTTTGTTTCAGAAGTATAGCGCACTTCAATTATATCCGTCAACTCTCCATAGAATGTTTGGTCCCCGAGAGACGGATTCTTATCCTTTCGCTTGAATAGCTTGTTGTGTCAAGCACTAACAACAACACCACTATTTTGGGTAACTCTGCTATTATCCGTCCTTTTGTTCGAAACCTGAAACCATTGATGATGTATCCATTGTATCTCTTAGCCATATGTGTTAGACCCAACGCCATGTCCTTGATTTCATTTTCTAACGGTACGTGTGCACTTGCCTCTTTCAATACCTATACACATCAGGTGAAAAGCTCTTAATTAAGTAGTAATTAACTAAACATATGTAAGGAAACTTCATTAATGATGTTCGTATATTAATTACCTCACTTTTAAACCACGAAGGAACTCTTTAATATGGAGACGTTGACGTTCATGATTTGGTGCTCGAGGGCGACTTTTGTAGGAATTGAAGATGTCTCCTATGAATATCAAAAAAAGTATGTACTTAATGAATCTTGTTCTAATAATTAGTTTGAGAAAACATCAATTCTATGAAAATAGTATTACTTACACTCTATATGGTTTAATGGCATCACTAGTAGCTAGTAGATAACGATGTGCTTGCTCTATTGAAATATGATCAAGAAAACAAGGTGTTTCTTTGCCAAAGTGACGACCCAAGTTATCTTCACCAGAGTCATTTCGGTCGGGTCGAGTAGACTTAGTTTCAATGTCCTTTAGATATCTTGTACAAAAGGTCATGCATTCTTCCATCAAAGACCCTTTTGCAATCGATGCTTCTGGACGAGCACGATTACGAACGTAAAGCTTTAATGTCAATAAGTACCTATGTATATAAAAAATACAATGAGTACTTACATGAAAAGAAGAATATGATGGGGATTAAAATACATGTATACATAACAAGGGTGCCAACCTCTCAATTGGGTACATCCATCGGTATTGTAGGGCCGCAAGCAATGCCTCTTCAGCCAAGTGTATAGGTAAGTGCTCCATTATATCAAAAAAGGATGGTGGGAAAATCTTTTCAAGATGGCAAAGCGTAAGTGCAATACGATCTTGAAGATATTCCAAATCAGATTTTGAATTCACTTTTGAGCATAAAATCCGGAAAAAGTTTGATACTCAATCAAGGCTTCAACGACATGCTTTGGCAATATTTTTCTCACAGCTAGAGGAAGTAGCTGTTGTAAAATAATATGATTGTCATGACTCTTTAAACCCCAAATGCTCCGCTCTTTCAGATTGACACATCGTGAAATATTCGAAGCATACCCATCAGGTACTTTCACATCCTTCAATACTTTTAAAAACATGTCTTTCTCATTTTTTCCCGATGTAAAACATGCAGAGGCAATAATTTCTTACCGAACCATTATCCTTAGGATGCAATGGGTCCCTAATTTTCATTTCTTTGAGATCAAGTCGAGCATTCAAGTGATCTTTCGTTTTTCCGAGAGTGCCCAATAGGGTATGCAATATGTTATCACACACATTTTTTCTATGTGCATGACATCAAGCATGTGACGTATTGGTAAAAACTCCCAATAAGGCAATTCAAAAAAATACTTTTTTTCTTCCAACTATCTTCTTTTGCATTTCCACCATTATTACTTTCTTTCGTTTTTCCTTTTCCTCCCCTTTTTCTTTCCCTTTCCCCATCCCTTTCTCATTCTCTTTGCGTTTTTCTCTTCTTAATGCAGCCTTTCTTTCCTTCTCCTTCTCTTTTTCTAACTCTTCTCTTTTCCTCTTTCCAAGGACATCTTCCTTTCTGTATATAGTCTCAACATCTTTCAATTGTTCTAGCAATTCAGAACCAGACAATAATTTTGGTTTCGGTTCTAACTCGGCTCTCCTTGAAAAGCACTCTATCTCTACGTAATTTATGACTTTCCTTTAGCCATCGTCTATGACCCGATAACAAAGCTTACGACTATGTTTTAGCCGCAAAGCTCTCGTCTTCTTATTGCAACAAGGGCAAGCAAATTTACCTTTTGTGCTCCAACCCGACAAATTTGCATACGCAGGGAAGTCATTGATCGTCCACAAAAGTGATGCACGTAACTTGAACATATTTTTAGGCGATGCATGCGTATTCATACCGTCGTACCATAATTCCTTCATCTCCTCAATGAGTGGCTGCAAATATACATCAATCTTGTCCCCAGGTGCTTTTGGGCCATCAATTAGCACCGAAAGAATAAAAGATGGTTGTTTCATGCACAACCATGGTGGTAGATTATATGGAATGAGAACAACTGGCCAAGTGCTATGTGAAATGTTCATCGACCTGAAAGGATTAAATCCATCAGATGCTCTTTGCTACAAGTCGAACATTACGACTTTCACTACCAAAGTCCGGGTACAACTTGTCCAAAGTTTTCCAAATAGGACTATCAGCAGGATGTCGCATTACACCATCATCAACCCGCTCTTTAGAATGCCATGTCATTAATGAAGCTGTGTGAGGTGACATAAACAATCTCTTCAACCTTGGCTTTAATGGAAAATAGCGAACTTGTTTGGCAGCTATTTTTTTCCTCTTTATCACACTATCATCAACATTTTGCTTGTCATTGCCAAGCTGCTTATACCTAGATGCCCCACAAAGTCCACATTTCTCCAGACACTTGTCATCCCCTCGAAACAACATGCAATCATTTGGGCATGCATCCCACGTCTCGTAAGTAAAACCCAAGTCAGTCACTATCTTGTTCGCTTCATAATAGGATTTTGACAAGGCAACATCCCCTATTTCTTCAAGCACCTCATGGAATAATTCTAGAACCATTGTGCATGATTTATTTGACCACCCACCAAGTACTTTTATGTGCAAAAGCCGAGTAATGAATGAAAGCGAAGTGAACTTATTGCTACCCCTAAACAAAGGTCGCTGCCCTTCTTCTAGCATCTTATATATTTTTGCTGTATCATCATCCATTGTTTCTGTATTTGCATTCAAAGTTTGTCCATTGTTCACACTTTCTTGCACAATTGGAACTCCAGTTGGAATTCCCATGGCGTCATGTATCATGCCAACAATGTCATCTCCCACATCAAAATTGTTTACGAAATCTTCATTTTGACCTCCATCGCCATGAGAGGAAATATGAAAATTATGTTGCAATGACCATGGCAAATAATTTTCCATAAAACCATTCACAATCAGATCATCTCTGACATTATCTCTTGTACTATAAAAACGACCATAACACCTTGCACATGGACACTTTTTACGTCCGTTTGGCCCTACGTCTAAAAATATCGACTCCAGATAATTTTTAACACCATCCCGAAACTGTTGTAATGTCCTGTCTCCATACATCCAGCTTGCATCCATTCTTAATTAAATCTGACAAAGATAAAAAGGAGAAAAAAAAAACTTAAGATCACATGTTATATTGAAAACCATGATTATAAGCTAAGTGTAAATTACTGAATGTGCATAATTTAATCCCATCAACAACTTAATTACTGAATTTGCATTATGATGTCTATTAAACTAAGTGTAAATTTAGCTAATTCAAGGTTCAGGTCAAATCATCAAATTCAAGGTGCAGCTCTAAATGGAAGAAGTTTATCAATGCCATTAAATCTCAAAAAAACATAATCTATTTTCCTCAAAGCTAGTCCAGAATTGACTTTGCATGCAGATTTTGAGGCATCGACTCAAAGAACAGGATGAAGTACAGAAGATATAACAAGTGTGTGAACTCTATTGTAATGCCTATTATCCCAGAGCAGCGTTTGGAAGGTTCCCCAGATCTTCTACCTCAAATCTCAAAAAAAACATAATCTACTTACTACTACATTAACGAATCTAAGTACAAAGCAATGTTGTCTTCTTGTAGGCTAGAGCATCAACGAATTACCTCAATGTGCGGAATTTCTTTCAGAGGTCTATCAGCAAAATAGGCATATAATGCTCTCAACACGGCCTACAAGAAAGCAGAGTTTACCAAAAAGTATATCGTCATATATTCAAAATCAGACTTGAAGTTAGGAGGGGGAGTCAGGGACATAAGTTCCAAGAAAAGAAGTTTGATGCTTTATGTATAACCTGGTGATAAACTACTACGACAGGTGCCCTTTGTCTTTCAAGCTCTATAATTACTGCTCTAACCGCAATAAATTGGAAGTTTGGAAGTCATTTCACTATAGCAAGAGAACGTAAGTATTTAACAAAGCGAGAACAACTTGGATATGGAATTGTCAATCATTTTAATACACATTTTAATGTCACTCCAATCCCTCAAGAGGGAACTTTTTCGTAGACTCGGTTTTACGTTTATCGTAATGACACGTAAAATGTGCTCGTTGTACTAGTTCAATTGCATTAAACAATCTCTGTGTTTAATTGATTTTGTGCCTGAAGCTTGATTAAAACTGTCGAAATAATTACATTAAGCTGCTTTTTGGCTGACACAGAAAATGTGCTCGTTGTACAAGTTTTACAATGCCCTTTTGAGGGATATAATCTCAACTTCTGTTCTTGACATGGGTTCTTTCGTGGCTGTCATCATCCATTTCAAGGTTTGTTCTTTGGCATTAATTTTTTAATTATTATCCAAGAAGTTATTTTTTAAATTATTATCCATTTCAACAGTTTGACATGAGATTCTTGATAATTTGATGCGCTTCCTGTTAAACGTATTTCTATCACCCTTGCGTGTATGCATCTCATTCCCAGCATAAGTCAAACACAGATCTCATGCCCTAGATGAATCTCAAATAACACTACAGTCCAAAAAAACAAGTAACTAAACAAAACAGATGCTTTTTGCCACAGAACAAATTAATAAAAAACAGATCTTTTACTGACAAAATATTTTACCCTCCAGCAAAAGCATGTTTTCTGGATCACATGTCCACAATGACAATGTAACCGTTGGATGATCCAAGTTAAATAAATATTTGTCCAGTATCCTATCATAGAATTTATCGTTTAAGCCGCTCTTGAAGATTATAAGAATGTTATAACCACTCTTTGTTTAAGCCTTTTCATTCAATGTTCAGGTTGTTGCTGCAGAGAAGGCTAGCAAAGGAGGTTTGCATGAAAAGTTAACGATGACGGTAGCAGTACCACTACTCTGGGGAGTTCCTCACATACGAAACACTCCATCTGTTCGGAGTGGTGGGGGGATTGTAGATAAGGTCTTCTGGCAATGGAATTTCCTGTAGAAGAAATCCCTAAGCCCATCTAAGTTCTAACCTATTCTTCTGTGCATTTTGTACATAAAGTTTATCTGTCTTTCGATGTATATGAAAATGGTGTATTTTGATACATGTATGTATGTATGTATGTTTCATTATTGATGTAAATAATGAATTAATGATTCATAATTTTTATGACCACAAAGGCTTATTTGAACTTATACCGACTTTGAGCACAAATGGAAATTGCATCTGCATTTTGTACATTTTTTATGACCACAAAGGCTTTGCGTGCGAACAGGACTGGCAATGAACAATTTGGTTTATACTTTATATTGATTGGGCTGAAAAAGCATAAATTGATGCAAATTGTATGGAGTACTAACAAGGGTTATAATGCAGGTTGCTTAGATCGAACTCACCATTTCATCCCGATTGACCACGATATTATACAAGTTAGGAAACCTATGTTGAAACTCTACTTCTTTGCACCATTTATCTTTCCAAAACCTGACTTGATTCTGATTGCTTATATCAAAAGAGATGAAGCGGTTGAACGGATCTCACCCTTTCATGATACCTTTCCAAGCGCTAGAACTATGTGTAATAAGAACCTTTTTGGGGAACCAATGATGGTTTCCTTCCGCATACTTACCCACCACCACTAGCCTCCTCTACAACGCCTCTTAGTCAACAAGGAACTTCCACAACCATTTCCCCAACCGAGCTTGATTGAATTTCCTGAGATCATTAACGCCCAAACCTTCATTGCGCAAACTAGAACACACTGAATCCCATGCAACTAAATGATATCTCCTCTCCTCCATACCCCCCTCGTATAAGAAATCCCTCTCCAATTTCTCAATTCTCTTGACTACTGAGATAGGAATCACATATAAACATAAAAAGTAAGTAGGGAGATTAGAAAGAGTACTCTTGATCAAAGTCAATTTTCCTCCCTTTAACAAGTATTGCCTCTTCCAGCCCACCAATCTCCTTTCAAACCTTTCCACTACCGAATTCCACATATTTGCATTCTTAAAAACAATCCTAGGGGGAGGCCCAAATATTTCATAAGGAGGCTAGCGGTTCTACAACCAAAAAAAGAAGCCAAGTTCTCCACATTATCCACCCTACCCACCGGAATAATCTCACAATATCAAACGAAGATAACCCACCTAAGATCTACTACGTAAGTAGGAAATTGTAGCCTCCTACGTAAGTAGGAAATTGAAGCCTAAGATGCTTTTTGCCACAAAACTTTGTAACCACTTCCAAATCAAAGTTGTGCTCTCCAGCTTCTAACACTTTCTTAATTATGTATAGGTTGACCCAGATGAGGTCAATGCTTTAGCACAGCTGATGACATGGAAAACCGCTGTGGCAAATATACCTTATGGTGGAGCTAAAGGAGGGATAGGATGTAATCCTGGGGAATTAAGCATATCTGAGCTTGAACGACTTACCGGAGTTTTCACACAAAAGATACATGATCTGATTGGAATCCACACCGAGCGTTCACACGATATGGGAACTAATTCAGTGCAAAGATTTATAGCGATTCGATTACTCTAATGCGGTTCTAGCTTTTAGTAGTTAGTAAACAAAAAGAAACATGCGATAATGCAGTTCACCACACGTCTTTTCGCATGTAGCGATGAGGCGTATTTTTAATCAAACAAATTGATTTCTTGTGTTTGAGCAGACAATGGCATGGAATCTTGGATGAGTACTCTAAATTTCATGGCTACTCACCGGTAGTCGTAGCTGGAAAACCTATTGTAAGTCTACACGGAACGGTCTAAAATCATAATTAAAGTGTATATTGCATCGGTATGAGCATACATTTTCGACACTAACCTCTTTTCTTTCCTTTCAAATGAGTTGTACATTTTTCGTAGTATTTGCTTTTATGATCTCAAAGGTGAATTCTTTACAGGATCTTGGTGGATCACTAGGCGAGATCTTTGCTACTGAGGAAGGGGTACTCTTTGCAAGAGGCCTTGCTTAATGAGCATGGAAAGAGCATTGCTGGTCAACGCTTTGTTGTGCAGGTACATCTATCATATAACTTCTATATTCATTTATGAATTTTAAAAAGAATCAGCTCAATATGATATTATTCTGATTAGGTTCTTGTTCTTATCTTAGGGATTTGGTAATGTTGGTTCCTGGGTTGCTCAACTCATTAGTGAAAATGGTGGGAAGGTTGTAGCTGTGAGTGACATAACTGGGGACATAAAGAACAGTAAAGGACTTGACATACCAAGCCTTCTCAAGCACGTTAAAGAAAATCGTGGAGTGAAAGGTTTCGCATTGGCGATCCTATTGATCCTAATTCTATTTTGACTAGATTACGTGCGTGCCTATGGCACGACGTCACTATGGGACGATGTCAGTATAGAAAAGTGCTGGTATTCAAATAAATCAATATAATAAACAATTTAAAATTAACATGTCTTGGTAAACAATTAAAACAATATGATCATCCACTGTGGAATAAAAATCTAAAATTACTTTTGTATTTTTTTTTAGGAAAATAGGGACGGTACCTTGCTATATTTTATTAATATAAATAATATTACAACGGCCATTTCTTTATCAAAATAACCCAACCAAAAACAGCCATCAAGCATGCCTCTAGCAAGTAATATAATCCCTCAACCCCATTCAGAGTCCTTTTTCAGTTTTTAAGATGTCCCATTTAGCAGTTCATTTTTAGAATTATAAAGAAAAATAATCTCATAGCTTCAATGGAGTTCTAACTTGTATCAAAAGTCAAGATCCTTATTTATGGGACTCCAAAATGAGACTGAAGGAGGGCATTGCTAACAATTTTCATTCCCCCACAGATGCATTGCTTCCACCATAAATCTGCGAGATGTTTTTTTGGGGGTGGGGGAGATGATGCTAAATTTCTCTTTCTCTATTGATACTCTTATATATAAAGATAGTTAAGTTATGCTGAAATATGAGAAATTTCCCCTCATTATGCTTATGAGGATTCGCAATTGTTGTTCCAGGCCTTTCCACTCTCAATGCCAGAAAACTATCCAATGCATATAGAACAAAGTGACCAAGTTTATCTAACATATTCACTGAATTCAAAATGAAATGTTATTAATGATCTTGTGGATTCAATTCTACATAAGATATAATATGTATAGTACAAATGACCATTTTTATGTATCATATGCACTGAATAGGAAATGAAATGCTAATTAACAATCTAGTGTGTTCCTTTCTTTGAAATTCACAATACGGTAAAGAAGAAAATAACACACACCAACAATGCATATTAGAAAACAAATGGGCAAATACAGAAGCAACCATGCAAATTTAAAGTAAAAACAAAAAAGGAACTCCATAAAAGAAATCAGACCTCTATCTTGAGCTTATCCAAAAACTCAAATTGTTGTCCTTGGTCCTCCAAGGTAGTTTCCTCTTTAACTACTTCAATTTCCTCATTTCCACTTTTTACGTGGACTCAACAACGTTGAAAGTTTCCACACCATCGGGTTCGTCTTTAATGTATTGGGCTGCTCCACTTTAAGTTTCCTCAAGTAGTTGATTTTAAAGAGGAGTTTGTATATAATGATCCTGGAGAGAGAGAGAGAGAGAGACATAAACACACAAAATAGTGAGAACCATTTCATGTTCTCCCATTTGCACAAGCTTAAACTAAACTCATTTTTTATCAAAGATCAAAAAAGATTCAATCTTTGAAATTTTGACTGCCAAAAAGATACATTTCAGCTACTATCCTGAAAAACAGAGCAACAGAAGCTCACACAAATGAACTTTATTTAGTAAGTGGTCTAGTAGTCTTAATACCCCATTAGATTAAGGATGGCTCATTAACAGCTCATGCATATGTGTGAGTAAGAGAGATAGAAGGTACCAAAGAAACTTGGAACTAATGATCAAAGGGACGGCTAGGAATACCAACTACGCCACTCTACCCAAAAACTATAGCTGCATGTGTTCTTAATAAATCAATACATTTAACTTAATCAGAAATATCAATGCAATTTGGTTTTAATCAATAAAAACCCACCATACCAGAAAATGCAGCACTGCAAAACATCATGCAAAAATATAAGCAAACTCCTAAATAAGGGTATACAAAGGGTGGTCAGATGTTCTCTCAAGCTTGGTCCAAATCTTGGATAGTACTAATGCACATACCTGATCTAATTTGCAGTAAAAGCAAAGATGAATTTATTGCTTTGAAATTTGTTTTTTTTAACAGTTTCTTTGCTTGAGGGTTTTTGCGGATTGTTAATTGTTATGTATGGGAAATCTTTGCGGCGGGGAGGGAGCCGTAGGCAACTTCCTTGTAACAGGCTAGGAGCCTCAAAAAATCAAAATCATGATGAATTGTGCATGACAATTGTATGTCATGATGATGTTCAAGATCCTTCTGTCCACCCTTGGGGAGGTCTGACTACTACTCGGGATGGGACACTCACCCTTCTTGATTGCTATTTGATTGCTATTTGTATGCACCCTTCTTGGAGTGAATCATGTTGCCCGAGCAACAATCCTCAGGGGTTGGGAAGCCTGAGGAATGGAAATGCTGATAATGTCTGAAATCTGAATAATAAAGGAAGGAATGCTTCAACAAAGGAGGCTTATTTGATTGCCTCTAGTCAACCTTCAACTTTGTTTTATCGTGTTTCTTCTACCATTATCTTTATCCATCTGCATTGGAAATTTTTATTATGGGAACTTGATGAAATAGATGGTTTTATCTTTTAAGAATTTGTGACAAGATATAACTTGGTGATATGTAGCTATGTTTAAACAATCGTCGTGCGAGAAAATAGGATCATTCGTTCAGATTCTCGGCTACTAACTCCCTCTTTGTTGAAGTCATTTTATAAACAAGGGAGATGAGATGATTCACCTCACCCGCTTGCACTTAAACAGCACATACATCAAACAAATTATGAATGTGCTTCAAACCTTACATTACTCAATTTCTCTACAAATTGAAAACCTCAATCTCATACATGATATAAAGTAACAGATTGGAGGACACTTCTCATTCCATTAACAATCAAAATGTTGTACCAATAATGTTGTTACTACCATCAATGTCACAATCAAGAGCAGTGAAAGCAAAACCGATTCACCTAAAGCATTAGGTAACAACAAAGCTAATGAGACCACACTAAATAGACAGCAATGAAAGCTTATGACAATAAAGCCTCTACGTAGAAGTATAAACCTACATACACTAACTTTTTTTCTTTCCAGTTCTTGCTTTCATTCTTTCTAAACAAGGGTTCAAAACTAAGTTTATACAATAGCTCCATCTTGTACGTCCTACATCCAAAATAATAACCCATGATCATCTTCAAAATCATTTTCCTTCAACAATCCCAAGTTGTTTCCTTCCCCTGATTTTGTCAGCAGTCTTCTTGACATGGCTAATCTTACTATTCCTTTCCTTGAACACAAAACTTTGTAACCACTTTCAAGTAGTAGATTAGCCCTCTCTCTTAACATAATGACTTTACCCATCTATTAGTTGCAATGTGGTGGGATTCTCACCAATCAAGCAGTGTGTATTCAGGTTAAATCTAAGTATACCCATTTGTAGACTACCTAACAAGACAAGCAACACCTCACATACACAAGTTTCATATGTATCCAAACACAATTAGTTTCATATGCAAACAACTAAGAAATAAAATAAGGTAGAATCAAGATTAATCACATAACTATCATAATTAATCTGGAAATTATAAAAGTTCCCAAACAACACTCTAACTAATTACCCCCAAAAACATGAATCTCAAGAGAGCGATTCAAGAGAGAGAAGGACAGAGACGAAGCGAGAGAGAGAGAGAGAGAGAGAGAGAGAGTTGCTCACAGAAGGTATATCGTAACAACCTAGCAACGAGATCTCGCGAAGATGGAGAGTCTGTCATTTGCGAAAATCTTGTTAAAAACTAGGGCACAGTGCAAGCTAGCTAGATTAGGGCACAAATAAGGGAAGAAGAAATTGCTTACCAAAGGAAATCCCAAGCAGTCGCAGTACCAATTGAACGAAGAGGGGCACAAGTCAGGGAAGAAGAGAGAGAGGCATGCCTACCAAACGAAATCGCAAGCAGCTGACAGCATCAATTTCGCGAAGAGAATGAAAGAGAAAACTTAGTCCAAAATTTTTCAATAAGAGACGGAGTGGGAGGGAGCAACCGCGGGAAATATAAATTTGTGGCGCGCATAATTTTTTTTGGGACCGTACCAAAATTAATTATTTGGGAGGGGAAAATGGGATGGTGTACCAAATACATACAGCTAACTCCTCCCTTCTAAAACAGGGTATTTGGGACCCTTTTTTTGCCCTCCCAAATAACAAGGGTCACAAATAGTAGCTTTTCTTGTAGTGGCTCCTCAGATCTGTGCCGACCAATCCATCCCACACGCTCTCTCTTCTCCGACGAATCTCCGTCGGCGGCCTCCAGCAATCTCCCTCCATCCATCTTCCTGTTTGTTCTCCGACGTCATCTCCAGTTTGAGGCTCTTCCTTCACCAGCCGCTGTCCTAAATTCCAACATCCCTCCTCTCTTCTCTGGCGACCCCCAACCGCTGGGCTTCACCACTTATCGTCATCTCGATCCATTGTCGAATCAAAGCCAACACTAAGTAAACCCTAATTGCGAACTTGATAGAGCCAGTTGAGTTCATCGGATGCGGAGACATAGAATGTTTCTGGTGGGAGGTCCGGGTGAATTACCGGATCGAGTTCGTGGGTTGAGGTGGGAAGGCTTTGATCATCATCTCCATCGCCAGTGGTAGTATCACCGGGATTCTGAAAGGGTACGGGAGAGAGAAATTGGCGGAAGAAGAAATGGCACCATTATTAATGGTGCATTATTTTGCTTTTATATATTTTAATATTAATATTGGTCCCTATATTTTAAGAGACAATGACTATTTTACCCTTCAAAAAATACACGTGCGTGTCACGTGATCGTACTTAACGACCAAAAGTTGACGGAAGGACCAATGGTGTAAAAGTTTTTAGTTTAGGGACCATTTGCGAGGTGTAGGGATGAATAGTCAAGAACCCCAAAAGTACAGGGACCAATTGTGTAGTTTGTCCAATTTTTTTTACCGACGCAAAAATTAGGACAATGGCTCTATGTGCGCGTTTTTCCTTGATTAAAGATATTTTCGTCATTTTTCTTTCAAAAGTGTACTTCAACGATTAAATAATATTATGTTGGATTTTTGGGATTATATTATCTCCACAGTGTACCGACCCGGTTACCACCCTTCATTTTTATGCTTGAGAGGATCCAATCTTAAAGCACCATGAAATTGAGAAGAAATATGATGCAAGCTATACTTATAACCAGCTTAAAATTTAGGTCCCTCTAAGAAAATAATTGACTAAGGGCAAGAATGATTAAAGAAGTCATATTATCATCATTGGAAACTCAAATGCAAAAACTCCCAAAATAATTGATTAAACTCGAAGGCATGAAAACTAACAAAAACAATATCACCATCCAACAATAGCAGGGGGTAACTGTACAGAATATTAATTGAATCTGATCTTTGCAAAACTCTGATCATACATTAATCTCATACAATACTGATACTGTGTTATAGGCATAGGCCCAAAAAAAGATCTCTTTAAACTAGAAGCCCTCCCTAAAATTCACCATTGATGCCCAAAAACTTGTCACAAAATTACAAAATGAGCAAACACTAAAATGAAAAAAATAAAAAATAAAAAATAAATCATAATCTCACTTATACTTCAATGTGCAGTCATGGCAAAGCGAACAGTCCCACAAATGTCCAATCAAAAACTGTTCGTCATTGTATTTTTTCCAAGTAAAATTTTGGGTAAAATTCTGCACAGTCCCTTTTTCAAAGTCTTTAACCCCAAAAGTCAACTGTTCTTTTTTTCAACCGCAAAAGACCACTTTTCGAAATATTGTTCCAAAAATGTCATTGTTTCCTTCAACAGCTTCAGTAACACATGTTTAATTTGAAAACCATCATTATTGGGCAACGAAACGAGGATCAACCTCAGGTCGAGGGGTCAACGCTCGTTCGTGGAGGTTCAGGGGCAACCCCCGGAAAGGTAAACAGTTTGTTTGATTAATTATATACAAAACTGTAATGGATCTGTGCTGGATTGAAGAATTTTTTAGTAGGATGAAGGCGGAGTAGGGGGAAGAAGAAGGCTTACGACGGAGGAGATGGAAGAAGAAAGTGGAGGACATGGTTTTGTTCATTATCATTTTGTATCGGGTGCAAAAATGAATTAGATAATATTTTATATATCGTGGTTCAAAAATTGATTCATCGCGGTACATAAAAGTTGATACTGCGGTGCAACTTAGATTAGGTGTATGTATCGTGATTCAAAAATTAATTCATCTTGATACATAAAAGTTGGTACCGCCGTGCAATTAGACTAGACAACTAAACTATTGAACTGCGGTGCAAAAATTAATGCAATAAAATTGATGAATCGCGGTACAATTAGACTAGACAAATTAAACTATTTAAACGCGGTGCAAAAATTAATTCAATAAAATTGATGAATCGTTGTTCAATAGTTAATGCACCGCAATTCTTTCTGTAGCGCGCCTCATGCTCATTAAGGGTATCACTGTCTTTTCGTGTCCAAACGTGTTCTTTTCCGATTGAAAAAAAAACACGGTACTGGAGCGAATTAAAACTTCAGAAAGTGGACCGGCCCACAATTTTTCCAAACAAAACAAAAGTTAAAAGCAATGCTTCTTAAATATCAAATTGATTATCTCTTTTCATAATCACCACTCCATATATACTATCAAAGTAAAAAAATTCCAAACAGAAGAAAAGTAAATTTCGATTTGATTATCTCTTTGCATAATCAATTATAATGATCAATTTGATTATCTCTTCTAGTCTTGATATATGTGGAAATTGTGAGCCATTGTAGAGTGCAACTGCAACAGATTCCACTTGTGTTATACGTGGACACTAATAAAGTTTAGGAATAACGACATAGCCTTTCCATTGATTGAATCACTTATTTATAGGGAGAGTTACAATTAGGGTTACACTTGGAATAGGATACAAGAAACCTATACAAGGAAGTCAATATAATAAGGAAAGAACGATATAACGCAATTACCACTAATTACTAATTACAAATAAACAAGAATAATAATAAATATATTATTCTCTAATATGCCCTCGCAATATGGACATCTGAGAGGAGAGACCAATCTTATGAAGTAATTGATGAAACCACTGGCGAGCTGGCTTTAGGAAGTCATTGAAATGTGGCTTTTCAAAGATAAATCAATTTATTAAAAGCACATAGAGAGATAAAGATTGGAAGATGAATAATTGAAAGAACATCTGAATTTATTCAAGGATAAATTACAGATTACATCAACCTAGACTCTCTATGAAAATTTATGTTCTCATCTTCATCAATCCCCAAATCCTGTACTAAATCGTTTATAGACAAACTCTTAAGTAGAAAGGACAATAAGAGACGAGATGAGAAACAGTAATGAGAAGACATTATTGTTATTCGTTCAGATAATAAATATCTGAACGAATGAATGCAAAGCACTCGACCTCCTAAGATGATTGATTATTACACAATCAACAACATTTGTATCGAAATACAAATCTGAAGATATGAATGTAATATGAACAAACAACTCTTCATCTTCTTTGGGCAACATATGGGTTCAATCTTCAAATTGATCAACGACTTGACCTTTAGCTTTAGAAATAGATTTCTGAAGCTTTAGCTAAAGGCTGAGTTCTTTGAAAAAGGATGAAGAACTCAAATCAAGAACTGGGTTCTTGACCAAGACGAGAATCTTGACTGTTGAAATCTCTGATCACTCTTCTCTTCTTCAAGGAAGTTCTTCCTAGCAATTCACAGCAGGTGATTTGCTATGGTCTGGGTAAGCTCACTACAACCAGGATGTAGAGATCTGAGATGCGTTGGTGAAGACGATCTTGTTGTCGATCTCCTTTCTTCTTCGAAGTTCTTAGTGCAAATTCAGAGACTTTTCATCGTTGTCTCTTTCTTGTCGTTGTGTTCATCCCCTTTGAAGAGTAGAAGAGATATCCTTTTTATATTGATCGTTGTCAAGATGATCGTTGACAATTTGAAGATAAAATTTCTATCCATTAGAGATGTTGTATGTTGAAATCCACTGGATAGAGATGTTTTGTTCAGCTGGACCTTTGACCAATGGATAAAGGTTTGGTCTTCAAGATCCTGAGCTGGTTGCCCATCAGACTGTCATTGATAGCTTTCTGAAAAGTGAGTCCGACGTCTGATGCACTGTTTGAATGATCTGTCCAATAAAGTATATGTTTTTTCAAATCACATGAGAGAGAAAAGATCTTGCAGTATCAATGCTATCAGGCTTCACAAAGACTTTGATGTTTTCTTTCGAAGCTTGGGAACTTTTTGTTTTTGTCTTGATCTACTACAGTCTTGACTACTCTGAAGCACGTGCAGAGTAAAATCTGCTGGTATGATGTTCAAGGGTGAGTCTATCTTTGAAAGAATGACTGTTGTTCGTTAATGTGAACATTCAAACCGTAACAGGTCTGCTGGTCGGTCTTCAAGGTGTCTTTGAGATGCACTTGACAAGTTTGCTGGTGAGGAATCCTTTTAGACTTTGTCACTGTAGCACGTCTGCTGGTGGCGAGTCTTCAGGGTGTCCTTTAGTGCATTCAACAAGTCTGCTGGTGACGAGTTTTACGAAGAGCCTTTTGAGACTTCAGCAAGTCTGCTGGTGCTTGTGCATATGAGGTGTTGTTCTGTTCAATCATCTATGAGGAGGCTAGGACTAGACTAGGACGACCTAATCTAAGACCTATGTGTTATCAAACAAGCTGTCACGCTAACCGGTACGCAGACCTTTTAGCCACTTGTTATGACGCACAGTAATGGGAACAAGCAAATCAAAATATTAGGGATATGCAACATGATAATTTGATTATCAAGAAGCATATTCCAACAATCTCCTCCTATTTGCTTGGAACCATTATAAAATGACATATACAAAGCACTTAAGCATTTTATTAAAACATAGCAATAGCATGCCCACAATGAATGATCATTTTATCTCTAGGCATGCCCTATGTTGATTATTACAAGAGCGATGGCTTTGCATAATCTACTATTGCTATTACAGACTCGATAAATCAAAGTACTTAACAGGTAAAGCAATAGTAAGAAAAACAATTTAGATCACTCAATGATTTTGAAAAGATTTAAGTAGGATCTAAAAACTTTTGAGTTCCTTTCTTGCATAAAGATATTTATATATAAAGAATTGTTTTAGCAAGAAGGGATAGCAGAACCTTAATTGAGATTTTGTTTTGAAGACTGTTAAGGTTTGCTACTGGTACCAATTATCCTTAATTGAAAAATTGTTTTGAAGAGTATTAAGGATTGCTACTGACACCAATTTTGTTGAAAAGAATAAAATAAAATGTTGAACATTTATATCAAAAATATTTGATGAAATGTTTGATTTTTCTGTTGAAAAACTGTAGAATCTCTGTTGAAGGTAGGACTCAACAGAGATGTTTTAGTGTAAAAGAATGCTTCAACAGAAGTGCCACAAAGGCTAGAACATGATTCACAAAGAATCAGTTTAGGGGAAAATTATCACATTGTGTGTGTCGTTTTCCTTTCGATTTAAGAGTAATTTTGGTTTTACCCTTGTAAGCAAATTCTCCTCCTAAGATGTGAGTTAAAGTTGTAAGGCGTAACTAAAACTCTCCTCCTTAATGGTTGCAAGCAAAGGAATGATGATGAAGGACAGTTGCAAGCAAAGAGGATTTAAAAAATACCAGAAGAGAAGGACAATTTGACAAAAGAGCAAGAAAGTACTATATCATTGAAGAATACATCCTAATTTCAATCTCCAAAACTACCAGTGCTAGAATCTAAGGAATATTTTCTATCCTGATCAGAAAAACTTCTGTGGCCGAACAATTCTCGAGTGATCAGCAGGTCTCCAGTAACAGGAAGGCGTTCATCCTCGTGAGTCGTGGAACGAATGGTGTGCTAGGAGCATAGAAAATAACTAATAATCCTAGCGTACTTGTGAATACCAGACCCATTCACTCGTCTTCGCAGAACAGACCGACAGATGAGAGAGAAGACCACTTTAGACCAATTGATGACATGAGAGTCGAGAACAGCAATGGTGAAGTTTCGAAGTCTTCTGGTGTCGCTTCCTGAGCTTGGTTCGTGAAACAGAAGACATTGGCTCAGAATTTCACCAACACAGTACAAAGGATAATTATAAATATCCCATGTACTGTAGTCATCGCGAGGATGGTAGCCAATACGGTGCAGCCATGATTCATTGAGAACATAATCATTAATGGAGTCAGGGCCAACAGAGGGAAGATCGAAGACCCTTAACAGACTCTCGGCATTGAGGACGAGATCAGTGCCTCGAATGCGACCATGGCGGCTATTACAATCTCTTGTCAGTTGCATCCTTGAGTAAAATTCGTTGACCAGTTGAAGGCTGTAGAATTCTTCGCGAAATGTAAGGATGGAGATGAGTCCAGAACTGTGAAAAAGATCTATAATCTTTGCTCCAACAGTATTGTCGAGGAGAAATTGTTCTCTTTGAATCGTTCCACCAAGAATGTAGGATTGAAAACCTACTTTGGTAATGAAGGAAGATTCAAAAGGAGCAATAGGGTTAGAGACGTTGTTAGAAGAAGAGGCGACCATGGAGATTTTCTAAGGAAGAAAAGAAGAGCCACTTATAGTAATCATATCAATTGTTGGAGTGGAAACAAAGGATAACGATTGAGAGATAACAAATCAGAGGATTTTCAATGAGCATATATATATATATATATATATATATATATATATATATATATATATATATATATATATAGTACTTTCTGAGAATATGCAGGAAGAACACACTTATCAAGAACCGTCATTTGAATATCCACTATAGAGCAGTAATCACAGATATATGAAACGGCTAAGAAATCATGTCAGTACTTGATTTGGATTGGACATGTTTCTTGAAAAGGCGGCGATTCATGATTGCGAAATTAAGTCACTCTAGGGAGTATGAATTTGGACAGCGTTGTGACTTAAATCGAGGATTTCAATACCAAGAAAGATAATTGAATTTTTTAGGACAGAGGGTGTTGAAAAGAAGTGTGTTGATATTGATGAGCAAAAAAAATAGTATAGTAAGTTTCGTACAAAATAAGTTTAGGAAATAGGATAGGTTTTAAAAAAATTCCAAATGTTCAAATAGATAATTTACGGGGCATTCAGAATCATCTACACAATCCTCAGCAATCTCCCAAATCTATAGAATTTTGGAACAGAAATAATTTCAACAATATTTTTAAAGTATCTTTTCAAGAAAATGTTTTTGCAAAACCGTGAAGATTTTTGTGTTCTTTGTTTACCAGAAGAAACTTTCAGGGCTTTCTGAGTCATCCACACAGTCTTCAGCAATCTCCTGAGTCTTCTAGTCATTCTAGAACAAGGAAGAAAATGTGTTTGAAATCACTTTTTTTTTTTAAAGATTTATGAAATATATTTTTGAAATGCTATCAATATTCCTAAACGTTTTATGTCAAATATATCATTACACAAGGTTGATCAGCAGAGTTAAAGTCTGAAACCAATTTTGATGATCAGTTTCAGTAGAGTGTAAAGAGAGCTGATACATGAGTGAGAACAGCAGGAATGAAAGTCTGCTGTTTAAGGATCACCAGCAGAGTTTCGAATCTGCTAATTAGGGATAGCCAGCAGAATTTTGAGTCTGCTGGTTCAATTGATAACCTAAAGAATGTGTACATTAGAGATGGATGTCTGTTGATATTAATGCTTGGAGATGCATGATTATCAGTTGTCTTGAACACACTTATGAGGTCAGCAATGTAATTGCTGTGATACCAATTAGTTGATACCAATTGTTGAAAGATACTGTGTTCAAGAAGGATGGATGTCTACTGATACTGATTTTGAAAGATAGGTGATCAGTAGATTAAGGTTTGCTGATATCAAAGGTTAGAGATATGAGGATTGATCAACAAAGATTGAGATATGTCGTTTTCAAGAGATAAGAGTAGCAAGAAAGTCGGCATAGATGAAGATCTGCTAGTTGAAGATGACTAGCATAATTTTTGGGTCTGCTGAAAGCAGAGTTTAAGAGTCTGCTTATAAAGAAGGATCAGCAGGGTTTGGAGTCTACTAAAGGAAAACTGTATCTTTAGGAGTTAAGCAGACTAGAGGATTGCTGAATGAGTATGATACAACAGATGTGAAAGTCTGCATATACCAATTATATAAACAATGGTTCAGCAATTTTATCCTTTTTGGAGTGCCTCGGCTTTTGGAAGGATAAACCATAGGCTTCATTGGCAAGGATTAGCTAAGACCATGCTCCTCCTCAACAGAATCCCGATAAGTAAGTAGAGCAATAAAAGCGACATGGATACAATAGTTACCTTAGTTAAAATACTTGTATCACAAAGAAGCAAGCAGCTTATACTAAGTTTTACTGAAAGTAGTGTAAAATAATGTCTTATGCTTCAAGGTCAACAGCTAAAGATCGGGATGACTAACTTTTGGGTAAGAAAGTCAATTGTTCAAAACTTAAGAGAAATTTTGAATAGGGTTGTCTTGAACAAAAGAAACAACAGATATGATACAGAAGAAGATGCTAGTTCCTCAGAAGGTCATCCCTCCAGCATCATTTATGAAGTCTACTGATGTGAAGTGTTTGAGACCAGAATTTTTGGATGGAAATTAAGATTCACAGAACACCATGGGTTAAGGTGAGATCTTCAATTTCTGAAAAGGAGTTGCTAGGTAAGCAGTCTTTTCTAAGAAATCCATAACTAAAGTTATCCATATTCCAAAATTGGTTCTTCTGATGAGATTTCTACCAGTAATCATTGAAGTTTTTAACCAAAATAGGGTTCTTTTAAGAATTAAAGAAACCAATTGATCTAGTTGTAATAACAGCAGTTAAAGCAAAGATTGTCATTAAACCAGGAATCAACTTAGTCTTTTAAGCACTAGAAGTTTTTTTTTTAAATTTAAAGTCATCTGTGCTATCTGAGTCACATGTAAAAATGGTAGACCAGATTTATAAGACTATTATTTAAAGAATAGATCCCGGGATTGTCTCATTAGAATTATTGTTTTGTTGAATAGAAATACTCGGTTAAGGATTGGTTTGTTGTTGGGTTAACAGCAGAGTTATGCTTGCTATTGTGGATCCTAAATGAATACTGTAATATGAAGATCAGAATCCATAAGAAAACACAAGAGTTCATGCTATCATAAGATGTACAAGCAAAGGCGGATAGACATGAAGTAAAGTTATTTTGAACAAGTTTTCATTTAGATCAAAATATACTCGAATACAAAGAGGATCTAAAGATTACAAGATTCAATACAACTTCTGATGACTTAAACTACTCCTATTAAACAACTAATCTAAACAT
>CM028377.1:87791757-87854592 GCA_013146195.2 Codonopsis lanceolata | reverse complement strand
AACAGCTCTTTCTAACCTCCTAGCTGCCAGCTGTATAAAGTTCACTAAGAGGATGTACAACAAAGCTCTTTATTTGGGAAGCTTAAACTTCATGTTTTTTATTTTTATTATAAAAATACCATTAAGCTCCCCACATTAGCTCCCAAACAAAAATAATCTTCCAACAATGTACAAACTCCAACACTTTTATATACTAGTTATTTAGCCCGTGCTATGTACGGGTACAATATGAGATATATATATATATATATTTGTAATAATAATATAACTTTTAGACATTATAATTAGATTGTTAATCTCTTCCATGGTTATAATTTTTTTTATATTGTTACTAATATTAAACGATTTTTTACCTAAATACTTTTAAAATTAATATAAGTTTCTAGCTAACGTGAGATACATATTTTGTATTAATAATAATAGTAATTTTTTTATCTAAAGACTTTTAAAATTAACATTTAACTTGATAATAATATTATAAATCATTTTGTTAAAAACTTTTAAAATCATAATTCATTTTTAAACAATGTGAGATACGTATTTTATATTTTTATTGGTAATGAAAGTTTAAGTCTTTTATCTAAAGACTTTAAAACCAACACCACATTCTAACCATGTGGTATACATATTTTCTATTAGTAATAATAGTAGTAGATAAAAGACTTTTTAACCAACATTCATTTCTAAACAATGTGGATACATATTTTCTATTTGTAATAACAAAAGATGTCTTTATCTAATGACTTTTATAACCAATACTCATTTCTAAATAATATGAGATACATTTCTTTGTAACAAATGTGAGATACATCATCTCAAAACTTTTTTAAACCAATATCACTTTTATAACCAATGTGAAATACTTCTCTTCTATTACATAATTGTAGACTTTTAAAATCAACATCACTCTCTAGCCAATGTGTAATACATATCCTCATTTGGTAATAATAGTAGAAGTCTTTTATTTTAAAAATTTTATAACCAACATCTCTTCCTAAATAATGTGTGATACATCTCTTCTATTACATTGACGATAAAAGTAAAAGTCTTTTATCTAAAGACTTTTAAAACCAACATTATTTTTTAACAAATGTAGGATATCTCTTCTATTAGTAATAATAGTAAAAGTCTTTTATCTAAAATTAAAATCAACATCACTTTCTAACCAATGTGAGATATACATATTCTATTGATAATAATAGTAGAAGTTTTATATTTAAAGACTTTAAAAACAAACATTACTCTCTGTCAAATGTATGATACATCTATTCTATTGGTAATAATAGTATTTTTAAAACCAATATTAATTTATAGTCAATGTGCGATACATCTTTTCTATTGATAATAATAGTAGAATACTTTGTAACCAATGTAAAATACTTGCATCTATTCTATTTGTAACAAAAAAAAGTCTTTAATCTAAAGACTTTTTAAACCAAAATTTATTTTTAAACAATGTGAGATACATATCTTTTATTGGTAATAAGAGTAAAAGTATTTACTATAAAACTAACATCTTTTTCTAAACAATATAAGATACACATTTTTCATATTCTAACAATGTGAGATACTTCTTTTCTATTTCTATTGGTAATAAAAATTTAAGACTTTTATCTAAAGACTTTTAAAACAAATATCTTTTTTCTAAACAAACATCTCTTTCTAACCATGTGGTATACATCTTTTCTATTGGTAATAATAGTATTTTTAAAACCAACATTAATTTCTAAGAAATGTAAGATGCATTCTTCTATAGTAATAATAATAGTCTTTTATATAACAACTTTTGAAATCAACATCTCATTCTAAACAATGTGGGATACATCTCTTCTATTGGTTATAACATAAAAATAATAATAGTAGTAGTATTTTATCTTAAATAGTTTTGAAACCAACATCTCTTTGTAAATAATGTGTGATACATCTCTTGTATTGATAATAACATAAAAATTCATTTATCTATGAATTTTATAACCAATATATATTTCTAAATAATGTGGATCTCTTTGTAACCAATGTGATATACATTATCTAAAAGCATTTTATACCAATATCACTTTCCTAACTAATGTGAAATACATATTTTTTCTATTGGTATTAAGTTTTTTATAAAAAGAATTTTAATACATACATCACTCACTAACCAATATGTAATACATCTGATCATTTGGTAATAGTAGTAGAAGTTTTTTATCTAAAAAAAATATCTAAAAGCAACATCTCTTTCTATATAATGTGATATATCTCTTTTCTTCTCTTTTATTGATAATAAAAGTAGAAGTCTTTTTATTTAAAAACTTTTAAAATCAACATCATTTTTTAACCAATGTAAGATTTATCACTTTTATTGGTAATAATAGTAATTTAAAACCAACATCAATTTATAACAAATATGTGATATATATCTTCTATTGCTAATAATAGTAAGTTTTTTATATAATCTAAAATAATTAAAAATCAACATCATTTTTTAATCAATGTGTGATATACATCTTCTATTGGTAATAATGGTAGAAGTTTTTTTATCAAAAAACTTTGAAAACTAACATCACTTTATAACAAATGTATGATACATCTTTTCAATTAGTAATTAATAATAGTATTTTTAATACAAACATCAATTTCTAACCAATGTGTGATACATCTCTTCGATTGGTAATAATAGTAGAATATTTTGTAACCATGTGAGATACATCTCTTATAAAAACTAAAGTCTTTAGTCTAAAGACTTTAAAATCTAACATTTTCTTTTTAAACAATGTGTTATACTTCTCTTTTATTGGTAATAATATAAAATAATGTTAACTCAACATCATTTTCTAGCCAATGTGAGATATACATCTTCTATTGGTAACAATGGTAAGAATATTTTATCATATATATATATATATATATATATATATATATATATATATAGTTAGTGAGGAGCACTATGGTTGTGCCACCTCACCACCTTTGGATAAATCTTCATTTTAAAGCATCCATGTGCAAGTTTTAAAAACTTTTGGTTTTCTAGTGACTTTGAAAATCAACATCATTTTCCAATCAATGTAACATGCATTTCTTCTATTGGTACTTAATAATAAAATTTTTTAAATCAACATCAATTTCTAACCAATGTGGGATACATCTCTTCTATTGTTGAAAAATTAGTGTTTTTAGTGAAAGAAATTGTGCAACTTGAGGCACGAATTTCTTTACGTGTCATTTGTTTGTTGACGAAGGTAATTGCGCAAATGTGTTCTACTCGGTGAGAGCATCAAAATGATATATTTATTTGTCCAAATCGAGTTTTGGATAATAAAATATCAAGATTTAAAGTATAATACTTGTTAAAATAATTAGTGTTAGTAAGAGAAATTGTGCAACTTGAGCCGCAAATTTCTTTACGTGTCATTTGTTTGTTGGCGAAGGTAATTGCGCAAATGTATTCTACTTGGTGAGAGCATCGAAACGATATATTTATTTGTCCAAATCGAGTTTTGGATGAATAAGATATCAAGAGTTAAACTATAATACTTATTTAAAAAATTAGTGTTTTTAGTGAAAGAAATTGTGTAACTTGATGCACAAATTTCTTTACGTGTCATTTGTTTGTTGACAAAAGTAATTGTGCAAATGTCTTCTACTCGTCAAGAACATTGAAATGATATATTTATTTGTCAAAATCAAGTTTTGGATGAATAAGATATCAAAACTTAAAGTATGACCAGTCTTTGTGCCCGTGCCTATGGCACGGCGTCAGTATGGGACAGTGTTAGTATTCAAATAAATCAATATATGTTTTAATCACGTATCAAAAAAAGTTTCAAATATTTTAGGGTATAGTGACATACAGGTACTCTAAGATTTTATTAATATAAATAAAATTACAAACTTGAGGGGAACAACCAGTCTTTCCCTTATAGAAGGGAGGACGAAGGAGCCTGACCTCGAAAAAGAAATACCAACAAAAAATAAAAATAAAGAAACTTGAATCTAAGGTAAACCTTAGGCATCCATGATGATATCACCGTGCATCGGGCGAGGGAGATCTGATAAAGAAGAAAAAATGACATCCATACCCGTGTTCCTAGCAAGATTTGGCAAAACCAATAATAAAAAAAGTTGATCTGACAGAGAAATTGAACAACTCCTTCCAGATGATATAACTATTAATTTGACCTAGTATTCCGCAATTAAAAAAGGATTTGGGCAAGTACAATAGGCTGCAGCATACCCCATTCCAACATAAGCCATAAGTCCAAATCCAAAAAGAAAAAGAGAAGTAGAAAACTTGATGTTAATCTTAGGCAACAAAAACCCAAATATATAGGTTTGTTAATTGTCACGGAGGAACCAGAAAATATAAAGAAACAAACAAAATAGAATTATAATTAGGAAAGAGTCAGGAGCTTGGAACAGATTGAAGAAATTCTAAGAGAACTATTTTGAACATCAATTATAGTCTTCTTCCGAAAATTGCCATCATTTCGTACGTCAATATATATATAAATATATGTGAACTTAGTTTGAAAGTAGAACATAGTCTTTGAAAGAAACATATACATCAAAGATTGTTGGGTAAGACCAACCTCCCTAACATCGTCAAATGTGTATGATCTTAGTGGAATATTGGCAACAGTTTTCATGTTGAGCTTTAACAGATCCTCAACCATAGCATATCCATCACTTCTCATATTCAAGTTCAACTCAGAAGCCATATGCCGTAATATGCAATATACGGGTCCTGAAATTATTACAATAAAAGATTTATATCATCTGCATAAGGAGATATGTATACATGTTTTGAAACTCAAATTTTCAGTAACATATGATCTGCTACCAGAGAACCCAAATCAACCATAGCTAATAACCATTCACACAGCTCAAATTAATTAATCCATCCGTTCCCTGCCAACGATAATGTTGATCCTAATTCCCTCATTCCATGGCTTAAAAACCTATCGTCTGGCTCATCACCATCTTTGTCCAAGTTTCCTCACCATATCTACATCCCCGGAGGTTCTATAAGTGCTCCAGTCACCCCTCCATTAAGCTCACCGACTGCTCGAACTCCCAGGATGAAGGACACTTGAGTACTTGACAATATACAATAAAAACACAAAGCTGTGTAACAAATGCACCACATATTTGGCATGAAATCAAATCTTGTGCCCCACAAATCCATATACTATGTAAGTGCTACCACTGTCATGGCATAAAGAAAAGGTACCAAGACTGACCCTAAAGAGAATGTGCATGATGTTTGCAAAACTCCAGTCATGTACATAACACAAACAGTTGAAACAGAGTCCAAGATGGGTCATTTGGCTCCACACCAACAGGAACCTAAGCATTTTTTACTCAATTGCAAACTGAACCTTCTATCACACTATCATTCAAAGGGTTAAGTTCTTTTCAAATAGGACTCTAAGTGGAATGTCCAAAGTGGAAAGTATGATTCTTTTGGCAGATATTTGCAAATTTCCAGTCACTGCCCTTAAATTGAAGCACTTTAACTATTTTTTATTAGATCAAGTGTACATTGGTAGGCAAAAAACAGTCAAGCCAATAAGTGGGAACAAAAATGTGAACAAAACAGGAGAAAAAAAGACAAACAGAAAAGAATCCAGGAAACTAATTTCCTGAGTTTCAGATATTTGCAAAGACTAATCTATGCAGTAAGATCAATCCGGTTCATGTAAGAGTTGTAGCTTTCCGGTAACTGCCAATCACATAATGAAATTAACTGAAACCAAAATACAGAAAACATAAATATCTGATTCTGACATGGTCATGTTATGTAATCCTTGTGTCTCTAAGAATGTAGCCACTGGTCAATTAATGCCTATCTTACCTCTAAATAGTTGTGTTTTATTCTCAATTTGGTTTTTGCTTTGGTATATGCTGCACGTAACACAATTTCACAATTGCAACCGATCGATGCCTTTATAGTGCCTCGATTAACCGTATAACTAAAAGAAGTAATTCAAATTGATTCGAAACATTTTGTGTAACTGACAGCTATCACTACAAGAAAAGCTACTATTTGTGACCCTTGTTATTTGGGAGGGCAAAAAAAGGGTCCCAAATACCCTGTTTTAGAAGGGAGGAGTTAGCTGTATGTATTTGGTACACCATCCCATTTTCCCCTCCCAAATAATTAATTTTGGTACGGTCCCAAAAAAATTATGCGCGCCACAAATTTTTATTTCCCGCGGTTGCTCCCTCCCACTCCGTCTCTTATTGAAAAATTTTGGACTAAGTTTTCTCTTTCATTCTCTTCGCGAAATTGATGCTGTCAGCTGCTTGCGATTTCGTTTGGTAGGCATGCCTCTCTCTCTTCTTCCCTGACTTGTGCCCTTCTTCGTCCAATTGGTACTGCGACTGCTTGGGATTTCCTTTGGTAAGCAATTTCTTCTTCCCTTATTTGTGCCCTAATCTAGCTAGCTTGCACTGTGCCCTAGTTTTTAACAAGATTTTCGCAAATGACAGACTCTCCATCTTCGCGAGATCTCGTTGCTAGGTTGTTACGATATACCTTCTGTGAGCAACTCTCTCTCTCTCTCTCGTTTTATTAGCTTCTGTCTCTGTCCTTCTCTCTTGAATCGCTCTCTTGAGATTCATGTTTTTGGGGGTAATTAGTTAGAGTGTTGTTTGGGAACTTTTATAATTTCCAGATTAATTATGATAGTTATGTGATTAATCTTGATTCTACCTTATTTTATTTCTTAGTTGTTTGCATATGAAACTAATTGTGTTTGGATATATATGAAACTTGTGTATGTGAGGTGTTGCTTGTCTTGTTAGGTAGTCTACAAATGGGTATACTTAGATTTAACTTTGAATACACACGCTTGATTGGTGAGAATCCCACCACATTGCAACTAATAGATGGGTAAAGTCATTATGTTAAGAGAGAGGGCTAATCTACTACTTGAAAGTGGTTACAAAGTTTTGTGTTCAAGGAAAGGAATAGTAAGATTAGCCATGTCAAGAAGATGGCGACAAAATCAGGGGAAGGAAACAACTTGGGATTGTTGAAGGAAAATGATTTTGAAGATGATCATGGGTTATTATTTTGGATGTAGGACGTACAAGATGGAGCTATTGTATAAACTTAGTTTTGAACCCTTGTTTAGAAAGAATGAAAGCAAGAACTGGAAAGAAAAAAGTTAGTGTATGTAGGTTTATACTTCTACGTAGAGGCTTTATTGTCATAAGCTTTCATTGCTGTCTATTTAGTGTGGTCTCATTAGCTTTGTTGTTACCTAATGCTTTAGGTGAATCGGTTTTGCTTTCACTTTGCTCTTGATTGTGACATTGATGGTAGTAACAACATTATTGGTACAACATTTTGATTGTTAATGGAATGAGAAGTGTCCTCCAATCTGTTGCTTTATATCATGTATGAGATTGAGGTTTTCAATTTGTAGAGAAATTGAGTAATGTAAGGTTTGAAGCACATTCATAATTTGTTTGATGTATGTCTTTGTTTAAGTGCAAGCGGGTGAGGTGAATCATCTCATCTCCCTTGTTTATAAAATGACTTCAACAAAGAGGGAGTTAGTAGCCGAGAATCTGAACGAATGATCCTATTTTCTCGCACGACGATTGTTTAAACATAGCTACATATCACCAAGTTATATCTTGTCACAAATTCTTAAAAGATAAAACCATCTATTTCATCAAGTTCCCATAATAAAAAATTTCCAATGCAGACTGGATGAAGATAATGGTAGAAGAAACACGATAAAACAAAGTTGAAGGTTGACTAGAGGCAATCAAATAAGCCTCCTTTGTTGAAGCATTCCTTCCTTTATTATTGATTTCGAGACATTATCAAGCATTTCCATTCCTCAGGCTTCCCAACCCCTGAGGATTGTTGCTCGGGCAACATGATTCACTCCAAGAAGGGTGCATACAAATAGCAATCAAATAGCAATCAAGAAGGGTGAGTGTCCCATCCCGAGTAGTAGTCAGACCTCCCCAAGGGGTGGACGAAGGATCTTGAACATCATCATGACATACAATTGTCATGCACAATTCATCATGATTTTGATTTTTGAGGCTCTAGCTGTTACAAGGAAGTTGCCTCTTGGCTCCCTCTGCTGCAAAGATTTCCCATACATAACAATTAACAATGCAAAAACCCTCAAGCAAAGAAACCCGTTAAAAAACAAATTTCAAAGCAATAAATTCATCTTTGCTTTTACTGCAAATTAGATCAGGTATGTGCATTAGTACTATCCAAGATTTGGACCAAGCTTGAGAGAACATCTGACCACCCTTTGTATACCCTTATTTAGGAGTTTGCTTATATTTTTGCATGATGTTTTGCAGTGCTGCATTTTCTGGTATGGTGGGTTTTTATTGATTAAAACCAAATTGCATTGATATTTCTGATTAAGTTAAATGTATTGATTTATTAAGAACACATGCAGCCTATAGTTTTTGGGTAGAGTGGCGTAGTTGGTATTCCTAGTCCGTCCTTTGATCATTAGTTCCAAGTTTCTTTGGTACCTTCTATCTCTCTTACTCACACATATGCATGAGGCGTTAATGAGCCATCCTTAATCTAATGGGGTATTAAGACTACTAGACCACTTACTAAATAAAGTTCATTTGTGTGAGCTTCATTGCTTTTTTCGGGATAGTAGCTGAAATGTATCTTTTGGCAGTCAAAATTTCAAAGATTGAATCTTTTTTGATCTTTGATAAAAAATGAGTTTAGTTTAAGCTTGTGCAAATGGGAGAACATGAAATGGTTCTCACTATTTTGTGTGTTTATGTCTCTCTCTCTCTTGATAATTAGGCTACTGGTGGGGAGCATTTATGATTAGAGCTTGATCCCAACCACCAGGGTTAAGCTGACTAAGGGCCTGTGAGCTTGTGCCCATGGCTGTGCCATTGAACTTTGAGTGAGCTCCCCGGAAATGTCTAGTGTGGGCCATTCTAAGGATAGAATAGAAACAACGTAGTAGTATTGGCCGGAGAATACCAATCTTGGAGTGTATAATTTTGAGTGCCTAGGCTCTTTGGCGGCTCACTCCCATGAGCACTATTTTCCTCAGCCAGCATGCTCCATCTCACTCAACTTTAATTTCTGTTAGTGTTATTATGTATACTTTGCATTGATTAGCTCCATTTATGGAGTTAATGTGGAGTACCTTATGCAACACCATTCTCTTAGAATACTTGTGGTATGATAAAAAAGAACCGATTGTTTTCAACCAATTGTCGACATTAGGCGAGCCGCAGAAGGCGATTAGCGACAACTTTGAGAACAATCTTCAGGCTAACATAATTATATAGGACATTACCAACTCTAGAATTTGATGGCTTGATCAGTTTGAATAAAGTGCTAGAGTAGTTATTAGGAAAATGCTATTATGCTTTATTTCAGAGGCACCTATTATACTGTATTGTGGAATAATATAGTTGAAGAATGGAGTGCTAATTATAATTATTGGCGTGAAAGTCAAATTATTGATGCTCCCCACTCAATCTACCAAACACCGTACTTGGACAAAAACCCGCCCTAGGAAACCCATAGCAAACGTGCTCTTAACCATCTTTTGACTGACTGTTATTTGTTGCTAAGGATGAAGACGATGCATTGGCTTCTCTTTGTCTAATTTCATTTGTAAATTGAAGGTATAAATTAAGGCTCTCAGTAGGATCCTTATCCATCGTAAACCCAACAAAAATGATTTTAGTCAACAAAGGCCTCCCTTAAGGTACTCGTTTTGGACGTGTGTGTTCCATGTATGCAAGCCAATGAATCTCCTTCTCATCTTTTCCTACATTGGAAGTTTAGGGGCACTCTTAATTTCTGTTTTCAAGGGTTCATGGGCGAGCCCTTTAAATATGTATCTCTTGCCGAGGTGGTGGGTTCTTGGCCCTTGCAAAGATCCCAAAATGCTGCAAAGGTGTGGTATTTCGCAGTTATATGGTGTATCGGACCGAAAGGAAGGCTCAATTTGAGGATAAGTGTTTATCCTAAAGTTTATTGTGGGTTGGGTGTTCTAACTAGCCTCGGTTTGGAGTAAGGTCGTGCTTTTCAAGGTATTGCCCGTCGGGTCTTGTAAGGACTAGAAGAATGTTTGGTGTAACTCTTTTTCTTGCTTTGTGATTTTTATTTCCAATTTTGGTGGGTTCCTTGTCCACTCATTTTCCCCTGATGTTATTATTCTTTTTTCCTGTGAAAAATAAAGATAAAATGAAGGATAAGGAAAGAAGAGGGTGCATTGACAATTGTTCATAGATTCCCATTTAGGGTCGTGATGAACTCCCATTTTCCTACGATTTTTTGGTGTAGTAGTAATGTATAAAGTTTTATGTCATTACTGTTTATGCTTTTCTTATTCGATTGTTTCATTATCGGGGATGCATACTTGTATAGTGTCGCTGGTTACAAGGTACGCTTGAAACTTCTCGTGTCGCTTGTGCCTATACACCTATCGGCTAAGCACTTTATTCTCATCCATTTATGTCCTTATGCTCCCGACTGTTGTTGAGCGGCCAAAACTGTGGGCGGAAGACGTGAAGCCGCCTTTCGGGGGATGTTTCATCTGTCTCTTGTGGTGTTGTCACTTTGTGTTGTCTTCGCAATCATTTGGGCCGCAACTAGAAAAGCATCATTCTCTTGGGTTGGCCAAGACATTCTTGTAAGCTTCATTTATCCAACCTCCTCCACCATCATCTTGTTAATTCATGTGTTTGTTGTCATTATAGTATTAAGCTGCTGATGCTATTGCTTTCTCTTGTTTTGCGGCTCGTTGCTCAAGATTTTACTTCAATCTAAGAAAATTATTTCACGCTCGCTAGCTAGGAGCGTAATTATTTTCTCCCGCTTTCATCAATTACTCGTTCTATAAACATTTCGAAATATTTACACTGTTAGCATTTCATATTATTGTATTGTGTTTCCAGGTCAATGGTATATTAGTTCCCCAAGTTTCTTGTTTCAATGATGACTGTTGTCATCCTTGTAACATATAATTGATTTTGTGAATGCTGTGTTTCTTTGATGAGTTACTTCGTGTTAATTTTCTCATTTCAGTGATTTATCATTTTGTTACTAGATTTATGCCATTGTTATGTGACTGTTTTAGCCTTAATATTTGTGCGACCTTGTGAAACTTGGTGTTGTTCAACACTTCAACTACTAATCAGCTATTATATGCTTTAATTCAAAGTTGTGTGATGTAAAATTTTCTGGATCTTTGGAAACGTGAAGTTGTTTGATGGACTGGAAAATGTAGAGGAAAAATTTCATTTTGTATGAGTGCGTGTAAATATTATTCTGTTAGGCTTTTATATGTAAGATTCAGGTATTGTTTGTGAGAGCCTCATGCTATTTTTTTATTTTTTTTATAAGTAGAGCCACATGCTATTTATATTCAAAGAACCAAAAATTTACTTCTATACCAACAAATTTCAATTCCATACATTACCAAGTGTAATAATCCTACTTGCGCATGCTTACTTGTGTATATTTGGGCGGTCCGACTTGGGGTTTCGCATTGGAATCCGGGTCGGGGTGCCACATTTGGTATCAGAGCTATTGGTTATTTTGTCCCTGTAATTATAGAGCTTTTAGCATATTATTACAAGGAAGGAAAATATGAATCTGAGATGAAACTACATAGTAAACTGAGGCCACACTTTTGTTGTCCAATAGCCATCACTACTATGTTCAGCCTCACGAGTATTTTTTGGCTAGGCAGGCAGATATTAAGAAATGAAGGGTAGCTGAGGGAAAGCTGAAATTAGGAGTTGATTATCAGGAATTCTTATTGGAATTTTGAGGTCAGGAAAGTGATTGTCAGCGCCTAAAAAGTGATGTTCTTAGTTTGCACTGCACTGCAATTCAGAACCTATTTCAATCTGTCTGTTAGAAATTCAGGCCACACTGGTTAAGAACAATTTCTTCATGCACTGATACCTTTCTGTTTCTATTTGTTAAGCACACCAAACAAATTCTGGAAAGTCATAAAACCTCGTTTTGTTTCGGTTTTCATTAAACATTGAAAATCGATTCGCATCGCTTGTTGTATGAAGTGTGCATTCAGCCTGATCAAAGTTTGCTTCTGAAAACTGCTTATAACCTGCTCATGCAAACAGATTCAAAACAGCTTAATATGTTTCTGCTTCAACATTAAACCTAAAACACAGAAAATACCACTTTGGTAACTGTTGATTGGTTATAAAGTAATTGAGTAATGCTACTACCACAAAATGAGCACAGAAGCTTTGTGCCAAAAATCCCACTTTGGTGACTGTTAATTGGTTAAAAGTGTGCAGGTCCTCCCACTAAATAATGAGACCTACATTGTCTGACCAATCAACAACTCCAAACTTGGTTTTGTGCGGTGCTTATTCTGTGGGTCTAGTGACTCGAGCATTACTCATAATTGTTACTTTGGATGTTGGGAGAGAGGGAGTAGATATATTAACACGATTAAGATATGTACGATGGAATTGTAACTTTAGCTAGGACTAAATCCGGAGAGACTTGTGAGTTCCCAACTACCTTAGGATTACACCAAGGATCAGCCTTTAAGTATTTATCATTTTTCCTTGGTCATGGATGGATTAACCATACATATTCAAGATGATATACCATGGTGCATATTGTTTGCTGATGACATTGTTTCATCATCAGTTGATGAGACGAAGAATGGTGTCATTTCTAAGCTAGAAAAGTGGAGAGAAACAGAGAAACTTTAGAAGTCAAAGGCTTTAAAAAGTAGGAATAAAATGGAACGTATGGAATGCAGCTTCAGCGATTAAAAGAGTAATCACATGGACATAATAAGGCTAGATGGTGAGAAATACCACAATAAGAACAAATTTTAGATCAACTATCAATCAAGATGCGGAGGTAAGACATGATAGACTGCTCACAGATTTTGCAAATCTGTAAATCTTTTAACTGTTTCGCCAGTTCTTGTTGTCGTGCTTTAACTGCTTTTGTTGAAGAGGGTGTCAATAGTCAAGAAAAGAGCAGATTTAGCAGTAAAACAAAAACAAAGAGATAAGGCAATAGTACTCAAAAGGTCCTGTCTACTAACAACAACAAAAAGAAATTTAAAAAAAAAGACCAAACATTATTAAAAAGACAATTGAAGTAGTTAACGCACCTCCACCACCATTCATAATCTTCACTGCAAGTCGAAAGTATGTCAACGCCACGCTTCACAAAAGTGTTACTATAAGAAGAATAACGAAGACGGAGCGGATGCCGTACATAGTGTGAATCCTGTGACCCCATACAAGGCTCAATATGTAGTAGAGCTCAATGTAGAGAACACCGAAAGGCGAATTCTGCCATTGCCATCTGAGGCGTAACACCCTGTACTCAACGGAGTCGTGGAATCTCTCTAGGACGCTTGGTGGTGCGGCATGGAGCTTTAAACTCAGACTTCTTTGTTTTTCCCGTAAATCCCACCCAACAAAAGTAATGGTGATGCCAAAATGCCCATAAAAGGGGTATCACCACAATTGTACCCAAAAATGCTCAATAATAGAAGGAAACTGACATAAATCCCGCAATCACAGACGTAATTGCATATACGATGACTAGTGTTTCCAAGAGAACACCTCTGTCGTATGGATGAAAAATGCCAACAACCCCTAGTACTAGAATGATTAGCATACTGCAAATAAGTAAATGAAAAGGTGAAAACATGAAGAGAAATATTGTAGTAAGCAAAATTGTTCAAGTTTCTGCACAGGGAAAGACTATATTTTTATGAACAGGTCTTCTGGTGTTAGCCATGCTTTTATGAACAGGTCTCCTCTCTTCATTTCTACTAGGTGTAGGTGTAGGTGTAGGTGCCACCCCTAATATTGAATTAGCAGCAGCGGCGGCAGGCTGATCCCCCATCGGACCACTAGAAGTACTACTTGTTTGGGTATGATCTTTATTAATGAGCGACGAAATCGCAGCTGCCACAGCTACCCTAAACTTTGGATCAGCTGCAATTGCACTGCTCATATTCTCAGATAATAACAACTTGTTATGGCCATCTTGTAATTGCCTTGTACTAGAAAAGTAGTTATAATCGATGCTCGGGTGGCTTACATTTTGATGCCTTGTACTAGAAAAGTAGTCAAGAACTAGAACATTGGCAGCTAGAGCCAAAAAAGTTGTGTGTTAATTTTCTAGACGAAATGAAAATGAAGTTTCTTTAATAATTACAAGAAAAAGTGTAAAAGTGATCATATTAATACAACTTACGGTGGCTGCTTCACATCTTGCCCTGACAGAAACCCTAGCCTTTCTATTAGGAGGGGAGGTAATAGGGTTTGGGTTTGGGTTTGGGTTGGTACCACCCAAATGATTATTTTGATGATCAGTACTCCTGATTATCTTGCTTTGCTGCATCGATGATCTCGTCATTTCATGATCTTCTTGGTGGTTCTGATCATGATCAGCTTGATGAATAATAATACCAGCTTCATCATCATCTCTAATTTCTTGTTGGCTACTACTCATGTTGCTTTGTATCCTCAGTGACAACCCTAATTCATTCTCTCTTTCTTCTGAAGCTTGCCTTGCACTTTGCCTAACTGTGCTTTTCTTTCTCTCTCCATCTTCACCATTCAGTGATAGAAATATATTGGGATCCTGGATATTTTTTTAAATAAATAGAAGATTATGCATTAAAAATTAAAGATGGGCTTTAATTAATTGGAAAAAAATAATTAAAAAAATCTTGGTATGTACTGTAACTTATTTAATTACCTTATAGTTGTTGTTTGATTTTCGGATGATTGAGAATTTCATTTGTAGATCATAGTAATCCTTCATTCTGCACATAACAATAGAACTAATCTTAGCACATAGCATATACCAAAAGATAATAGAAACAGACACATACACAAAGATTCACAGACCTTATACGAGCTATTACCTCATACTTGGGAGATGCCTGATAAGGGAAACTATCTAACTTGAAATCTATTACGCCTACGTAGATAAACCTAACTTCAAGTAACCTAACCTCCTATGCTTCGTGGCAAAATAAGAGATTGCTACTAATAGCTTAAAAGTGGCTCAAGAAGATACTACTAGTGAAGCGCTGTATTGGTCAAAAGGGCCATAACTACTCAGAAGGAATCAGAGAGGTCAAAGGATTTAATCAGTTGCTGCAACCAAATACTAATGTCACTTGCATGGTTGAAATTACAAAATTACCAAGAGAAACAAATCAAAGTCAGTAATTATTCTAATTACCCTATATAATTAACATGGATATCCTAACTTATGTCGGACTACCATGTGCCAAAAAAATGCTCATATACAAATGCCTAAAAGTTGTGTTCTATTCTCCGGTTTCCTGCACTTGCCTCAATTTGTATCGTGAACGTGACAACAAAGATTTGTATTTTTGGCGCCAACTTCTTTTCTTTTTCATGTCCCAAATACACCAGATATGTGATGAAACTTTTCAGGCACAACACAAACATCCCCAATCCCAATACTTGTCTTCCTGATTGATATGGTTCCATGCTATCGCATAATTATGAAAAAGATATCCTAAACTTATAAACTGGTATGATATCTCGAGATGTTCACAGATCTTCTCTTTATGTGCGCGCTTCTTGTGTTCACAAGGGTATCAGTAAATATTTCTTCCTAGACAGCATTCCAATTCCAACTGTTATGCTACTTATGATGCATCTATTCTGTGCTGTAAGTTGGGTTTGGTATGTTTTCTGTGTGGGAAAACCATTGGGACATATTTTTGAGATTGTTTAGCATCTTTCTTTTTGACTAAAGAATGTTTGGAATATTGGAATACGAGGGCAGATTATTTTGAATAAGGAAAATGATAGAGTAACCGAGCATTTGAACAAAGACGCTTACGTGTGTTGTACATTAAACATACTAAAAACAGGACACATTTAAAAATAACATATTTCAGTGATTAGATTAAAAACAGGACAAGTTGACAAAATTTGAAGGGTGTGGTTATGAAGTATATATTGGGTTGGGATGTTAATACCCAAAACTTATGGATAAAATGGATAAAGAAACAATTAGATATGTTTTCCTATGATTATTCTTGCCTTGGTTTTGTTTGTAATGGTTGAAACAATGAAGGTTTGAGCCCTAGTTTTGTTCCTTATCGCTGCTACATATGGTTTTCTGATTGGTTTTTTTTTTGTTGATAAGCGAGCCTGTAGCAGTTTTAACAACCCTATACTCATACTTCCCTAAAGAACCTAAAATTACAATAATTAAGAACCTACAGATTTAACAACCCTATACTAATACTTCCCTAAAGAACAATCAAAACTCTTAGCCAATGTTGATCTGCATCTCATTTCTACGTAATGTTTAGAATTTCAATAGCAGCTTCTAAATCATTCCATGTTGAGATCCAATGTCGGTAAAGAAGCTTAGAAATCAGTATCATATTATGATCAATACATGG
Organism: Codonopsis lanceolata; assembly: GCA_013146195.2. Classification (NCBI taxonomy): domain Eukaryota; kingdom Viridiplantae; phylum Streptophyta; class Magnoliopsida; order Asterales; family Campanulaceae; genus Codonopsis; species Codonopsis lanceolata. Next base: position 87,838,159 of record CM028377.1, on the reverse strand, counting down.
ACTTGGTTGCGTTGCATATTGGTAATTTGATGTCCTTGTTTTTGCCTAAGAAATCTGTTCACCTTGTGTACTTATTAGATGAGTGCGAACAATGAAGATACTTCGCGTGCTAACGTGTTCATCAAAACACGAAGTAAAAAGGATGGTTGCATACCTCACGATGATACTAGAAGTCTAGTTGTAAGTAGTTTAATTAAAAAATTTCATTATTATATGGTTTCATTAATTTAATGTTCACGTATAAAAAATGCTTTTGTTTTTGTTTTGTTTTTAGGACGGATGGTGAAAAGCTAAGCGAGGTACCGAAGAGGAGCGAACGGAAGCTTATAAAGAGCAAGTTTTTGTTGAACTCATGGGGCCCGATGGACATGGGCGTGTGAGAACTTTGGTTCTGGACCATCTCCTCGTCATATTTTGGGGGCTCAGTCATCTTCAACAACTACACCTTCTTCAGAGGTAATAGATAAGCTAGTGGAAGCTAAGGTAGCGCAAATAGCATCTCAGTACTTGAAGAAACAACAGGAGTTTGAAAAGACACAAATGGAGACACTTGAAAAGGTTGAACGTATGCAACGCTTAATGGAGGTACATGGGCTATTGCCATTGTCGCCACGTCCAGGCACAAATGGCGGCGGCTCTGGATCTAGTGTAGGTCAGGTATACCCTTATCATGTTCACCCTTTCATTGAGTCGTACGTTAATTTTTTGTGGAATTCTTGCTTATTATATTATTTTTATTATAGGCTCAGATCAACCCTCCCAATTCTTCGATGGATGACGTGAGCTAGCAAATTCTAGGGATGACGTCGACTCTTTTGCTTTTGAACAGATGATGCTACAAATTCACAGTTTTTCGTTTGAATATGTGCTAATGCTTTTGATTTGGATATGTACGTTGATATATGTACTTTATGGGTTTGTGTTTCTTAATTAACTAGTATAACTGTGTAGATATTCGCAGTTTTTCTTTTGAATATGTGCTAATGTTTTTGATTTGGATATGTTGATATATGTTTATGAGTTTGTGTTTCTTAATTAATTACTAGTATAACTTTATGTAGGTATTTTCAAGAATTGCAATTGTTCCCATTTTAATAATGTATGGTGGATTGATTATTTCAACACACCAAATGGTGGGCTAGTTTAGTATTTTTCTTAAAGTATAATCGTACCAAATGTAATTGGGAGGGCAAATACAATCGTGCCAAATGCAATTGGGAGGGCCGGAAAAACAATGCCAAATGTAATTGGGAGGGCAGGAAAACAGTGCCAAATGTAAATTGGGAGGATAGGAAAAACCGTCCCAAATGTAATTGGGAGGGCAAGAAAACCGTCCCAAATGTAATTGAGACAATAGGAAAAACCGTCCCAAATGTATTTGGGAGGGCAAAAAACCGTCCCAAAAAGTGTTTGGGATGACAAAAAATCCGTCCCAAAAACCGTCCCAAAAGTATTTGGCAGGGCAAAAAACCGTCCCCAAAAAGCGTCCCAAATGCATTTGGGAGTGCAAAAAACCGTCCCAAAAAACCGTCACAAATGTAATTGGGACGCAAGGGAAAAACCGTCCTAAATGTAATTGTGACGGTTGAAAAACCGTCCCAAATACTCTTTTTGGGACGGCATTTTGAAAACCGTCGCAAATACTCATCCGGGACAGCCATGAAAACCGTCGCCTTTTCCGTGACAAATACTTTTTGGGACGGTTTCTGGCCGTGACAAATGTTTTTGGCACCCTCGTATTTGAGAGGGAGCGAAAACCGTCCCAATGCCGTCCCAAATACCTTTTGGGACGGTTTTGGAAGTATTTGGGACGGTTTTTTGCCGTCCCAAATACTCATATTTCTTGTAGTGTATCTATAAAAGCCACAAACTAGAATCTACTAACTATTTATACTTTGGCCCAAACAACCAATGGAATGGCATGCTATAAAAACAAACACTTCCACCAGGGAATTTCCCTAACTACATGCAACAATTAATTAAGATGTAATCAGCTTGAACAAAGACGAAGACGAACAAATAGAAGTGAAATTCGAGCAAATCATACGAATTACATTAAATTCCGCTGGCTTTGTGGGTTTTACAGAAAAATTTTGGTTCCAGAATCGATCGGTTGAAATCGGCATCTATGAGACTATGACATTAAAAAATTGAGCTGCATTTAAGTTAATGACCAATCCTCTAAAAGTCAATCAAATAAACTAATTGCAGGAACTTAAAAGATTTCCATATATATACTCCTTTCGATTTTAAATAATTGTTCTGGTCTAAGCTAGTGCAATGCAATAATCTATAAAATTTTACCCTTTTTACTTAGAGGTGAAATTCAAGAACATCAAAACTAAGGTAAAGGGCAATATAAGGAAATGCAACTTTTATTAATCTAATCTTTTAGGTGCAAATATACTCCTAATTGACTTGATTGTTGTAGTAATGATAAGATGAGTTGTTCACATTCTCAGAACCTGACACTTCTCCCTCTTCTTCTATGATCTCACTATCAAAACACCAAAATATGAACAAAGTAAAGACAACCCAGATAGCAAAACTAATTTCAGTCGGTCATATTGACAAACACCCAGAATGCAAAACTAATTTCAGTCGGACACATAAACAGCATACAAAGGGCAACAAAGATGCACCGTAGATTCTAATCGAGATTCTGACAAGGTCATGTTGATGGTGGAATTCGGAACCAAATCGTAAACAGCAATTAAAAAGGCCACATAAACATCATATATGCATCCACTGTACTCTAGGTTTTAATACCTTTAGGAGATCTGATAAGAAGAAAAAATGGCATCCATGCCCGTGTCTCTGAAACATGATTCATTACATGTGCCAAACTTTTTGTGCCTTCTTTTTTGGCTGATATGTTTGATTGACATTGAACACTTTGGATTGGATATGCTGATAAATAAAGAATGTTGATCTTCAAGAAGTATGAGAACTCTCATAGTTGCTACAATGTTGCGAACCTTGAGCTTTCTGAACAGGTATATGAAGAGGGAAATGAAAGAGCTCTAGTTGCAACTACAGTGGAATTGGAAATGCTAATCAAAAAGGCGTTTTCGCTGAATGAAGGTACCTCTTCTGCTTGTTGGCCCATACCTATCCGTTCTCTAGGTAACCAACTCTGCTATTAAAGAAAATATAGCTGAAACCAGTGGTTCCCGTTGATCTTAAGAACAGAGTTTTAAACTTTTAGTAACTCCTTTTACATATGAAACTGTAACTGTTCACAGCATATGTACATTGCATATGTAACTGTGCACCTTACAACATGAACAACTACCCAAAAACAACCCAAGAGTCCCACGTGAGTCTTTCCAGTCTCTGACGCCTCGTCTCTCATTTTTATTGGTCTAATTAACTGTAAGGGTGAGGCTAAGGACCTTGTTAGTCACCATGTATGAGTTTAATGTGTAAATGCCCAACAAAGCATGCTATGATATTTAAATGCAACATGAACACAAGACTTAATTATCCTTGGCAAAATAACTTCAAATAACCAAAATTTATAAAGGATACGAAGTCGAGGTAGATGCAAGCAATCCAGCCTTATTCCCCCAAAGTACTTGAACACGTCCTTTAAAATACAAATTGATACATGGTGGCAACCTTGGCCTTTTGATTGGGTTGTACTAAATGGGGCTAGGGGTTGTTGCAGGGCAAGTTAGAGGAGCATCTTACCTGAATAAAGTTGGTCATTTAATCTCTTTTTCCTTCCGTATCTCCTGCCTCATTTAATCTCAAAGTTGTCCATTTGTAGACGATTTCGTGATCTTTTATGGTTTTGATGGGTTGGGCTTGACAGCACCCAATAAAGTGAACTTTATTACCTTAGCAGTAATATGAAAATTCCAGCAGGCAGTAACCACAAACATTTAATTCAAAAACAAATTAAAAACCCAGATTCAAAAAAAAAGGTTGCAGAGAGAGATCGTACCTGACTGAGAGAAAGAGAGAGAGAGAGAGAGGCGCACAAACAGCAAGGGGCTTCGGCAAGGGGAGAGAAAAGCTGCTACCGAAAGTGTGGCAGCCCGACCCGGACTCCAATGCGGAATCCCAAGATCGTGCCACCAAGACAAGCTAGAAGACGGACAAGCACCTGCTAATCATAATGGTGCAAGTCAAAAGATGAGCCATCAAGCTCGAACAGGAAGGTAAAGCCATAACGGTGATACGGAATAAAAAAATCAACACCTACGGAAGCGAATCATAAGTGGGACCAAAGCCTATAATTAAAAACCAAGGAATACAAGGCTGAGAGACAACTATCTCTCGACAAATCTACGACTCGCGTGGCATTGCGCAACAACCATCGGCAAACCTAAGGCCGGCGAAGCAACAAAATACCAACCTGATAAACAACCACTCGGCGGCTATAACATGCCGGAGGGACAAGTCAACTAAAAGAATAAGAGATTAAACACTAACAACTAAACCAATGTCTCTTGACTAAAGTTGTCGGAGACAGAAATAACAATAACACAATACTATAACATGCGAGCTAAAACCTTGCTCGGAAAGACAACAGAATAAACTTCTAAATAAATACAATAGCTCGACCAAACAAGTCGGCTCCCAAAATAATACGAAATAAAATATTAACATAACTACCCAAGTAAAGTTTACATAACTTTACAACCGTGTCTCACAAGATAATAAATACAATAATAATAATAACTCCAAGCTATTGCCCGGAAGACCACCTGTTATCAAACATGCACCCGTAGCTGCAACGCGCACTAACGAGCTCACTACACAAACTAAGGAAAACAAACACACAAAATGAGTCATAATGACCTAGTAAGTTACTAAATGCAATTGTATGGCATAGCATGACGTGGCATGGCATAATGCACAAACATGTATAAAATCATGGCATCTTAATAGCATACCAATAATAAACTTGTATTAAGTTATCAAGGAACATTAACTACATAAACCACATAGCACATTATCTTTCATATAAGTGCTTATAGTAAGCCACACAAGGGATAGAGAAGATACCCAAATAGTGTCGTCGTGCTGCTCCTGCAATACACAATGTTATACAGGTTCGTGCCACGATGCACGTGATTGATACATCGACATACTTAGTGGCTACGCCTCAAAAGGTCCCCTATAGCTTGCGACCGCAAGCTCTCCAGCACATTCCATGGATAAATCCTGATGACCTTGCGGGGGCAAGGTCCTTCCCCCTTGCGACCGCAAGCCTCCCAGACCAAAAAGGGCTTAGATTTCAACCCCGAACGGCCTCAAACACATAACCAAACCTAACAAGGTTCAAACCTCATCCAAAGTAGGTCTATAACTACCATAGAACACTCACAAACAACCCCCGAAACAACTCGGAGCGAAACCGAGAAGAGGTGCAACAACGTGCAACCGAAACGACGAATGGACTCGCAATTGAACGAGCAATGAAGGGAGACTTTAAGGCAAGTCTAAGGGCTAATAAAGAAGCTTGAATAATAATAGAAAGTTGAATAACAACTAGGGAAATAAGAACTCCAAAGGAGAGACGATTACGCGACTCAATCCCCGAACTACGCGATAGAGACGAACACTATCTCCAAAGCTTCCAAATCATTGATAGACTTAAGGAACACCTCCAACTTGAAGTCTAATACATCTAAACATGTTAATCAATCATCATATAAAAGTCTAGGACCAAACCGAGGTCACGAACACAAAACGCAAACAAACTCTCAATCGCGTCGCATTCCGACTATCGTCGAGTCACGACTTGTGACTTTAGCAAGTCAACAACTATATGGCATCTCTTAATAGTGTTTTGGTCTTAATGTGGTCTCTCATACATATCTAGACCCTCTCGCAAACCAAAAATAGAATCGACAAAGGAAGAATTGCGAGTATGGCACGCAACCCGAGCTAACGAAGGAGCGGGGTGCCACATTCTCCCCACCTTAAAAAGAATTCGTCCCGAATTCTAAATCATGATACAAACCAATGTTAGGTCCGCACTCAACCACAATACATCGAGACAACGATTACGGTGTCTCTTAATCCTGGGTGAATACTCGAACTCAAAACCACCTACCTAGACTCGAATCTCCGAGTCTACAGCCACATACTAAACCAAGTACACGAAGGTCGAACTACAATAATCCAAATTCAAAGTCTACGAACTCTCAATAGACTCAACGACATCAACACTTACGATTGAAAATACTATGACCCATACTTGAGTCGCGGATAGACATACGAACGACACTATGCCAATCATGTAAGCAAAACCCCAAATTTCAACATGAAAAACACATTCAATGACACTTCAACATCCAACTACCGAAACTATTTGTCTCGGGGCACAACACGAAATTCAAGCACAAGAGGTTCCAAGTTAAAAGAAATAATAATTGCATATGGAGCAATTCGCAAACAAATCAAAGATAATCAAACCAGCATTTCAAACCATATAAATCACACTCGCAATTTCCCCATCGCGGGTGAGAACACATAAGAGCACATTAATGAAATGTTTTGAAAATTCATTCCATTTCAGTCCATTCCATTTGGTAACGGGTATAGTCAATTTCTAACTTAATTCTTACCAATCCTAGTCCAACGACGAATGCCTTTTGGTCACCAATTCAGGGTACCTGCTGAATTAGCTTCAAAAGTTTCCCTTGTAAGGATGCGAAGGTTCATGAATAAAAAGTTTTAAGCATCCTTCAAACAGTCTACTATGCTAATGAAATGAATGAACAAGCGATAATAATTATGAAATAAGAATTTAATATTTTAAAAATGTAAATGCATCAAATAGATGTTTCCTACAACTAATGAACATAACTGAATAAAATCAAGCCAAGTAACAAGGTCTATTACCTTGGCAAACAACAATCATAGCTACCACAAAACTCGTGTACCTAGTACACTCAACCAAGAAAACTTCCTAGGAATCACAATGAATCGACACGTCTACCGGTACTCGTAACATCTATACTCCACAAGACTATCCTTTCTTAAGCTCTAGACCAAGTCTACAACCAATGCATACACTAAGCATCCTATCGCAACGCTAACGTCTCAATACTCGCGGTGAGGCGTCATACTCTCCCGTGCAATCGTGATTATCTTCTAAATCGCAACCTTTAACCTTCTCGTAAATCGAGTGTATCTACTCGCATAATAACCACTAACAGTAATGTAGTATTATACTATTCATCACATTAAACACATCTTTATAGATTATACAAACATTATACCAAACCAATAAGTATCAACATACAATTCATACTTCATATATATAAATATATATATATTCATACATATACATACTATGGCCTTTTTATATAACCACACAAAACCACAACTCTATATGTATAGCGTAGTCTTATACATATATAGACTAAACAAGAATCCGTACACCACGTGCAATTACCTACCGGTAATTCACAAAACAAACCACATCATATATCGATCTCACATTGGGGTATTATTCCCGATCGAGCAAATAACCAATATTACACAATACACCATATAATGTATGTATGAATGCACATGAGCTACCGGTTAAAGCGCGTACTCATAATAACGGTAATAGTAGCCACTGTATAATTTACATATATATATACAAGAATATACCTTCCTATTTCGGATAGGTCTCAAAACTCTGTAATGGCCAACCGCCACGTGCACGACGACCTCAAACTCTAGGCTGTCCACCACTATCTCTCTTGGAGCCACTGGATTGTTGACTAGTACTCCCAGACTGACTAACTCTCCTCCTCGGGCAATATTTACGAACATGATCGCCGCCACAAACAAAGCATTTTCCTATCATACCCCAGCACCTATCCTCGGTGTGTCCTGTTTTCTTAGAAAAGTTACATGTCAACTCGTCACCTCGTCGTCTCCGTCTAGAGGTAGAAATATCACTCCTAATAGTCTTCGAGGTTCTCTCATGAGCATGGTCCTTGATATCCAACTCCATCGCATACGCACGATCCACAGCCGCTTGGTAATCCGTAAGCTGTAATGGAATAAGCTGCCTACGATATTTCGTCCTCAGGCCTTTCACGAACCGCTCGGTCTTCCTAGTCTCATCTGGTACCAAGTAACTACAGTAACGAGCCAACTCCATAAACTTTGTTGAATACGGAGCCAAGGTCATACCCCCTTGTTCTAACGCTAGGAATTCCATCTCTCTTCTTTCTCGAATTAATGTCGGAATAAACCGTATCGTAAACTCCATGACAAAGTTCTCCCACACTCGAGGCACTCCATGTTGTCTCCAGTGATCTCGTAATTCAAGCCACCATTGCTCGGCCACACCATCCAATTTAAACACCGCTAAGGTCACCATCTCTTCTGATGTACAACCCAAAACTACAAAGATCTTCTCCATGCTTCCTAGCCAACGCTCCGCCTTAGTAGCATCTGGCTCTCCATCAAAACTTTCCGGTTTCAACTTCAAGAACTTCTCAAGAATGGTGAAATTGCTTTCCAGTCCAATCATCGGCTTAGGAGTCACACACGGCTCACTAACGTTCTCTTCTCTTCCGTCACCACGAGTTGTACTCAAACAAGGTATACTAGAACTAGCTCCACGCCAAGTTCCTGACATAATACGCCTACAAAGAACACTCAGCGTTAATAACTCAACAATAAACCCAACCCAACTAGGCCAAGGAACCTATCCTGGCGAAATAGCTAACCTATAGCTTTGATACCAACTGTGGCAGCCCGACCCGGACTCCAATGCGGAATCCCAAGATCGTGCCACCAAGACAAGCTAGAAGACGGACAAGCACCTGCTAATCATAATGGTGCAAGTCAAAAGATGAGTCATCAAGCTCGAACAGGAAGGTAAAGCCATAACGGCGATACGGAATAAAAAAAAATCAACACCTGCGGAAGTGAATCATAAGTGGGACCAAAGCCTATAATTAAAAACCAAGGAATACAAGGCTGAGAGACAACTATCTCTCGACAAATCTACGACTCGCGTGACGCAACATTGCGCACGGGCAACAACCATCGGCAAACCTAAGGCCGGCGAAGCAACAAAATACTAACCTGATAAACAACCACTCGGCGGCTATAACATGCCGGAGGGACAAGTCAACTAAAAGAATAAGAGATTAAACACTAACAACTAAACCAATGTCTCTCGACTAAAGTTGTCGGAGACAGAAATAACAATAACACAATACTAGAACATGCGAGCTAAAACCTTGCTCGGAAAGACAACGGAATAAACTTCTAAATAAATACAATAGCTCAACCAAACAAGTCGGCTCCCAAAATAATACGAAATAAAATACTAACATAACTACCCAAGTAAAGTTTACATAACTTTACAACCGTGTCTCACAAGATAATAAATACAATAATAATAATAACTCCAAGCTATTGCCCGGAAGGCCACCTGTTATCAAACATGCACCCGTAGCTTCAACGCGCACTAACGAGCTCACTTCACAAACTAAGGAAAACAAACACACGAAATGAGTCATAATGACCCAGTAAGTTACTAAATGCAATTGTATGGCATAGCATGACGTGGCATGGCATAATGCACAAACATGTATAAAATCATGGCATCTTAATAGCATACCAATAATAAACTTGTATTAAGTTATCAAGGAACATTAACTACATAAACCACATAGCACATTATCTTTCATATAAGTGCTTATAGTAAGCCACATAAGGGATAGAGAAGATACCCAAATAGTGTCGTTGTGTTGCTCCTGCAATACACAATGTTATACAAGTTCGTGCCACGATGCACGTGATTGATACATCGACATACTTAGTGGCTACGCCTCAAAAGGCAGCCCTTTCTCAGTCTAGCTTAGCATAATCCACTCGCTCTATTGGTTACGAGATGGGCTAACTTCCCCACTGGGGCCAACAGTGGAGGGTGTGGGGTCCTGTGCGGCGATCCATAGCGAATACGAATCTTACGATTCGTATAAGCGATGTATCGTCCTACCCTGACATAAAAACCAATCCAAATATTGCCAGCTGGACTTACATGCAATGCACAAGTAGATATTTACTCGCATGCTCAAACAAGAACCAAGACCGACAAGAGCGGACTTATCAAATCAAGTAGGACATAAAGCTCTACATACCAATTTAACAATGCACATATTTGCACGTACTCAATAAATCCAACTAACTTATAAGTTTAGTCCAAGAACCACATATTGAGGTACTCATAATCCTCAAGTCATCACCCAATCAAAAGTAGCATATAAGCCCAAGAAATCACAACATGAGGTCTACCATAGTCCTCTACTCGAGGTTAAAGCAAAGACTATTACTTAGTCTATGAACAACCATTAATCAAGACTTAGTATTTAGTCTATTCGTAAAAGCATAACAGACTCAACCATAGTCCTAACTGTCATATATAATTGACATCCTCAAAACCAATCTCAAGGGTGCTAAAACTAAGCCGTAGTCATAACCTCGCAAGTGCTTTCATGTGCACGCGACCAATTCCCTAAGAGAGAACTCATTCAAATAATCATTTCTTAAAGGCATACGAGAACATAGGTTGGTTTGGTCTCTAATGCTCCGTGCTCTAACGAGCACACTCTAAATAAATCCCCAATTTATCACACTATTCGAATTATAACAAACTTCCCAAAAATAATCCGGGCTTGATTCCCAAGCCTAAAATCCAAGAACTCATCATAATTATAGTCAAACAAAACCCAAATGTCCTAGGATTTCAACCCGAGTTCGTTAACACATTATTGAGAACTTATTATGACTCCGTTGAGTCCAAATACTAAGTTTCGCTATTTACATACTTCATCAATCTCAACATTTACACCCACTTCAATTAACAATAATTCTCCAATAATTCGGGCTTGATTCTCAAGCCCTAAAATTCATAACAAACCCAACATAAATCATAACCCATTTCATAAATCACTTAATTTCAATTAAATGATCCTACTCATGATATCTAGTGAGTTCACACATTTAAAGCCCCAATCATAGGCATATTTCCACATTAAACCCAAGCTACATGTGGACATGATTTCTAGCATACTCATAAGCCTAGAAACACAAAATGAAGAGTAATCATATACTTCAACAATCATAGAAGCCATTCTACAAACTCCTAACAAGTTCATACTTCCAAAAATCCCCAAAATGGGCATACAAAGCATATCAAGTGTTCATTGCCCACAAATAGCACATAAGTTGTTTTCCTTAGGGCCAATGAACCAAAATAAAAGAAGGTAACTTACCTAGCTCGGATGAAAACTCCAAAGAACGCAAATCTGATCGGTGAACTTGTTCTACTCGTCGAGGGCTTCACGAATCTGAAGTTTGAAGGCAATCAGACGGTTGGATCATCATGGATCGAAGAAAGAATGAAGCTAGGGCTCAAAATCTCCAAGACCCTTTCTATCTCTAATACGTATGGAGGAAGAGAAGAAATGAAGAGGATTTTCTGAAAATTGCAAAGGGTTTGAGCTTTTATACCTCTACAAACCAAGAGGGCAAAATAGACATTTTCCTAGTACAATTAGTAGAGATTAGGAGTAATCACTCACTAATCTAACCTTAATTAACTTCCAAGTAATGTTAGGACATGTTTAGGGCTAAGTATGGGAGGTTAGAAAGGGTTTAGAGGGGGTTTGATGAGGGTAGGATAGGTATTTCTCGTCAAAAATCGAAACAGGCAAAGTCGGGCACCTTGCGGTCGCAAGGTCCCCTATAGCTTGCGACCGCAAGCTCTCCAGCACACTCCATGGACAAATCCTGATGACCTTGCGGGGGCAAGGTCCTTCCCCCTTGCGACCGCAAGCCTCCCAGACCAAAAAGGGCTTAGATTTCAACCCCGAACGGCCTCAAACACATAACCAAACCTAACAAGGTTCAAACCTCATCCAAAGTAGGTCTATAACTACCATAGAACACTCACAAACAACCCCCGAAACAACTCGGAGCGAAACCGGGAAGAGGTGCAACAACGTGCAACCGAAACGACGAATGGACTCGCAATTGAACGAGCAATGAAGGGAGACTTTAAGGCAAGTCTAAGGGATAATAAAGAATCTTGAATACTTATAGAAAGTTGAATAACAACTAGGGAAATAAGAACTCCAAAGGAGAGACGATTACGCGACTCAATCCCCGAACTACGCGATAGAGACGAACATTATCTCCAAAGCTTCGAAATCATCGATAGACTTAAGGAACACCTCCAACTTGAAGTCTAATACATCTAAACATGTTAATCAATCATCATATAAAGGTCTAGGACCAAACTGAGGTCACGAACACAAAACGCAAACAAACTCTTAATCGCGTCGCATTCCGACTATCGTCGAGTCACGACTTGTGACTTTAGCAAGTCAACAACTATATGGCATCTCTTAATAGTGTTTTGGTATTAATGTGGTCTCTCATACATATCTAGACCCTCTCGCAAACCAAACATACAATCGACAAAGGAAGAATTACGAGTATGGCACGCAAACCGAGCTAACGAATGAGCGGGGTGCCACAGAAAGTGGATTGGCAGAGAAGGCGACGGAGTGCTTGAACGGTGGAGATGGATTCGCCGGTTGGTGGATGACGAGATGGAGTGTGGGTGGAGATGGATTCGCTGGTGAAGAAGAGATAAAGGGGGATGGGTGAGATTCGCCGGAGAAGACGGAGGGTCCGGCTGGGTTGAAGGGGGGGTTTCATTTGTGAGACCAAGAGGAGATGTAGGAGATCGCCGGTGGGTTATGGCGAGCAGGGAAGGAGATGAAGACGAATGGCTGGAGAAATTAGGGGAAGAAGGGGCGAAGATGGATGATGAAGCCGGCTGGTTGCAAGGAGCGATGAACGAAGGGGTTGGTGTCGCTGGGGCCGGTTGATTTTTGGAGATGAAGAGAGAGAGGGAGCAGCCACCTTTTTCTGGAATAAAAGGAAGAGAAACCCATTGGAATTGGAAGTGGAATTGGAAGACGCTAACTGCCGGAGAAACAGTCAGGAAAGAGGAGTTGGAGTTGTATAGGGAGAGGGGGACGCAGAGGGACCGTTTGATATAATGGAAAATAATCAATCTCAACCGTTTGATATAAAGTAAAATAATCAATTTTAGTCGTTTGATATAAGTATAAATAATCGATCTCAGCCGTTCTTTATGAGACTCAGCTCTATTGTATAATAGATGTTAAAAGTGAGTCATTAGAAGTAATATCTAACCTTAAAGAGTTTTATCTCACATTGGTCAGAAGTAATGTTAATTGTAATTTTTTTTAAATATAAGTCTTCTACTATTGACAATTGAAGAAGTTATATATAATAATACTTCTTATCATATTGATTATTATTATGTATTATTATTAGCTAATGGTTAGAAAACCAAAAGCATATATATTTTATACTGCTAATAATAGTAAGTCTTTTATATAATCTAAAATAATTAAAAATCAATATCATTTTTTAACCAATGTGAGATATACATCTTTTATTTGTAATAACGGTAGAAGTTTTTTATCAAAAAACTTTGAAAACCAACATCACTTTATAACAAATATATGATACATCTTTTCAATTAGTAATAAATAATAGTATTTTTAATACAAACATCATGTTTTAGCCAAATGTGTGATACTTCTCTTTTATTGGTAATAATAGTAGAATATTTTGTAACCATGTGAGATACATCTCTTGTAAAAGTGAAAGTCTTTAGTCTATAAAGACTTTAAAGTCTAATATTTTCTTTTTAAACAATGTGTTATACTTTCTCTTTTATTGCTAACTAGTTTTACACCCGTGCGTTAAACGCACGACCATACAATTTTTTCAATTAACTTTTACTCAAGTGAAGCAAAGAAAAAAAACAAAATTAAAAAAAAATGTTGGAGGCAACTACTTTTAATTTAAAAAAAAATGTTTTGTTTTGATTTAAAAATTAGAGACTTGTATATTTAAGATCTGAGAAAATAAAGTCAATTTTTTAGAAAATAAAAACAACTTTATCCTTCACTAAGTTTTAATTGTAGCAATAATTTTAGAAATAATTGTAAACCTAAGATTGTTATAAATTAAAACATGGTGAATATATAGTCATATGGTAATTAATTGCATTATATGAAAAGTACTCCCTCCGTCCCAAAATTATTGTCCTGTTTTCTTTTTTTGTCCGTCCCAAAATAATTGTCTTATGTAAAACTTTTTTTAAGACAACATTTTTACCACTATACCTTTAATTTTTCATCTTAATTTAATTATGAGTCACATACACATAAATTTTAAAGTAAACTACACATCAAACTAATATTAATAATTCAGTCAAATGTGTTTCCTTAAACCGTGCGCCAAATCAACCCAGACGATAATTTTGGGACGGGGGGAGTAATAAACAATTTAAAAAATATACTACAAATGAAGAGAATCTATAATTATTAAGAATTATATCAAAAAATAATAACATTATGAAAAAATTGAAATGTTATTATCGTGGTATCTCAATAACCCCCCGTTAACTACACAAATAAAAATGAAGAAATAAGGAGGGGAAAATAGAAAACCTCAACTAGTAATCTCCCTTATTCTTACTGGCAATCTCTCAAACACCCACCATCCACATAAGAGTAAGCTCTCATCCTCTCAGTCGATCCATCTCTCTTTCTCTAATATCCAACTTTATTCTAAGGAAAAAATATTGATTATATATTTTCGGTGATTTTTCATTCGGATCTAATGAAATCATATAAAAATATTTTGTTTAATTATTTTGTATAAAAAACATTTTTGATGTTCAGATCTACTGTGAATTTGTTAATATTTTTTATATATCGATTTTTGGTATTTTCTTTTAGATAAATCTTCGAACTGGTTCAATCATTTAATATTCTCGAAAGATAATTTTTTTGTTCTGGTGATTTTTATTCCATACTCCTTCGAATTTATCAATTGTTTTTTTATATCTCAAATTTTGGGTATTTCTTGATTTACATGATTTTGTTAGTATAATATTTCAATATATGATAGGTTTATGTTGTGAACTAATCCATTTTCATTAATCATCATTTACAATGTGTTGATTCATTTATGTTTGACACAACCGAGAATTGAAAAACTGTGCAAATTGGTAATTGATGGTAGAAGTTCCAAGAAGTTTTTGAATTATTTAATTAATGAATTCATTAATTGTTTCTTGTTAATAGGAGTTTCTATTTTGAGAAACAAAATTTTGGCGGGATTTTTCCCTATATAGACTACCCTGCTTTTATATATATATATATATATATATATATAAAATAATTTAAGCTCAACATCATTTTCTAGCCAATGTGAGATATACATCTTCTATTGGTAACAATGGTAAAAATATTTTATTATATATATATATATATAAAGTTGGTGAGGAGCACTATGGTTGTGCCACCTCATCACATTTGGATAAATCTTCATTTTAAAGCATTCATGTGAAAGCTTTAAAAACTTTTGGTTTTCTAGTGACTTTGAAAATCAACATTATTTTTCAACCAATGCATGATGCATTTCTTCTATTGATACTTAATAATAGAATTTTTAAAACCAACAGCAATTTCTAACCAATGTGGGATACATCTCTTCTATTGTTGAAAAATTAGTGTTTTTAGTGAAAGAAATTATATAACTTGAGGCATGAATTTCTTTACGTGTCATTTGTTTATTGACGAAGGTAATTGCGCAAATGTGTTCACTCAGTGAGAGCATCAAAATGATATATTTATTTGTCCAAATCGAGTTTTGGATAATAAGTTTTCAAAACTTAAAGTATAATACTTGTTAAAACAATTAGTGTTTTTAGTGAGAGAAATTGTGCAACTTGAGGCACGAATTTCTTTACGTGTCATTTGTTTGTTGGCGAAGGTAATTACGCAAATGTGTTCTACTCGGTGAGAGTATCAAAATGATATATATATTTGTCCAAATCGAGTTTTGGTTGAATAAGTTATCAATGGTTAAAGTATAATACTTATTAAAAAACTAGTGTTTTTAGTGAATGAAATTGCGCAACTTGAGGCACAAATTTCTTTACGTGTCATTTGTTTGTTGACAAAAGTAATTGTGCAAATGTCTTCTACTCGTCAAGAACATCGAAATGATATGTTTATTTGTTCAAATTAAGTTTTGGATGAATAAGATATCAAAGCTTAAAGTATGATGTTAAAAGTAAGTCATTAGAAGTAATATCTAACCTTGAAGAGTTTTATCCCACATTGGTTAGAAGTAATGTTAGTTGTATTTTTTTTTAAATATAAGTCTTCTACTATTGACAATAGAAGAAGTTATATATACTAATACTAATACCCCTTATCATATTGATTATTATTATGTATTATTATTAGCTAATGGTTAGAAAACCAAAAGTTTTTAAAACTTCCACATGGATGCTTTAGAATGAAGATTTATTTAAAGGTGGTGAGGTGGCACAACCATAGTGCTCCTCACCAATTTATATATATATATATATATATATATATATATATATATATATATATATATATATATATCATCATCATCATCATCATCTTTATCTTAATAAATTTAATATTTTGCTTATATCAACAAATAAAATAGCTAGAAACTTCAAAAAATCATGGAAATTTATTTTGATATCCAAATGAAACAAACCAAGTTTCTATTTATAGGTAAAAATGTGTACTTTAAATGAAGAAAAAAAATAAAAAAAATAATTCCAATCTGGCTCAAAATTGGTTAAGAACGGGAAGTGAGGAAAATAAATTGTAGTTCACTAGCGTAATGACACATGGAAAGGTTGTTGGATCACAAGGTTGGCAGAGTGGCGGTGCATGGGCACAGGAGACACAAGTTGGTGTCAGAATTATTTTGGCAAAACGTTCGAGTTTTGATGGATTTTTCATTAAAACAACATTGTTTTGACTTTAAAATAATTTCTATGCACAGGAGCTAAAAAAGCTCCTCAAACCACTTTTTGCTTATTAAGCATTTTTTAAGCTCCTTTGTTATTTCAAATAATCTCAAAAAATCTGGCTAAGCTCCTCAAATAATCTTTGTTGTTTATGGTCTAAAGTGTTTCTTCTGCTTGAATTATTGGCCAACTCCAAGGAAGGGCACAAAAGTAAATATATAATTTCTTCGTTCTTAAGTCATTGTTCGGTTTGACCAGTACATAGTTTAACAAAAGTTAATTGAATTTATTAAAAAATTAAAGCATGACAATTATTTAGGAATTAAGCATGTAATCCCTCCATTCCAGGTAAAGATTTTACTATTCTATTTTGGCTTAAATCGTAATTTGGTCACCCTACTTTCTCACTTTTTACAATATGGTGACTCAACAATTTTTTTTTCAATTTAATCATTGTACTTTACAACATATTGCACGTTCATCACTCCATCTAATTTTTTGGATGAAAATATTTAAACATTTAGAGAAACCCATAAATACCCTTTATAATTAATATTTTTCTTTTTCTCTCCAGCATTTTATTTCTCCCATTCTACATTTAAACACAACCACAACATCAATTTTTCTTGACATTATATCCTTTGCTACATGACTTGACACCAATCTAATGACACACAAACCATTGGCATGTTGATTAACATACTGATCGTGCCTTGGTTTCATAAAATCTGGAGCGAAGAAGGTGAGGAAATTACATTCAACGGCGAAGGGAGGAGCAGAAGGGAGATTGATGACATTTGGTACTAAAAGCTTCTGCAAGTCTTCGTCTTCTCCTCTGTCTTCCTCAACTGAGTTGATATTTTTGACTTCTGAAACTTCCGGTGGTTGTTGTTTGGCAGTCGAATTGGAAACTGAGCAATCGTCAACGGTTAGCTCAGCCATTAAATTGAAATTTAACGACCACTGGAATATCGGGTTAGTGAGTCCCCGTACGAATTCATAGGGGTTTTCCAAATTTTGGGTCAAAAGTGAATTTGTGCGTGTGTGTGTGTGTTAGAGAGACAGAGATGAGGAGAGTGAGAGAGAGAGATGGAAGTAATTTATCTGGCTCCCGTGGTCAAACAAATCCAGGTTTGGGATGATCGAATCGGTGTCGAAAATGTCGTCGGTGAACACGTGAGAATGTGATCGATTGGAAGAGTGTTGACGAATATATGAAATTCGGAAATCGGAAAGGGGGAATTCGAGATCTGAGGTGTTAACCGTCGAAGTCATGAGACCAATAAGGAACATAGTCGAGGGAAACCAAAACATCGTCCCTGCCCTCTTCGTCTTCTTCGTGGAGGTGAAGGTAAGAAACCTCCGTCATTTATGAATTGTGTGGCATTTTTATAGGATAGGTTTTTTAATTAAGTGTGGAACGTGTGGTCTGAGCTTCAGTTGTAGTTTTAAATTGCAAATTGGTCACCATATGTTTAGAGGGTATTTTAATCTTTTTAACCATTTCCATCCAAGCTAACTGACGGAAATGACTTAAGTGACCTTATTGATTATTCAAACCAAGTACAATAATTAAATTGAAAAAAAATTGTAGAGTTATCATATTGCAAAAAGTGGGAAAGTAGGGTGATCAAATTGCGATTTAAGCCTTCTATTTTTAAATGTTTCATTTAAAAAGTTCACTTTTAAATATTAAGATATAAAAGTATCATTTTATTACTAATATGCTACTACTAAAAATTTTATTTTTCTTAAAAAGTTTGACTTTCAAACGAAACTCTTTGTGGGAGTATTATATATAGACATATGCTACTGAGAGCTCGAGCTTGTACTATTGTTTGACTGTGTAGAAATTTAAATTAATTTAATCTGACAATACTACCACTAAAACTCGTAAAAATACATAAATTCAAGTTCGTAATACACATGCATATATATAGGTAATTAAATATTCATCATCGTCATCAACAGAAGCCGCTGCTGCCATGTGGCGGCTTTCTGTTAAATACTTAATTTTTTAAAGGAATTTTATACCTTCACATGGTAAAACCTTTTTTTTTTACCAATTTTTATTGTCAAAATCGGTTAATACCAGATAGATTTTATCATATTTGATTTTAACGTGTTTCAATTGATTAGTACTCCAAATTTTCATGGTAAAAGTTTTTTTTTATTTTCGGGTAGATTTTATCACATTTGATTTTTAACATGTTTCAACTAATTAAAACTCATCAATTCTCATGGTAATTTTTTTTATTTACCATTTTTTTCTTACAAAATCGGTTTTCACCGGATAGATTTTATCACATTTGATTTAGACAAGTTTAATTTGATTAGGACTCCTCAATTCTCATGTAGAAGTTTTTTAATTTTTATTATTTTACCAATACTTGGTCAATTTAAAATAGATTTTTATCAAATTTGATAAACCGTGTTCCATAAACAACCACTACGAAATAACTTGCAAATTATATCTACAAAATTCGAATGAATTTTCGATTTGATTGTTCGGTGTGATCTCACGTTTTTTTTTATTAATTACGTAGACATCTTGCTGTTGTTGGTTCATTCAAATAACTTACAAATTCTATCTACAAAATTAAGTTTTAGAAACAAAACTAAGTCAATCATGCATTGCACGGATAATAACTCATTAATAAATAAATTACAAAACTTCCAATTTATAAAGCCGGACGGAATCTACATATTCTAGTCTTCCTAAATTGTTTTAGAGAGTGATAGAGAAAACAAATTAATTAGATAGAAATAGAATTCCTTTTCCGTGTCTCATTAATACTCCTCGTCCAACAGTCGTGTCTCATCAATACTCCTCGTCCAAAGGTTATATTGTCTTTTTTTTTTTTTCATTCTAAAATAATTATATTCTTTAAAAATTTCTTTTTAAGACATCACTTTTACCACTTATGTTTATTTTTTCTTCTTATTTTAATTTTAAGTCACATATTCATGTATTTTAAAGAAAACCACACACTATTCAAATTTTAGTAATCCAGTCAAATGAGTTTTTTTAAAACCATACGTCAATTCAATCCATACGATAATTTTGAGACGAAGAAAATAATTGAATTGATTATAAATTATATGATGTGTACTTTTTTTTAAATCCATGTATATATGGTCTATAATTAAAACAGAATAAAATATTAAAAGTAAAAAATTAAAAATATTGTCTTAAAAAAGAAAGTTTCAAGAGAATCATTTTGGTACGGTCAAAGGAATGCAACACAATAATATTGTGACGGTGGGAGTACGAACATCACCGATGCTTACGTGGATGTGAAAATTTTAAATTTGGCCTAAAATTTATATCATTTTTGAATGAAAGAATCTCTCTAATGTAGTTTTGGATATAACGTGTCATTCAATTTTTTTCACATTATAAATAATAATATCAATTTTTTATATCTTAGTCAATATTTTTCTGTTTAAAAACTCCTTATAATTGAACGTGTTAATAACTCGCGGGTCACGGCCACATAATATTAAATCAACGGTATTGGTAATGATTTTACACTCCAATCCAATTCTTTCGAGGAAGGGCTAAAAAGAAAAAAAAAAAAGTTTAAATTCCCCATCCCCAGATCCTCCGGCCGAATTCAAGCGCAGTGGTTTTAGAAAGATTTTCACCACTCACTCGGTGATCTTGAATCCTGCTTCTGCCGTACTGAGATAGAGGAAGAGGAAGGGATTCTTGGTTAACTAGGATCCGCCCTCCCCCAACCCCACCGGTAGGGTCCGAAATCGTTGCCGGACCCAAATAAGGTAACCCAGTTTACGATTTGAATCCACCTTCTTTTTTCTTTCGGATAAAATAACTCTGTTTAGAATCTCAGATTCTATCTAATCGTGGCATCGTCTTATAGGTGTGGTTTTCGGAATCAGTCTCAATCTCTTTTTGTTCTTACGCTTTTTGGAATTCATCAGTTGTTCATATTCCCTCATTCCTTTTCTTCCTCTTTTTTTTTTTTTGATTTTTTTAAAAGTGTGTGTGGGTATAGCTCTTAACTTTGATTCCTTTTTAGTGGTATATTCGTATTCTCCCTGCATATATTATCAGTGTACTTTTCTCTCTTGAGGTGGGTGGGTTCTCGTGATTTCCTGCTTCTTATCCTTATCCTTCTGCTGATCTTTTCATAGTTTATGAGGTTTGTTTAAATCCTTCAAGTCTCTTGCTTTCATTGTTTATCAGGTTTGTTTAAATCCTCAAGCATGGATTCTCTGTTGTTTATCATCATACTATAAAGCATGCCATGTTTTTGCATCTTAAAACATATTTGACAAGTCTCAGAGTCAATCATATGCCGTTTACCAATGGTGGGGTTCGTCTAATTTAACAAAAATACTTGGGAAGGGATATTAAATCTCACGTTTAATTATCAGGTATTAAATTTTTTTTGTTCTTGTTTTAAGTATTAGAATCTGCGTTAGAATGTATGTTCAATGTAGTACGTACTGGGGTTCTTTTGTCAATCTCTTGGGGTTGCATGATATCTAATTGGGGATTGTTATTTAACAAGTACTATTATCATGCTACATTTTTATATGTTGTTTAATTTTTATATGTTTCTTAATGTATTCTAGATAGTGTCACCTGTCCGTAATTTGGTCATTATGGTTTACGGGATCGTTAGTCTTGACTGAACATGTAAAATGCCTTCAACAATCTACCAAAATTAATTTGGTACGAGTCTGAAGTTTGATGATACAGTCTGCTATATTTTTTGGCATGGTTGGCTAATGTTTCGTGTTGTCCTACTCTGCTGTGTAGAATGTTTATCGCAAATCCTTTACGAGTTGGTTTTTCCTTGTGGGTTGAACACAGTTCCAACTTAAAGCTTGTAGTTTTAGGGAAAACAGAGAATTTATCTGGCATTTGTCAAATTCTTGTGCTCTTAATTTGTGAGAACTTGATGAAGCCGATGTCTTTATTATTACTTTTATGGATGATTTGGTGAGTTTACCTGCTTCTTTAGTTTTTTTATTCTGGAGTTGGGATAACCTTATTGTTGTATTGTGAAGAGTAATAACTTGTATTATGGTGTTCTCATGGGTAACCTGATTTCAGGTACATTACGTTTGACCTCTATCCTCCTGCCATCATAAATTTGTTTTTTGTATTTACATGATCTTCAATAATTATGCATCAACATGTGGTACAGCAACAGTAACATTTTTAGCTTAAGTTGTGTGTCTTCCATTCATAGCATTCTACACATGACTAGATTGGAGTGGGTTTGGAAATTTTATTAATAGATGGTGAGAAGTTATTATTGATGCATAAAAAAAAATAGTGATTAGTTATGTCTTTGAAAAGTTCTGACAACAGGTCCATACGTTGCCTATTTTTGCACTAGACTGGTCCTTCAGTTTTGTTTGTCTGTGTGTGTCTGCGTCTAAATGACAATTATTTGTCCTTGTTCTAATGGTAAAAAAGCAGACTTCCCTTTGCTATTATTTAGGGGTGAATCAAAAATTAAATAATGGATTGTGTAAATGAGGAGTTTAGGAAATGAAGGACCACCTAAATCTTCTTTATGTGATCATTGCGACTTTTTTGTATTTAAAATGGGGAATGCTTCTACATTTTATCTTTCTCACTATCTGATGACATCTTGCTTTTGCATCAGCTTGTTTTGAGGATGCTGTTTGTACATTAAGTCTTGAGTTATAATTCAATGATAATGGATGTTAGTCTTGTCTTCTCCGATGTTTCAAAAGATGTTTAAATAAATTGAAGTTGCCTCAATGAAATTTTCATATTTTTACTTTTTGTGCTTCAGTTCTACAGATGGATGCGCAAAAGTCAGAACGTGAACATGCACTTGACATATGTGAAGATGTGCAATCTGAAGAGAAAGGCCATGCAGGGAATAAAATTTGTGGGGGAGCTCCATGTGGATTCGCAGATATTAGAACGAGTTCCAAGGATGCAAAAGAGCGTACGACAGCCATGAGAAAACTTTTGATTGCAGTTATTCTCTGCTTCATTTTTATGGGTGTAGAAGTGTTCGGTGGGATTAAGGCCAACAGTCTTGCCATATTGACTGATGCGGCTCATTTGTTATCCGATGTTGCAGCCTTTGCAATTTCTCTGTTCTCAATTTGGGCTTCAGGATGGGAAGCTACTCCGCGTCAGTCTTATGGGTTTTTTAGGATCGAGATACTTGGAACATTGGTTTCTATTCAGATGATATGGCTCCTTGCTGGGATTCTTGTTTATGAAGCCATAGCTAGACTCATCCACGATACTGGTGAAGTTCAGGGCTTTCTGATGTTTCTAGTTTCTGCTTTTGGTTTAGGGGTTAACGCGATCATGGCTTTGTTGTTGGACCACGGTCACAGTCATGGTCACGGTCACAGTCATGGTCACGACCACGGGCATGGACACGACCATGGACATCATGCGCATAATCATGAACAAGGTGAACATGAACATGGCCACGGGGATGTTAATGACATGCATATTCATGGAGTGAGTGTCACCGCACATCATCACCATCATAGTGATGAGCATCATCATGGGCATGAAGCAGATGGTACTGTTCCTTTACTTAAGTCTTATTCCGAAGAAGAGAACAAACCAAAAAGTGGTGATAAAAAGAAGCAACGCAACATAAATGTTCACAGTGCTTATCTTCATGTATTGGGCGATTTGATTCAGAGCTTTGGCGTGATGGTTGGTGGGGCAATTATATGGTACAAGCCCGAGTGGAAAATCATTGACCTAATATGCACTCTCATATTCTCTGTTATTGTGTTGTTTACAACCATTAACATGTTACGAAACATTTTGGAGGTTCTGATGGAGAGCACACCTCGAGAGATAGATGCAACAAGGCTTGAGAAGGGTCTATGCGAGATAGACGACGTAGTAGCAATCCATGAACTACACATATGGGCAATTACAGTTGGGAAAGTGTTGTTAGCTTGCCATGTGAAAATTAAGTCTGAAGCTGATGCTGATATGGTACTGGACAAGGTGATTGACTACATTAAGAGGGAATACAACATCAGCCATGTAACAATTCAAATAGAAAGAGAGTAAATTAGACGATGGAGAGTTTTTGGACATTGTCCTGCTGTCTGTTTTGACCTATCAAATTGTTTCTACTGTCCAAATGGTGATTTCAACTCATACTCTGGCTGCGGATACGTGTCTGTGCTTCTGCTGGATGATATTTTTAGCGAATATGTTTACGTAGGCCTCATCTTTCTCTTCCTGGTTGTTCTAGTCTTCTAGGTTGCCTTCAGTAATATTTAGTAGTTAGTATTAAGCCCCTTAAATGTAGAATTGGTGCTCCGTTATTGCTTTCTGAGATTTTTCACTCTTTTTCTTGAAGTTATGCCTTTGTTTTTCTTCTTTCTTGTGCATTAATTACCCCTCATGTCATATAAACTCCGATACGCTGAATCCCTACACAAAGTGGCATCTCAAATTCAGCTCAATTTACCTCTCAAGCTAGACAAAAGTTTCAAAGTCATTTACAATCATTGTCATTAATTTTATCATTGTATGTGGGTCCAATTTGCCTGGCCTGTGTGGATGGAGTTTCCCAGAGTGTGCTTGTATATACACACATATAGATGTAATGTGTAAATTTTTTCTGTAACTGGAATGATAAAGCTGGCACTAGAAGCAGGGAAGGCAACACCTGCACCGCCTGCTGGGCCGGCCCTTGGTTTGGTGTTAACATTATGGCCTTCTGTAAGGATTACAATTCCAGGACCGCTGACATAGCTGGTAATATTATCCTTGTTTAACTCACTCTTTATGATTTTAGTCCTTTTCCTTTTTAATTCCTCTCGCTTATCTATACAATCAAGTCTCTGTCTTTATCGATTTTCATGTGCAAATGTAATTACAATTACTAGTTTCTTTGCCTTTTGGAGGGGGTGGGGCTGTTCTGTTTCTGTTGTAATATTACAATTCCAGGACCGCTGACAAAGCTGGTAATATTATCCTTGTTTAACTCACTCTTTATGATTTTAGTCCTTTTCCTTTTTAATTCCTCTCACTTATCTATACAATCAAGTCTATGTCTTTATCGATTTTCATGTGCAAATGTAATTACAATTACTAGTTTCTTTACCTTTTGGAGGAGGTGGGGCTGTTCTGTTTCTATTGTATATGCTTTGTATTGAGGGTTGTGCTCACTTGTTCAATTTGAATCTGTACAATTCATGTTAAAGCTTGTGCCCTCCTTTTCGATTTATGAACTATCAAATGGATCATTTTTGTTTTGGTTGTTATGTTTTGCAGGATAGGAGCTTCACGTTCATCTTGAAGACGCCCCCTGCTTCAGTTCTGCTCCTCAAGGCTGCAGGTAGTTTCCTTTTAACTAGAAGCTTCATTGAGTTGTGCTGAATGATACTAGTAGTCGTAGAGAATGTGATATTTATATGTATATGCATGTTGGGTGCCTAAGAAGTTCTAGTTGATGCATTTGTTTGTTATATAGTATGACAGAATTGCAGATTTTTATTTGGCCAAGAATTGGTGATTTCTAGACTGGTATCTAGAGTTAGAACTTAGAACCTTGATTCTCTGATCCTTGATGGTGTCATAAAGATTTAAATGTCAAGAGTTATGCAACTGGAATATGTTTTAGAATTAGAAGTGGTTAAAGAGTCAAAGATTTGAGCAACTTGGATTAGAATTAAACAAATATATAGAGCAGTGGGAACATCTTTTACATTCTGTCGGCATATAAAATTTGGAGAGCTAGGAAACTTGTTGAAAACGAAGGACTATATAATTTGCATGTAAAACCATTGTTGGTTGATACGTGGACATGATTGCCTCCCAATTTAACCTTTCAACTCACCGCTTATCCCAACTACTGGGGGAAATGGATGTCTCACCAGCTATAAGATAATGAGACAAACAAAACACATTTCAAACGAGAGTTCTGCACAGTTTCTGATGACGTGAGTTTTCTGAGCATAACTTTTTTCGTGGAACTTACCTCCGTATACGCCTTGAATCTTTCCTCGGGGCACATTCCTGGCAGACCTTGGTAGTTATCATTCCTGCCTTATGCTTAGTCTCTAGTTGGTGGATTAATCGGGGTCATGAACTTAGCTTTGAGCTACATCATTGTCACTTGCCTGTAGCTGAATCAGTAAGGTTGGCTAAAGTCCCTGCCTTATTAGTGGCAGTTTTAAATTTTTATTCTTTTCCTTTGGGGGTGGGGAATACATACCTCAGCCTAGACTTGTACCAAAGTTCTTTAGTTCCAATCTTTGGTTGGTAAAGACAGCACTTCTCTTTCACTTCTATGTTACTTGGCTAGCAAATGGAAACCTCTATCCTCGTCAACTAGTCCACTCTAATTAACTTCTTTGCTCTGTTTGTGAACTTGAGAAAGATTGACCCGATCAGGTGAGGTGAAACAGTTTAAAATTGGTACTAGAGCAGCCCATCCATGCTAGTAACATTTGTTACCCGAAAACATTCAAAGGTGTCTTGAAAGATGTGAGGGAACCACTAGTTATGGCTCATACTGCCCTATTGACATCTCTGGTCTTTGAGATTATTCTGATGTGATACTCCCCAATTAACAATGGCTAAGCTGCAGCATTCAAACTCAATGTGGTATAACAAATCTTCTGTTCATCACCAGATATTAAGTTGATCACAAACTTAGAATGAAAGGTTATAGGGACCTATAATAGAATTGTTGAAGTATGAATTTCAAGAGAACCCAAGCTCTCTCGGATAGGTTTGAAGGGGTGGGAGAGACGGCTAGGGTATTCAGGTTGAGGTCTTTGGTTCCTATCCCTATATAAACAAGGGGTCATGCTTCCTTATCAAAAAAAAATTCTCAATCAAGAGATTTTCTATCGATTATCTTCGATCCATGAAAATGAGGTTTTGACTTCTATTTATAGTGAATATGAGAATATTCCCTAGTAGGTGTCATTGACAAGTGTCCCGTGAGTGGGGACCACAATCAGTTCTTTCTCTCTTAGTGACGAGGTCGCATGTATTGCACGCATACAATAGACTCTCTCTTGACTTCAGCCACCAAACCAATAATCTATAGGTTGTCAAAAACCGGCTCAGCCTCTTGAGGGTTCAGGGACCCTAGGCCTTGCACTTTGAGTATATGGCTTGGTAGTGCCTTAAGCTAGGTCATCCCTAAGGGATGTAAAAGTTAGCGGTAAGTTGTTTCCCCTTAACTTAGGCGTAAAATTAGTTTCTCGAAACCTTAATGTTTGGAGATCGGAGCTCTCTAAGACCAGCTCGATCTCATAGTGTCAGCAAGATGTCATTCTGGCGGAGCATTTTGACCTTCAACTAGTTTGCTCGTGAAGACCATTGATAGAGCCGGGGTGCAACCGTAGAAGTCTGGGTGTCATTACCCTTAGGTTGAAAGCGTTCAACCTTGGCCCCTCTCTAGGCTATCTCCCGGAGCCTAGTACGTCGTACAATAGGTTTTAGTTCGGAGAAAACTAGGTAATTACGTAGCAGACGTGACACAACCCCTAATACACTATGTAACTTTAAAACAATGTTATGAAAACTGGCTTACAAACTCTAAAAGAATTTTTTAAAACATCTTAATGAAACCCTAAATTAGTAAGGAAACAAAAGCCTAATTAAAACATAAAGCTACCCAAATAAATGCACCACAATTCATCAATTTTATTTCATTAGTTTTTACATCGGGATTCAATAGTTTAATTGTTTATTCTAATTGCATCACGATATTAACTTTTATGTACCATAATGAATTAATTTTTTAATCGTAATACATATACATAATCCAAGTTGTATCGCGGTATCAACTTTTATGTATTGCGATGAATTAATTTTGAATCACGATACATAAAATATTATTAATACATTTTTGCACCGCGATACAAACTGATAGTGAACCAGACCATGTCTTTCACCTTCTTCTTTCATCTCTTTCGTCGTAAGTTTTCTTTTCCTCTTCCGACTTCGTCCTACTGAAAAATCATTTAATCCATTACAGTTTCCTACATAATGAATCAAAGAAATTGTTTACCTTTTGAGGGCGTTGCCCTTGAACCTCCACGAAGGGGGGCCACTCCCTCGACCTGATCGGGCAGGTTGATTTCCGTTTTGTTTTGCAACAATAATGTTTTTCGATTTCAAAGTGTATTGCCGGAGCTGTTAAACTATTTAAGGAAGCAATGATATTTTCGAAACAATATTTCGAAAAGTGATCCTTTACTATTAAAAAAAAACTGTGGACTTTTGGGTTAAAAACTTTAGAAAAATGACTGATAAGAATTTTACCCAAAAAAATTTGTGTTTATAAAAGAATGGAAGTTAGAGACTAGAAAAGTTCAGCAATTTAAAAACAAAAAGGCATATTAAAAATGGCCAAATGGTTTAGAACACGTATTGCCGGTCGTCCTCATTTTCCACGTGTGAACAAATAAGAGCATATTTAATGGTTTAGAACTCGTATTGCCGGTCGTCCTCATTTTCCACGTGTGACAAATAAGAGCATATTCAATGGTTTAGAGCACGTATTGCCGGTCGTCCTCATTTTCCACGCACTCCATTTATTTTGTTTCTCAATTTTGTTTCTATTGGAATTGTAATTTTTAATTCCAAATTATTTATTTTTATATTTTTCAAAATAAATAATTTATTTATAGTTTTAATTAACATATTTTATAAATTTCGAAATTCAAAATTTATTAATTAATATTTTGTACATTCGAATTTTACATAATTGATAATAATTAATATTTCAATCAAAAATTACATAAAACAACAAAATTTTCGTACAAAAAATTAAGGGAGATATTTGCTCATTACAGCTTTTTGTTTATCCACTACATAATTAATTATTACATTAATTAACTATGTTTGGACATAATCACCCTTTAAGTACTTACCATTTGAAGTGAAGTATATTATTTCCAAATTACCTTTTAATTCTCAACAAACAAGATAGTTATTCTTTTCCTATTTTTACTCTTTTTCAAAATACTTTTTAATTCCCAACAAGCAAGATACCTACTCTTTCTCTGCTTTTTTCATAATACTTTTTAATTCTCAACAAAGTTGTTTTTTTTTTCTAAAATAAATATGTTTAATCAATTTCTCTTATGATTCGTGTCTCATATTCCACTATCATAATTTTTTAAAGGCTTTTAACTACCAATATTATAGAAAATATTGGATATTTTGTAATCAAAATAAAATTATTTTATTTTATTCAAAGAAAATAATTTTAAAAATCAATTCAATAATAGCAATGTGGTATGTATTATATTGAATAGGTAGATAAAAGTTTTAATACTTTACAATATTATTTCACACCGTGATTTTACATCTTGATAAAAATTAATCTAATGTTTAACTTTTTATTATTTCAATAACCAAACGCCATAAATTTTCTTAAAGCTTGGCAAGCAAAGATATGTCCTTGTGGTATTAATTTTTTACCAATGCAAGATACCTTTAGTCATAACCTTAATAATTACGGATTTAAAAATGTGAAAATAAAAATAGATAATCATGGTGTTCATTGATGTGTTTTGAATTAAAATAATAATGTAAGAAGATAATTAGAATTATAACTTTACTAGTCAACTTTATATGAACACATAATTAAGGGATATATTCGTTCAAACATGTATTTAATGTAAAAACTAATAATGTAATGAGTAGATGTTAATTCGTAAGACGCAGCGTTATTCTCTTATAATTTAACTCATCAACGTATGATGAGTCGGATAAATATGATTCATCTTACAAAAAATATCTGTAAGATTTTTTTAGGTAAGTTGTTACAAAAAAATGTACTCCCTCCGTCCCTAAATTATCGTCTTCCTTTCTTTTTTCGTCCGTCCCAAAATAATTGTTCAGTTTGAAACTTACCTTTTTAGAACATCACTTTTACCACGGTACCCTTACTTTTTCACCATACTTTAATTATGGGTCACATACACATGGGCTTTAAAGGAAATTACACATTAAACCAATATAAATAATCAAGTCAATTGTTTTTTCTTAAAATATGCGTCGGATCAACCATGACGATTATTTAGGGACGGAGAGAGTAATATGGAGTGGGGGTGGAGAGAGAGAAAGAGTGTTATTTCAAGAAGTTCACACTTTTTTTGCAAAGGGTGATTACACGCGCCATTTGATTGGTGCGGTGTGTCTCAGTGTCACACTAATACACTATACTTGTCGTCTGGGCAGGATGGGCTTGAGATTTTGTTCCTAAATGAGAACAATTGGGAACAATTTTTGAGAAACTGATACCACTGGCTAGGAACAAAGCATAATTGTTGGAACATTTTTTTCCCCAATGGAGATGTGATAAGAGCACAACCAACGGAGTGTCAATAAGACACATGAGGCCGATTCTTTAATCCAATGACAATATCAACAAGTAGCTTTTGAGATTTAAATTCATAAAAGATAATTTGGTGATCATCCAATGATCCCGTCGCATGACAAATCCATGGGTAATAAAACATCGTTTTGGATTTAAAAAGGCCAAAACACGTTTTGGCTTTTGCTTTTTTGAAAAGAAAAGAAAAGAAGGTGGCCAGCAGACACCTGTTGTCAATGTCATGTACACGTGTCATCATGTATGCAGTCCTGATTATTTCTACATTTTTCTTTTGTTTTTGACCTCTTTTCACCTAAAAAAAGTACAAATCTTTATCTATAATGGGTTTTTATGATCAAGATATGGAACATTGAATTCAATTCAGATTGAGAACGGGGGATTTATAGATATGATCAAGTTAAGGTTGACTTGATCATATATAGCCCAACTTAAAAAAAAATGTTCTTTTATGATTATTTTTACCAATGAACTGTTTAAAATACCCTTGGTCGTTTAGTCGACCATAGTCGGTCACGCTTAGTTCACTGATAAACCAATTGGTTTACTCTGGTCATCTAGTCGACTACGTTTGGTTCACTGATAAATCAATTGGTTTACTCGTGGTCGACCACGCCTAGTTCACTGATAAACCAACGGGGCAACGACTACGGAAGCGAAGGAGGATGAAGGAGGCAGAGGACGACGGCAGTGGATGGAGGCAGAGGACAATGAAGGATGAAGGATGCGGAGGACGATGAAGGATGAAAGAGGTGGAGGACGATAAAGGATGAAGGAGGCGAAGGGGTGAGACCCATAGCGAGAAAGGAGAGAGAAGGAGATGAAAGCAGTGTTTGAGCTGCATTAGTCATTACTAGATTTTCGTGTCCGTGTCTATGGCACGATGTCAGTATATCTGATTTTGTCAATTGAAACGCCAAGGTTTAAATAGAAGGTTCGATTTTAAAAAATGTTATAGTTGAGGATCATATTACTTCAAGTGATAGTTGAAGAATGCTATTCGAACTCTACCCATAGTTGAGGGGGGTTATTTGTAAGGAGTTATATATAACTGACCTATGAACGTTTGATTTTGTGACTGGATCAACCCCTATGGTCAGTTCTATTGTGAAATTATATTAATGTAAGGTTGATGTTTTGTAAGGAGTAATGGTTTAGAAGATTAATATCATGGTGTGACTACTCATAATATTAATTGTAGGGTGCGACTTTGTAACAGGGTGAAAGAAAATAGAGAGTTAAAAGTGGATAACTACTCTCACATATGTGAATGTGAGAGTGAATCTCAACCATTAAATTTTTTAAAATAATTTAATCTCAACCTTTAAATAGCTTTAGCCAATTGCACATGTGTGAGAATGAGTTTTATTGTAATATAGATAGGCACGTCAATGAATCGGATTTGGATCAGATTAGTCAAATTCATATTCGATTTATTAAGAAATTATCGGATAATCATTATTTTAAAATTATTAGGTGATATTTAGTATTAGTATATTTGAAAAATTAATGTTTAATAATTAGGTTATAAAAAAATATATTAAAAATCATATATTAAGTCTTATTTCTAGGCCTCCCCTAGACGCTGATCTGACGTCTAACACCCGCCTAATAATTTTTAAAACATTAATTAAAAGTATTATTTTTTAAAAAAAATTAACTTTCAAACTTTTACTCGGAGGAAGTAGGTGAATATTATTTATGTTATTAGAAGGATATGCATCTCCATGAGAGATGCTACGACGATAGTTTTGAAGTTGGGTTTGAAGGTGCGTTGCTCTAATTGAATCGCTCTTAAGACTAAGAGTATCACAATGTTATTGTGAATGTAAAAAAAAAAATTACTCCATCTATTTTTAAATAATTGTTTTTTTTTATTTGGCACATTGTTTAATAAAAAGTAATTAAATATTTTATAAATATTGATATAGTGTGGTTTCCTTTAATGACATTGAGCATGTGACTATAATTAAAATATGTATAAAAAAGTAAGAATAAAGTGGTAAAAATATTTTTCAGAGAAGAAGAGTTTTGAAAAAGGATAACGAACAGATAAAAAAGAAAATGATGACAATTATTTAGAAACGGATGAAATAAATGTTAAATGGGTTTTACACTATTTTTTAAAAGATAAACATCTTCGATGCAAGTGGATGAGAGGTATGAATATGATATGTCAATCAAATTTGTTACATTGTAGATAACAATATCAATTTTTTGTATTCTACTTGCGGGTGTAAATACATCCTAGACAATTCATTTTTTTCTTTTTAAAAACTCTTTCTATTAGTCGTTCCTTTTTCTTTTATTTTTTACTTTTTTGTCAAACTATTTCTATGCATGTCACATAAAATCAAATCAACATTTGTATTATAAAGATCCGTTTCAATTGAATGTGAATAAAGAGAGAAAAATTGTCACATATGATTGAATGTGTTAATTACTCATGCTCATATAAGATCAAATTCATGGTTGCATTGGTGATACAATAACTTTGATAGAGTTTAATGTAGGCATGTCAATGAATCAGATTTTGGTTCGAATTCGATCCGAAATTTCGGATATGGATTTGTATAATGATCAAATAACATGGAATTGATAATTTATTTATTAACGAATCGGATATGGATTTAGCTATATCCGATCCGTTAAGGATCTGATCCAATCCAAAAATAACATATTTCTTATTATACATATATATAATATACACAATTATATATGCATATTGTATTTTGATCTTCCTCCCTTTTATATTCTAATTGTTTTTTATTCATATATTTATATTTTGGATCGGATTGAATATGTTAACGGGTAATGGATTCGGATATGAATTGACATACACTTGATCCGTCGCATTATCGGATCGGGTCGGTGATATAGGATTTCGGGTCGGATTTGGATTTACCTATATCCAATACATATCCGATCCATTGACAGACCTAGTTTATTGGTTATATTTGAAATACTGACTTATTGGATGTTGTTAGAAGAGATGTCAAAATGGATTTGGCCTGTTGGGCTAGCTCGCCCCGTGACCTAAAAAAAGCAAGTTGAGTTGGAAAAATATGAACTCACTATAAGTCGGGTCAAATAGGTTGAGTCCGCTACAGGTTGCGGGTTGAGGTGGGAAGGGTTGGCTCGTCATTTACTAGTTGCAAATAAATTGAAATAATATTAGTCACAAGTTTGAAATTATGAGTTTAATTTTTTTCGCTCAAAATGTGAGATTATTTTCTCATATCTAAAATAATAATAAATGATTTTGAATTCATTAAAGAGTGGCACTTACAGCAACAACATATGTCGGAATGAGGTAGATTAATCGCAATATTTACGACAAAAAAAATTATAAAAACATACAAAAAAGTAATAATAAATTGGTTTATTTTATTTCTCATTTCTATGTTACTTGGCTAGCAAATGGAAACCTCTATCCTCGTCAACTAGTCTACTCTAATTAACTTCTTTGGTCTCTGTTTGTGACCTTGAGAAAGATTGACCCGATCAGGTGAGGTGAAACAGTTCAAAATTGGTACTAGAGCAGCCCATCCATGCTAGTAACATTTGTTACCCGAAAACATTCAAAGGTGTCTTGAAAGATGTGAGGGAACCACTAGTTATGGCTCATACTACCCTATTGGCACCTCTGGTCTTTTAGATTATTCTGATGTGATACTCCCCAATTAACAATGGCTAAGCTGCAGCATTCAAACTCGATGTGGTATAACAAATCTTCTGTTCATCACCAGATATTAAGTTGATCACAAACTTAGAATAAAAGGTTATAGGAACCTATAATAGAATTGTTGAAGTATGAATTTCAAGAGAACCCAAGCTCTCTCGGATAGGTTTGAAGGGGTGGGAGAGACGGCTAGGGTACTCAGGCAAAAACCTTCAGGTCTTTGGTTTCTATCCCTATATAAACAAGGGGTCATACTTCCTTATCAAAAAAAAAAATTTCTCAATCAAGAGATTTTCTATCGATGATCTTCGATCCATGAAAATGAGGTTTTGACTTCTATTTATAGTGAATATGGGAATATTCCCTAGTAGATGTCATTGACAAGTGTCTCGTGAGTGGGGACCACAATCAGTTCTTTCTTTCTTAGTGATGAAGTCGCATGTATTGCACGCATACAACAGACTTTCTCTTGACTTCAGCCACCAAACCAATAATCTCTGGGTTGTCAAAAATCGGTTCAGCCTCTTGAGTGTTCAGGGACACTAGGCTTGTCGCTGCACTTTGAGTATATGGCTTGGTAGTGCCTTAAGCCAGGTCATCCCTAAGGGATGTAAAAGTTATCGGTAAGTTGTTTCCCCTTAACTTAGGCGTAAAATTAGTTTCTCGGAACCTTAATGTTTGGAGATCGGGGCTCTCTAAGACTAGCTCGATCTCATAGTGTCAGCAAGATGTCATCCTAGAAGAGCATTTTGACCTTCAACTTAGTTTGCTCGTGAAGACCATTGATAGAGCCGAGGTGCAACCGTAGAAGTCTGGGTGTCATTACCCTTAGGCTAAAAGCGTTCAACCTTGGCCCTCTCTAGGTTATCTCCTGGAGCCTAATACGTTCTCGTACAATAGGTTTTAGTTTGTAGAAAACTAGGTAATTACGTAGCAATTACCTAGAGTGACGTGACACAACTCCTACTAAACTATGTAACTTTAAAACAATGTTAAGAAAACCGGCTTACATACTCTAAAAGAATTTTAAAAAACATCCTAATGAAACCCTAAATTAGTAAGGAAACAAAAGTCTAATTAAAACATAAAGCTACCCAAACAAATGCATTACG
This sequence comes from Codonopsis lanceolata, assembly GCA_013146195.2. Lineage (NCBI taxonomy): Eukaryota > Viridiplantae > Streptophyta > Magnoliopsida > Asterales > Campanulaceae > Codonopsis > Codonopsis lanceolata. The sequence continues at coordinate 87,803,104 of CM028377.1, read as the reverse complement.
ATTCATCAATTTTATTTCATTAGTTTTTACACCAGGATTCAATAGTTTAATTGTTTATTCTAATTGCATCACAGTATCAATTTTTATGTACCACAATGAATTAATTTTTTAACCAAAAACTTGTAATAAAACTTGCATATAGTTAGGATGCAAGCGAGCCCAATAATCCAATTTGCATATTAGAAATTTAAGGGTCGCGTATTTGTATAAAGAGAATGGGTCAAATTATAATTAAAAAAATTAAACTTTTTTGATGTACAGCGATGAATTAATTTTTGAACCGCGATACATAAAATATTATTAATCCATTTTTGCACCACGATACAAAATGATAGTGAATCAGACCATGTCTTGCACCTTCTTTCATTTCTTCCGCCGTAAGCCTTCTTTCTCTCTTCCGTCTTCGACCTATTGAAAAGTCATTCAATCCAACGCAGATCCATTATAGTTTCTTACATAATGAATCAAGAAATTGTTTACCTTTTGGGGGCGTTGCCCTTAAACCTCCACGAAGGGGCGTTACCCCCTCGACCTGATCGGGCAGGTTGATCTTCGGTTTGTTGCGTAACAATGATGATTTTCGACTCAAAGTGTATTGCCGGAACTGTTGAACTGTTGAAGGAAACAATGACATTTTCAAAACAATATTTCAAAAAGTGGTCATTTGCGATTGAAAAAAAAAACTATGGACTTTTGGAGTTAAAAATTTTGGAAAAATGAATGGTCAGAAATTTACCCAAAAAATTTTGTGTTTATCGAAGAATGGAAGTTGGAGACTAGAAAAGTTTAGCAATTTAAAAACAAGATAAAATAGTGTATACATATAAATGAAACAAAAAAAGCATATTAAACATGGCCAAATGGTTTAGAGCACGTATTGCCGGTCGTCCTCATTTTCCACGTGTGAACAAATTAGAGCATATACAATAGTTTAGAACACGTATTGCCGGTCGTCCTTATTTTCCACGTGTGAACAAATAATAGCATATTCAATAGTTTAGAGCACGTATTACCGGTCGTCCTCATTTTCCACGTACTCCATTTATTTTGTTTCTCAATTTTGTTTCTATTGGATTTGTAATTTTTAATTCCAAATTATTTATTTTTATATTTTTCAAAATAAATAATTTATTTATAGTTTTAATTAATATATTTTATAAATTTCGAAATTCAAAATCTATTAATTAATATTTGTACATTCGAATTTTACATAATTGATAATTAATATTTCAATCAAAAATTACATTAAACAACAAAATTTTCGTACAAAAAATTAAGAGAGATATTTGCTCATTACAGCTTTTTGTTTATCCACTACATAATTAATTATTACATTAATTAATTATGTTTGGACATAATCACCCTTTAAGTACTTACCATTTGAAGTGAAGTATATTATTTCCAAATTACCTTTTAATTCTCAACAAACAAGATAGTTATTCTTTTCCTATTTTTACTCTTTTTCAAAATACTTTTTAATTCCCAACAAGCAAGATACCTACTCTTTCTCTGCTTTTTTCATAATACTTTTTAATTCTCAACAAAGTTGTTTTTTTTTCTAAAATAAATATGTTTAATCAATTTCTCTTATGATTCGTGTCTCATATTCCACTATCATAATTTTTTAAAGGCTTTTAACTACCAATATTATAGAAAATATTGGATATTTTGTTATCAAAATAAAATTATTTTATTTTATTCAAAGAAAATAATTTTAAAAATCAATTCAATAATAACAATATGGTATGTATTATATTGAATAGGTAGATAAAAGTTTTAATACTTTACAATATTATTTCACACCGTGATTTTACATCTTGATAAAAATTAATCTAATGTTTAACTTTTTATTATTTCAATAACCAAACGCCATAAATTTTCTTAAAGCTTGGCAAGCAAAGATGTGTCCTTGTGGTATTAATTTTTTACCAATGCAAGATACCTTTAGTCATAACCTTAATAATTACGGATTTAAAAATGTGAAAATAAAAATAGATAATCATGGTGTTCATTGATGTGTTTTGAATTAAAATAATAATGTAAGAATGTAATTAGAATTATAACTTTACTAGTCAACTTTATATGAACACATAATTAAGGGATATATTGGTTCAAACATGTACTTAATGTAAAAACTAATAATGTAATGAGTAGATGTTAATTCGTAAGACGCAGCGTTATTCTCTTATAATTTAACTCATCAACGTATGATGAGTCGGATAAATATGATTCATCTTACAAAAAATATCTGTAAGATTTTTTTAGGTAAGTTGTTACCCAAAAAAATGTACTCCCTCCGTCCCTAAATTATCGTCTTCCTTTCTTTTTTCGTCCGTCCCAAAATAATTGTTCAGTTTGAAACTTATCTTTTTAGAATATCACTTTTACCACGTTACCCTTACTTTTTCATTTACTTTAATTATGGGCCACATACACATGAGCTTTAAAGGAAACTACACATTAAACCAATATAAATAATCAAGTCAATTGTTTTTTTCTTAAAATATGTGTCGGATCAATCATTACGATTATTTAGGGACGGAGGGAGTAATATGGAGTGGGGGTGGAGAGAGAAAGAGTGTTATTTCAAGAAGTTCACACTTTTTTTGCAAAGGGTGATTACACGCGCCATTTGATTGGTGCGGTGTGTATCAGTGTCACACTAATACACTATACTTGTCGTCTGGGCAGGATGGGCTTGAGATTTTGTTCCTAAATGAGAACAATTGGGAACAATTTTTGAGAAACTGATACCACTGGCTAGGAACAAAGCATAATTGTTGGAACATTCTTTTCCCTAATGGAGATGTGATAAGAGCACAAACAACGGAGTGTCAATAAGACACATGAGGCCGATTATTTAATCCAATGACAATATCAACAAGTAGCTTTTGAGATTTAAATTCATAAAAGATAATTTGGTGATCATCCAATGATCCCGTCTTATGACAAATCCATGGGTAACAAAACATCGTTTTGGATTTAAAAAGGCCAAAACACGTTTTGGCTTTGCTTTTTGAAAAGAAAAGAAGGTGGCCGCCAGACACCGTTGTCAATGTCAATGTACACGTGTCATCATGTCTGCAGTACTGGTTACTTTTCATTTTTTTTTTGTTTTTGACCTCTTTTCACCTAAAAAAAGTACAAATATTTATCTATAATGGGTTTTTATGATCGAGATATGGAACATTGATTTCAATTCAGATTGAGAACGGGGGATTTATAGATATGGTCAAGTTAAGGATGACTTGATTATATATAGCCTAATTTTAAAAAAAAATGTTTTTTAATGATTATTTTTACCAATGAACTGTCTAAAATACCCTTGGTCGTTTAGTCGACCATAGTCGGTCACGCTTCGTTCACTGATAAACCAATTGGTTTACTCTGGTCATCTAATCGACTACGTTTGGTTCACTGATAAATCAATTGATTTACTCGTGGTCGATCACGCCTAGTTCATCGATAAACCGCGGGGCAACGACTATGGAAGCGGAGGACGATGAAGGAGGCAGAGGACGACGGCAGTGGATGGAGGCAGAGGACAATGAAGGATGAAGGATGCGGAGGACGATGAAGGATGAAAGAGGCGGAGGACGATAAAGGATGAAGGAGGCGAAGGGGTGAGACCCATAGCGAGAAAGGAGAGAGAAGGAGATGAAGGCAGTGTTTGAGCTGCATTAGTCATTACTAGATTTTCGTGTCCGTGTTTATGGCACGATGTCAGTATATCTGATTTTGTCAATTGAAACGTCAAGGTCTAAATAGAAGGTGCGATTTTAAAAAATGTTACAGTTGAGGATTATATTACTTCAAGTGATAGTTGAAGAATGATATTCGAACTCTACCCATAGTTGAGGGGGGTTATTTGTAAGGAGTTATATATAACTGACCTATGAACGTTTGATTTTGTGACTAAATCAACCCCCATGGTCAGTTCTATTGTGAAATTATATTAATGTAAGGTTGATGTTTTGTAAGGAGTAATGGTTTAGAAGATTAATATCATGGTGTGACTACTCATAATATTAATTGTAGGGTGTGACTTTGTAACAGGGTGAAAGAAAATAGAGAGTTAAAAGTGGATAACTACTCTCACACATGTGAATGTGAGAGTGAATCTCAACCATTAAATTTTTTAAAATAATTTAATCTCAACCTCTAAATAGCTTTAGTCAATTGCGCATGTGTGAGAATGAGCTTTATTGTAATATAGATAGGCACGTCAATGAATCGGATTTGGATCAGATTAGTCAAATTCATATTCGATTTATTAAGAAATTATCGGATAATCATTATTTTAAAATTATTAGGTGATATTTAGTATTAGTATATTTGAAAATTTAATGTTTAATAATTAGGTTATAAAAAAATATATTAAAAATCATATATTAAGTCTTATTTCTAGGCCTCCCCTAGACGCTGATCTGACGTCTAACACCCGCCTAACAATTTTTAAAACATTAATTAAAAGTATCATTTATAAAAAAATTAACTTTCAAACTTTTACTCGGAGGAAGTAGGTGAATATTATTTATGTTATTAGAAGGATATGCATCTCCATGAGAGATGCTGCGACGATAGTTTTGAAGTTGGGTTTGAAGATGTGTTGCTCTAATTGAGTCGCTCTTAAGACTAAGAGTATCACAATGTTATTGTGAATATTAAAAAAAAAATTACTCCATCTATTTTTAAATAATTGTACTTTTTGATTTGGCACATTGTTTAATAAAAAATAATTAAATATTTTATAAATATTGATATAGTGTGGTTTCCTTTAATGATATTGAGCATGTGACTATAATTAAAATATGTATAAAAAAGTAAGAATAAAGTGGAAAAAATATTTTTCAGAGAAGAGTTTTGAAAAAGGATAACGAACAAATAAAAAAGAAAATATTGACAATTATTTAGAAACGGATGAAATAAATGTTAAATGGGTTTTACACTATTTTTTAAAAGATAAACATCTTCGATGCAAGTGGATGAGAGGTATGAATATGATATGTCAATCAAATTTGTTACATTGTAGATAACAATATCAATTTTTTTGTATTCTATTTGCGGGTGTAAATACATCCTAGACAATTTTTTTTTTCTTTTTAAAAACTCTTACTATTAGTCGTTCTTTTTTCTTTTATTTTTTACTTTTTTGTCAAACTATTTCTATGCATGTCACATAAAATCAAATCAACATTTGTATTATAAAGATCCGTTTCAATTGAATGTGAATAAAGAGAGAAAAATTGTCACATATGATTGAATGTGTTAATTACTCATGACCATATAAGATCAAATTCATGGTTGCATTGGTGATACAATAACTTTGATAGAGTTTAATGTAGGCATGTCAATGAATCGATTTTGTTCAATTCGATCCGAAATTTCGGATATGGATTTGTATAATGGTCAAATAACATGAATTCGATAATTTATTTATTAACGAATCGGATATGGATTTAGCTATATCCGATCCTTTAAGGATCTGATCCAATCCAAAAATAACATATTTCTTATTATACATATATATAATATACACAATTATATATGCATATTGTATTTTGATCTTCCTCCCTTTTATATTCTAATTGTTTTTTATTCATATATTTATATTTTGGATCGGATTGAATATGTTAACGGGTAATGGATTCGGATATGAATTGACATACACTTGATCCGTCGGATCCGTCGCATTATCGGATCGTGTCGGTGATATAGGGTTTCGGATCGGATTTGGATTTACCTATATCCGATACATATCCGATCCATTGACATGCCTAGTTTATTGGTTATATTTGAAATACTGACTTATTGGATGTTGTTAGAAGAGATGTCAAAATGGATTTGGCCTGTTGGGCTAGCTCGTCCCGTGACCTAAAAAAAGCAGGTTGAATTGGAAAAATATGAACCCACTATAAATCGGGTCAAACAGGTTGAGCCCTACAGGTTCTGCTTCGGGTTGAGGTGGGAAGGGTTGGCTCGTCATTTACTAGTAAATGCAAATAAATTGAAATAATATTAGTCACAAGTTTGAAATTATGAGTTTAATTTTTTTCGCTCAAAATGTGAGATTATTTTCTCATATCTAAAATAATAATAAATGATTTTGAATTCATTAAAGAGTGGCACTTACAAAGAACAACATATGTCGAATGAGGTAGATTAATCGCAATATTTACGACAAAAAATTATAAGAACATACAAAAAAAGTAATAATAAATTGGTTTATTTTATTTCTCATTTTATATTATTAGTAGTAGAGAAAGATATTAAAAAACGTTATTTAGAATATAATTTTAAAAAATATAACATTTTTAATGAATTGTGAGATCTTTTGTATTATTTATTATTATTATTTTAATTAATTGAGAGAAAAAATTAATAAGTTGACCTGCTTAACCCACAACCCATGATGGATTGGGTTGAGTTGGTAATTTAAAGGCCCGCCATATTCGTTGGTTGACTCGTCCCCCCCTCCCAACCTCCACCACCACTACCAAATGACAAGTTATAGTGGGTTATGGATTGACGGATCCCACCGACCCACCTTAACAGCTTTACATATTTACAAAAATTGATCAAAGAATTATACTTGATGAGAATGAATTTGCATTAACAAGAAGAATAAATAATAATATATCGGTGATTAATACTTTAGAAAGTTAATTCTCATCTTCTTTGACTCTGGGTACAAATAACTTAATAGACTCACTCCTTTTGTCATCCCTGAATTTATGAGTAAAAATGTAAAATAGATTGGCTCAGATCCAAAAAATTCGTTCCGTGGAGACACAAATTTAACAGTATTTTAGTACTACACATTAAAATATCATAAATGTGTTGAAAAATTATACTTACAAATTATCGTCAATTTTTTCTTTTTTCGTTTGTTCTTAAATAATTATACTTTTTCAAAACTTTTTCTTATAAAATACATTTTTACTATTTTACCTTTACCTTTTGTACTCACTTTAATCATGACCACATATTCAAGGGTATTAAAGAAAATCACACATTTTACCAATATTTATAATAAAATCAATTACCCCCTCCGTCCCAAAATTATTGTTGTACTTTAATTTTTCGTCCGTCTCAAAATAATTGTCTTTTTTGAAGAAAAAAAATTAAGATAACACTTTTACCAATTTATCATTACCTTTTCATTCTATTTTAATTATGAACCACAAACTACACATCAAAAACTAATATTAATAATCCAACCAAATGTGTTTTCTTAAACCGTGCACCAAATTAACCCGGGTGATAATTTTGGGACGAAGGAAATTTTTTTTCTTAAACAGTATGCCAAGTCAAAATAGACAATATTTTAAAAACGGATGGAGTAATAAATATAAAGAAAATTGTACAACTTTTGATACGACGTTTTCCGTGACTCATTTGTCTAATGACAAAGTTAATAGTAGAATTGTGTAACTCCATAAAAACTATCAAATTGGATTAATTATTACTCACTCCGTATTCAAATTATCATCATCCTTTCCTTTTTCATTCGTTCTTAAATAATTGTCCTCTTTTAAAAACTTTTCCTTTTTGAAAAATACTTTTACCACTTTTTACTCTGATTTTTTCTATTTATTTTAATTATGACCACATACTTAAGGATATTAAAGCAAACCACATATTTCATAAATATTTATAATATAGTTAATCATTTTTTCTAAGATAGATCAGGTCAAAGAGGATAATACTTTGAAAACGAATGAAGTATTACTTAAAATATTGTATTGGAGTTGATAGAAAATGTCAAATTTAAGTTTGTCCCACATGAGAAAATTAACAAAAATTTAGGAGGCATATATACAAACTCATGTCTACAAAGAAACAAGATTGTAAAGTATGGAGACTTTCCTCGTGCCCAACCGTGAGAGCACATTAATGAAGTTTTGCTTAATTTCAAGTCAAGCTGACACTGTTAAGGTAGTACTCCCTCGTACCAAAATTATTATTTAGATTGTCTCAACGCATAATTTAAGAAAATTATATTATTGATATTAGTTTGATGTGTAATTTATTTTAAAGTCCATATATATATGACTCATAATTAAAATAGGATGAAAAAATAAGAGTAAAATAGTAAAAATATTATCTAAAAAAAATTAAATAAAATAATAATTTTAAAACAAACGAAAAAAAAAACATAACAATAACTTTACAGAGATGTTTTTTGAATGGGACCTCATGACCCTACAGGGACACATGGATCTACCTACCTCCGGGTGGCATTAAAATTTGACCTGACATATATAGTCTTTGACCAAAAACCAACCAAAATTTGGTCAATAAAATTTGTTGGCATGTTAATGAATTTCTTGGTTATATGGGACCTCATTAAACCGGATAAAGTATTTTTTTAGTGTACAAATAGTAATCTACTCCATTTTAATAAATACTCCTACCTCCGGACTTCGTGGCTTTGACCATCACTAAATTTGTGTAGAATGATTTGTGGAAAAATTTTGGTCGGATTCTTTTTTAAAGTTCTTAACTTCAAAAATTTATAGTTTTTTTTTAATCGTAAAAAACTATTTTTTAAAATATTGTTCTAAAAATGTCATCATCTTCTTCAATAACTTTTTAAAAATCACAATTGTTCATAACGAAACGAAGATCAATATGCCCGATCAAATTACAGGGGTCGAGGGGGCAACGCCCCTAAATCTAGGGGGTTCGAGAACAATGCCCTGAAAAGTAAACGAGTTTTTAATTCGTGAAATACAAAACTATAATGGATATATGTTGTGTTAAAGAACGGTTTTTCGCCGATTTAACGCAGTCTGAGAAAAGAGGAAGAAGAAAAGAAGGCTTACGATTTACGAATGAGATAAAAGAAACAAGTGGAGGGCGTAGTCCAGTTCTTTATAATTTTGTATCGCGGTTCAAAAATTAATGCACTAAAATTGATGAATCGCGATTCAAAAATTGACTACTAATTAGACTATTAAATCGTGGTGCAAAAATTAATGCACTAAAATTGATGAATCGAAGTTCAAAAATAAACTAGCAATTACAGTATTGAACCACGGTGCAAAAATTAATGCATTAAAATTGATGAATCGCATTTCAAAATAGACTAACAATTACACTATTAAACCGCGATATAAAAATTAATGCACTAAAATTAATGAATCGTGACACAAAAATAGACTAGCAATTACACTGTTGAACAGAAGTGCAAAATTAATTCAATAAAAATTGATGAATTACAATTCAAAATAAATTAACTGTTACACTATTAAGCCGCTGTACAAAAAAATAATACGATAAAATTGATGAATCGCGATGCAAAAATAATGACTTCCATATCGCGCATATGGTTCATTAAGGGTATCATAGTTATTTTGTCACCAAAAATAATATTTTCCGATTGAAAATAAAAATGGTGTACTTTAACGATTAAAAATTTCAAAAAATAAACCGACCCACAATTTTTTCATGATTTATTTAATGGAATGTCCCACTCGACTTTGAGTTCGCTCTTATAAGATATAAATTCATTCGGAAAAATTACACACCAAGGGGATGGCCACAGGTAGGGATGTCAATAGGGGTGAAATTGGGACGGGACCCATCTCGATACCCCTCATCTCAATCTCGTCCCGATAGAATTCAAGATTTCAATATCTTTTCCAATTCTGTTCCCGATAAGTATCGGGACCCGACGAATCGGAATCCCAACTAGATAAAAATCTCGTAATCCCGACTATAATATTTATGAACAATATTTTCTGACACTAAAATATTTTTAAAACGTCTCCATAATGATTAAGATTTCAAACTGTATATTTACAAGTATACTTGAATATTACTTAATTGTGGTATTGCTGAATTTACCATTATGAACAAAATACACTCCACTCGCAGGAGAGAAGCTACACTAAGTGTAGAAACGTAATAGATAAAAAAAAATCACAACATTGTGAAAATAAATTTAACAAACATCATTAAGTAATTTTACCAAATACAAAATAGACATTGTTTAACACTCACAATATTTATTAAAAAATAAATTAAATAAAATAAAATATAATAAAATATAATAATAATAAATAGTCGGGACGGATCGGAATTCGGGAATCCCAACGAAATTGATGGTCGCGGCGGGTTGGAAATCCCAACGGGATTGATAATTATCCCGAATACCGTCCCGAAATAAGTCGAGAGGGGAAAATCCCAACAAAATCGGATTGGGATTTGTCGAGAATCAATAAATGTTGGGACATGATCAAGTCGGGCGTCGAGACGGGTCAAGAAAAACGAGATTTTTGTCGACCCTTAGATGTCCCTCTTTCACAGGGAAATGACACCTATTAATGAAACTTTCCAACTACATAGATAAAGGAAATACTTTCTGAAAGTTTAATATTTTTATAAAAAAAAAAAACCATTTTTAATAGGTCATTAGTAATAAAATGACAATTTCATATCTTAATTTTTGAAAGTTGACTTTTTAAGTGAAACATTATATATTAAACCTTTTCTTGATCATTTTTCGAGAGATAAATCAAAGAAATTGCTCCTAAAACAGGACTTAATACTACTTCCTATAAAGAAAAGATTAGAAGGTTGACATTCTTTAGAGCGAGGAAAAAATAACATTGATACTTAATACCATATCTATAATCTATGAATATACTTGACGCAACACTTTTTAATGACTTTACTAAAGTGCCCTTTGCCATTTTTAAAGGTTTTTTTATTGAATACCACACCTACAACAATGTTCTTTTACGTTGTTTAATTGAAAAATAAAAAAAAAAATGGGTCAAACATAACGTGGGAAATTCATTAGTCAAACACACCCTACTCACTGTATTTTCTCAACCATATTATAACGCTCATTCCACACTTCTTGCTACTTGTTCAACCAAAAATGACCTACATGCTCTTTTTACCTCAACAAGACAACACCCCACCCACCCAACCATGCCCCCGAGTGTGTGTGTGTGTGTGTGTGTGTGTGTGGGAGAGTCCAATCTGAAGCCGCGAAAAAAAAAGTTAGTTTATTAATGTGTTAAAGAGCAGAATGCCTAACAAGTTACATGATCAGCCTCGCGAACTGCAACGTTGATCAAACTCTACTAATTAGCTTGAAAGGGCGTGATTTATTATCATGCAAATCAAGTTTCACAACAATAAAATCCATCACAAGCGGATGGGTGTAAAAACTCATGAAACATTGCGCATGGTGTTTGTAAACAAACCGTAGCTCTAAACATTTTAGGGGCATACACATCAGTACATCCATATCATAAATGGCAACTGCAAATATTACATATGTTGCAAGCAAAATACAACTTCTACAAGATATATGAGAAATCTCCCAGTC
>CM028377.1:87750010-87791657 GCA_013146195.2 Codonopsis lanceolata | reverse complement strand
AGAGGTGAAGAATTGTTGAAACCACAGACTTCATTTGAAGCCTCGTTTTCTTCTTCTTTGGAACAGGAGAGATGGGCTCCTCCTCTACAACAACGAGGGGTTGATGAGGAAATAGGAGAAGAAGAATGGCAGCAGGCTCCTCCCCAACGGCCGGCCAGGGGCTATTGAAGAAGTAAGAGGGGAGATGAAGAAGAGATAGGAGAGGAAGGAGGAATAAATGGAATAAAGGTTTAGAAGGTTCGGATCGTTTGGACTTACGTTCTGAGGCGAAGGAAGCGAGTGCAGTTCGGCGATCTCAAAAGGCACATGGGTAGGAGCGAAGGAAGGCGTAGTCTTCTTTTCTTCTTGACTTGGGAGGCTGGCGGGGTTAGCGGCCAGCCAGTGAGGAAGAGATTTTTCTCTTCTTGGCAACGGAGCTCCTCCTCAGCGAGATGAAATCTTCTTTTTGGATGTTGTGGAGGGCGGGGTTGGCCAGTTTTTGCAATCCTGCGACGACTTCCTTTGAAGCTTCTTGTCTAGGCCTTAGCCATGAAGGCATCCAAGATTGTCTCGGGGTTGATTTTGAGGATCCTGAGAGGAGGTGGGTTATAGCATGGACTATGAGCGGAGGAGGAGACCTTCTTTGTGCTCGCTTCATTCTTGAGTTTGTGGTGGTCCGATGATGAAGGTCTTGGTGAAGCTGAATGGACTTGAGCCTTCTTTTTCTTTTTCAAAAGTTTACAGTGTTTAATAAATGACTGTTCGGCGAAGAAGAGAGTTAATAAAGAGGCGAGCGAATGGCCTCTTACGTTTGATAGATGCTTTGACAGCATCAACAACATCACACAGCAGCTCGAAGAGGATCTGTGCCCAGTTGAGACGAATGTTAAGGATGACATCAAAGGTGTATTCAGCTTGGTGCATCGTTGTCATCACGTCGTGAGTGCCATTCTTAAAAATCAAACTTTTGTCGAAGAGATGGCCGATGAAGTAGACGCGTCATCTTGAATAGTGTTCTCTTCATTTTTGCTTGAGCCTCCCAGGGGTGTTCTCCCCACGCATGTAAGACCGAGCATCGAGTCTTTCTCGGCATCGATGAGCGAAGAGGTCCATCGAACTCACTTACGCCGATAGTCTTTGCGATTCTAGATGCAGAGATGGTGATGGAGATGGTCCTGACAACAGCAGAGATGGACGTTTTGGATTCATTGATAATTGCCTTCTGGAAGAATTCTTCCGCTAGAAGGTTGTTGTAGTCGTCATCTTCCAACATGAATAGGGGCAGAATCTCGGATTGGTTGAGGTCGTCAACAATTTTGACCCCAGAGGCATAAGCTCAAACAGAAGCTTCATCAATGCACATTCCCGGATGATACATAGAGGAGGGCAGCTTCGGAATGGCAAGATCTGAGCTTTGAGCCTGTTCAGGAATAACAAAAGTAGAAGAAGATCCAGCCTGAAGAATTTCAAGTAAACAATTAGGGCAAAATCTTGGAAACTCGAAATTTGAGCAAAATATACCGTTAAGCCCTAGAAATTTTCTAGATATCACATGAAATGTCTTAGACAAGCGGAACCTCACACAGAAAACTGAAATTGATGTTTAATAAACAGTAATCTGTAGCTAATACCAGCAATAAGCGATATATTATAAATTTTAACGAAATATTGGGCAATAAATTTTATGAACAGTCAACAATGGCGGATTTACAGGTGAAGATATATAAAATCATGCTTACACCTTAGTGAGTGAGTTGAGGTTAGATTTTGGAAGATCTTCTAGTTCGTACTCCAACATGAATGTCACCAATGATTTGAGAGATTGGATGGTCTTTACATGTTCTTGTGACAGCAGGAATGTGATGACTTACTGTTGTTTCTTCATGACGAGGTTCAGAAGGAGGACTAGGAGGAAGATCAGCTGTGTCTTGACGAGTATTTTGTTCAGAATTTGATTCAAAGGTGAGTTGAAGAAAAGGATTTTCAGGTTCAAAAGCAATGGGTTCTGGATTGGAGTTTTCTTGAGCAGGGTTGAGGTCTTCTGGTGACCCATTTGATAAGAGATGATGGTCAGGGATAATTGATTGAGTTGCTGGAGATCGATTAGGTGTATGAGAGGATGATAGTTGGGAGGTACCTGTCTCAACATCAACAAAATCATCAGCAACATTTGGAGCCACTTGTGGCTCTAATAAATCAAATTCATCAAATGAGACATGAACGGATTCAACTATTTTTAAAGATCTTTTGTTGAAAACCCTGTAAGCCTTGGAGTGTAAAGCATAGCCCAGAAATATACCTTCATCGGCTTTGTTATAAAATTTGCTTCTGTAGTCATTACCATTGTAGACTACGAAACACTTACAGCTGAAGATTTTAAAAAATCCAATGTTTGGGGCTTTACCTCTCCAAAGTTCATAGGGTGTTTTACCGTGAAATTTGTTGATCAAAGATCGGTTCTGAGTGAAGCAAGTTGTGTTGACGGCTTCTGCCCATAAGTGTTTGGGCAGCTTTGCTTCAGCAAGCATAGTTTTAGCAACTTCGATAAGTGTTCTGTTTCTCCTTTCTGCTACACCATTCTGTTATGGTGTCCTTACTGCAGAGAAATTGTGACCAATGCCATGATCATCACAATACTTTGCTATTCCATTATTTGTGAACTCAGTACCATTGTCTGATCTAACGTCACTGATTTCATCAAGTTTTTGTGTTTGCAGTCTTCTGAACAACGTTGTAAGAAGATCGTATGTGTTTCAAGCCTTCTACTAGAGAGATTTTTCCTATGGAGAGATTTCCTCGAATGATGGATCCGTAGCCAATAGTTCTTCCTTTAGCATTGTCTCCAAAGATGACTGGAGGGCATTCTGCTTCAGAGATGTTAGATAGAAGGCAAGATTCTCCGGTCATATGTCTTGAGCATCCACTGTCCAGATACCATACATCTTTCTTCTCTGAACTTGAAGCAGCCATGAAGCACACCTGAGATATAGAGATAGGAAAATCATGGTCCCCTTTTATTTTCTTATGGGTCAAAATGGTTAGCGTATTTTTGGAACCCATACTTGCCTGACTTTCGGAATAGGGGATCCATCAGGCTTCATGATGGATTTCAGCAGACATTCATGGACCAAGTGGCCAAAACATTTGCAAAACGTACAGTGATGGAAATTACAAAAGTCTGTTTGATCATGCTGGGTGTTGATAGGCTTTTGAACATTTTTCTTAACAACAACTTTTGATTTAGCAGTCTTGTTAACAGCAAGCTTAGGGGCATCTGTGTGAGGCTTCTTAAGTCTGTACTCAGCAGTCTTTGCTTTGGCAAAAGTATACTTGCTGGTAGTAGACTTCGATACCTCATACATTTTACCTTTAAGCTTGGTATCAACATTATGTGTAGCAGCAGCGCCATCGGTAGTACTGTTGATGAATCTGATAGGTTTGAGCAGACTCTTTGTGAGACTTGAAACAGCAGCCTTTGCTTTCACAGAGGTGCTGGTGGAGGGCCGTTGAGAGTCTACACTACCTTTAGCAGATTTCTCTCCAGCAGATGATTGCTTTGCTTTTGAAGCGTCATTGTTCTTGATTATTTGAACCTTAGGGTATTTATACGGAGTAGCAGTATATCCAATTCCTTGTTTACCCTTGTTAGGCTTCCGATATTGTGCGAGAATATTGTTTTGCCTTTGTAAAATGTTCTTTTCTTGTTCGGAGGTTGCCGAGAATTGCTTTTCTGAGAAACCTAGCCCGATTTTATCGTCGTGGGCTTCGATCTCCTAGAATTTGATCAAAGGCAGTAGTTGAGTTATTCCACGAGTTGATGGTCTTTTGTAACTCATCTTTCTCGCCAGATAGCTCTTTGGCATGATCAATAAGGCGGCAACCTTTTCATTGAAACTTGTTCTCTTCTTTTAACTTGATACTTTCTTTGGACTCCATGGAGATTTTTAACTCGGCTTCCGGCATGGATTTCTCGATTCAAAGCTTCTCATGATTTTTAGCTAACTTAACATAGGCCTTTCTAAATTCATTGAATTCCTCAGCATGTCTGAGCATCCTTGAGGATTTCTTCTTTGAAGGCTCTTGAGAAGGTTGTTCAATGTTAGCTTGAAAAGAGTATTTAACTTCACTATCACGAGTCATAGGTGGGAGGTGACTCTAGAGCAACAAGGCAAATGTGTGCACTCTGCTCGGTGAGTCATCACTATCATCCTCATCGAGAGTCAGGGTTTCAAACCAAGTAGATACATGGTTTTCTTCTAAGTCCTCAGCCAGTAGACCTCTATGTTTAGAAAATGATTTAGAAGGTCTTCTTTTATAAGCTTCATATTTTGGCTTAGGACATTTAGAAGCAAAGTGACCAGGCTTCCTGCAGTTGTAGCAAACTAACTCATTGTTTTGTGAGCTTTTAGCGAGACTTTCGAAAGTCTGGTTTCTTCCTTCTTTTGTTAAATTTTGAGAACTTTTGAAACTTCTTAACGAACATGGCAAATTGCTCGTCAGAGAGAATTTCATTCTCATTTGAAGAAGTAGATGGTTTATTTTCTTGGGCAAGAATTTCCTGAGAGATAGCAGAAAAGGAAGGAAGTTTAAAATGTTTGTCATGTTCTTGAGCTTGAAGCAGTTCTTGCTCATAGACAGTTAAACTTCGCATACAAACTTAAGAGTGCATGGAGTTCAAGTCTTTGGACTCTTTTATAGCGATGGTTTTAACATGCCACAAACTTCCTAAAGAAGCTAAAAATATCATATTTACTTCCTTAACACTATATTCTTTTCCTAAGGAATAACAGTATTTACTACCTCACAAAATGCATGTAGGCTTGTCGTAGAGTCTCCTTAGGGTCCTTTATGAAGGAATCAAATTGTTGAATGTAGTTGTACTTTCTGTTGTCTCTGGTGGGCAGATCTCATTCAAGATATTCCACCAAGGCTTCCCACATTTCCTTGTCGGTTTTGCATCTGATAATTTGTTGATATGTGCTTGTGTCGACAGAGCTGGATATGATGTGTATAGTTTTATTGTCGAGTTCAACGAGCCTCCTTTCTTCGTCTGTCCATTCATTCATGGATTTAGGTATCTCGGGAGGTCCAGCTACTTTCGGCAAGTAGGTTGGGCTTCATTGGAACATGAGGACTGTTAGAACACATTGCCACAAACGGTTGTCAATAGAGTTCATGTATCTCATAACTTTATCTTTCCAGACTTCGAAGTGGCCTTCGTCCAATATTGGGACGTGGCTGGTATTCGAAGTAGGCAGCATATAGTGAGCCATAGGATCTATTCGCAAGAGGTTAATCTTGGAAAAATGAATTTTCAAAGAATTAGGCTCTGATACCAATTGTTGGTCCCGGAGTAGGCTCAATCTAGGCTAGAAGGGGGGGTTGAATAGCCTAGTTGTGTTTTTTTATAAAACTTTTCCAAGCACTTCTGAATGATTTCTTAAAAGGATTTTACTAGAAGTGTTAATGCAGCGGAAAACTAAAGAGGTTCTGAACTGACTGGTAGGCTTCTTAAATATAACACAGATTCAGTAGTGGTCTTTGATAAGTAGCAGCAGTTAATAAAAATATAGAAAGCAGATCGGGCGAACGACACGAGTTTAGAAGTGGTTCGTACTATGAATAGTACTACGTCCACTACCAAAGTGGTTAGCTTTGGATTTTAAAAAGTGCACTTGTTTATCCACTAGGTTTATAAGTAAGATCTCTAATGGATCGTGTACAAAATGAGTTTTCAACCAAGTGTATAATGGTGAGAGAAACAATCAATGATTAATTGTTTTCTCGCGTGCTAAAATAAAGAACAGTTTTTAAAAGCAAACTAGATGAAGCTGAAATGGAGTAAAGGCGAATCTGCGGCTTCGAAGTTTGGTGAAGTGTTAGTTCTTGTCCTTTTGATCTCTTGAATGCTTGAGTGTTGAAGATGAAGCTTGAATGTTTAATACGCAAGTGTTATGTTTTCAGATCTTCAAAACTTGAATAAATACCAGAGAGATCTTTTGGACCGTTGGACTGAGGCAGAGGGAACTGTGTCCAACGTTCTATTGCATTGAATGCAATTCGGCGCTTTGGGGGATGTATGTGGCACAGTCATCAGAGATGCAGTGTGTGCAGAGAAGACATTCCCGAATAGAGTAAGGTTTCAGGTTGTAGGCGTTGCAGCTGTGAAAGTCTTCTTAGCCAAAAGAGGTAATGTCTTCAGACTTCATGATTCAGGAGACAGACTGGACAGTTGTCAGTATGTAGTTGACTTCTTTGAAGTGAAATGTGATGAAGATATTTTGACTAGATATTCCAAGAAAATATCTAAATTACACGTTATGTGACATAATTCCATGTTTTGGCTAGTCTTGATTTTTCGCTCTTGAGCAGACTTCAAGTCTGCTGTTCTTCCAAGGGTGCTGTTGAAGCCTGCTTATCCGCGCCTAAACTAACATTAAACAGTTCTAATCAACCTTGATTCTGAGACAGTTGCCACACTAATTGGTACGCAGACCTATTAACCACTGTACAATAGAATCAGAAGATGACTCAACCAAATCTAGAACCTATGAGAGTCAACACTCTATCAAATTCTTTTTTGACTCTCATACGATACTTACTCTCACGCCAGAGTGGTTTCGCGAGGCCAAGCCTTGCACTCCCACTAAGGTGATTTCGTGCTCTTAAACAGGTTCAAGGAAGCAGATCAAGCCCAGATATCTTACACATCAATCGGACGGCCCAAGACTGATTTTTTCTCACATCAGTTTGGTTCCGTTCCCGGGAAACGAAACTTTAAAACTCTCTCATCAGTTTTTCCGGTAGCTTTTCGACAAGCGGTATTATTTCAATGGTTGGTAAAGGTACTCTACTGGATAAACAATGATTACCGACGGAACATTTCCGTAGGTAAATTATATTTTCCGTCGGTAAAATTCAATTACCAACGAAATACTCGTCGATGCGTTGTCGGTAATTCTTTGTCGGGAGATTTTCGTCGGTGATTACCGGCGAAATGTCATAATACTTTGCGTCAAGTAATTATATTCCGTCGGATAATTACCGACGGAAATTTTAAATAGGTAAAATTATTTTCCGTCATTAATTACTGACGGAAATTTCCGTCGGTAAAATTATATTCCGTCAGTAATTACCTACGGAAATTTCCGTAGGTAATTTTATATTCTGTCAGTAATTACCAACGGAAATTTCTGTAGGTAATTTTATATTCCGTCAGTAATTACTGACGGAAATTTCCGTAGGTAAAATAATTTTCCGTCGATAATTACCGAAAGTCCGTCGATATTAAAATTTCGAAACCTATTCAATAAACCCGACTTCCGTCGGTAAAATTGAAAAATATTTGCAAAAAAATATGAAAATTTTGTCGTTTTGTCATTTTGGTAATTTTGATCTAACACATTGTATAAAGGAAGGAGATCGAATTCCAAAAACATAAAACATTCAAAAGATACAAAAAGTTAATATCAATCCCTAACTTACATACCTTTAACATCAAAATGTCATCATAACATCATTCCCTTAACAAAAACTAAAATAGTATTTGTCCAAACTATCGGGGTGGAAACATATCTCGCATAAAGGAAGAAGGGGAGGGAGTACTAGGTGACGAGGAGGCTGATCGGTTGTTCATGAATGCTTCCATATGTGCCTTTATCTCGGCCATCACGCCACTTTAGCAACCACCGGTGGAAGCCATTTGGTTGGAAACGACCTTCTTTGGATGATCTACCATCGAAGGCTCCCCACGAGGGTACAAATAAGGAATCGAGAGGATGGGGCTTGGCATGCGGCTCATAGCGAAGACGTTCCTTATGTTGAGGAAGAACTGTCCCAACACTCCAGTCAGGTTCAAGCGAGTCAGTGAGATGCTCGCGAAGTAATCAACGAGCAGCGGGATCGTGCTCGTGACCTCAGGACTCAGCTGAGCCGTCAGCGAGAGAGTGAACAGGGTAGCCGGGCGGCCTCACCCGGGTAGAATAGGCTGCGGCCTGTTATACGAAAAACACACACGGGCAAGATTACCTGGTCAAACAAGTAATACAGTGATAAAGTAAAGTATCGAACCCACAAGGAAGCAATTTGGTTGTTTTTTTTATGAATACCAAACACATTGCAATCTTGATTATATTTAGACGATCGATTTTGCGTGAATTAACTAATTAATTAATCTAAAACAAAAAATTAAATAAAGCAATATTAAAATGAGATTGACTTCAATGAGAGATGATCTAGGGTTTTGATCTTCAATTGGCTCTTCCGTTGTGATTTAATAAGGGATTGCTATTAAAACTATTCTATTTTTTTGGAAGTCAGGGATTCAAAAATCACCGTTAAGAGCTTTCGCTTCATATAGCGATGCTAATTAAAAGTATAAAATCACGGGCTTTCGCTACATATGAAATTAACTAATTAATCGCTTTCAAACACAAAACCCCAATTGACTATCCTAAAAAGGATTAATAGCATTGACTAACCCAACTCAAGGACAACTATGTTGTATTTTCCAAAATTTCAAAATCATTTTCATGCATTAAGCAATTTTTAAAATCATGTAAAGGGTGATCAAATCAATATAAGTATTAAGAGCACAACATAATACCAAAAAAATTAGTGAATAGCAATTAATAGCAACACCCCAAATTAAAATCACAACATCCAAACCAATTTATATCAAAACCTTAGGCAAATAATTTAGTTCATCATGTTAAGGAAATAAATCATGTCTTCAATCAAAAGTATTATCATTAAATAAAAATTAAAGTGCATAATACTTTACAATGGAGGAGATGATTGAAATTCCTTAGCTTCCTTGGCTTGATCCAAAATGGAGTGAAATGGAGGATGAGGAAAATGGGAAATGGCGGCTGCTTCCTCTTGCTTTCCTTTCTGTTCAGTTGTTTTTGATGTCCAAAAAATTCCCTTGCCCTCGAAACCTTTCAAAATTTTGCTAGGGCAATGAACAAACAAGGAGGGGCAAATTTGGAAGTTTGATGGAGTTTTGGGGGTAAATTGGGGAAGGAAATAGGAGTCGGGTCACTTGGGGGGGTTGGGCAGGGGTTGGGCCCAGAAGTCAGCGTGGATGTGAGAGAAAAAAGGTTTGGGACGCGGGTGTGAGGGTTCCAGTCACGACCAGCGCTCGCGCTCCGCAGAGAGGGGTGCAGCGTCTTGAGATGCGGGACACCACCGCTTCTCTGGGTTCCACCCTCCCTTGTTTAGGGAGGGCGAATCAAAAGTGCGAGAGGAGTGTTGTCTATGTTAGCGCGTTGGAATGCGTCTCGGTTGCCTTTAGTGGATTTTTTATCCAATATGGGAACTAATGGTTTACCACATCAAGTTATCCATTTTTTAGGGGATACCAGGATATGAGAATGCATTACCCTTTCATTCTCATTTTTCCTTTTTAGGAAAAAACTGAAAAGTGAAAAAAAAGGATATTGCGACCCCCACTATGGATTTTATTAAAATAGCCTTATGGCCCGCTTTATCACTATAGGAGCTTTGTTTCCGCATGAAGTTATCCCTTTTTGTGATATCAGATATGAGAATACATTAGCCTTTCCATTCCCATTCTCCCTTTGTGAGAACGAAAAGTGCAAAGAAAGAGTGTCATGAGTCCCCACCGGATTCGAAAGTTTTAGAGTCGCCATCTTTATTTTTATGGCAAAAATAAAGCAAAACCATAAAAGAAATAAAAATAAACCGTAGAGAAAACGGGTTCGGAGAAGGTTACGAAAAGGTGCTAGGCACCCAACTCGCCATTTCGGTCTCAAAAGTGGTTTTTGGTCAAGTATGCTTATTCTTATATTTATTTAGCAAATAAATAAAGCATTAAAAGACAGAAATTAAAACAAACATACATCCGTGGCTACATTATTTACGTATCGTGACCATTTCTTACAATAATTACAAATGTACTTAAAAATATTTGGCCATTATAACGCTTTTACATAATATTTCCTATTCTAATCCGTCTAGTAATCGATTTTATATTGACTTCATTGTAGCCGGATTTAAATAATAACTTTAAAATAATAAATGAACGTAAAAGTAAATAAATAAAATAACGCCCTTAAAGGCTTTACCTTTTAGAGCGGTAGTGTGCTACCTGTCCTTCGTGAGTAAGAAGTCTTTTTGTTGTTTGTTGTGTGGTTGTTGTTTTGATTTGGAAGCAGTAACCGGCTATTTTGGTGATTTTTGGCTAGTCTACTTTGGGCAAGAGTGACAGCCTTATTTTGGTAGGTTTTGGCCTTTTGGTTGGGCGAATATCGGCTTTAGTTTTGGTTTTTCAAATTTACCTCGCAGTAACGACTTACTTTGGGATTTTGGTTGGGAAGTGAGGTGGATACCTAACAACTAGGCTAGGGATCACTTATAACCGTGAATATTTATTTTGGCGGAGTTTGGACGGGGTTTGGAGACTTTAGTGGGCTTCACTCACCTATCTCACACCTCTCGCTACTTGGCTTCGTCGAGGCAGCGAGAGAGAGCTCCGGCGCTTCGTTGCTTCGAACAATTTTGTGAACAACGGAGAAGGAGGCGAGACCTCTTATTTATAGGTGGGAGTGAGGAGTCATCGGGTTTCGATTTCCTTGGCCGCTTCCGTTCGGTTACAGTGACTTCAGCAGGTTGCCAATGCGTTAGCGAGAGACTTGTTCACCTTTCGGCGTCATAATGCTTCCCTTGGCGGCGCCCAAGGCCCTTTAGGCGCGCCAAGCCCACTATTCAGGTTTGATTTTGACACTTTCACCCCTCGATTCTTGTTTGCGCATCTGCTTTGCCTTTCGCATTTTTAACTCCTGAACTTGACATTTGTTAAGTTTGAGCAGTTCTTGATATCACATGTCGAGTCACATACCGAGTGCGAAATTGGGGTGTCTCTGAGCCCCTCAGCGATGGAGTCTACGGGTAACCCAAGGCTTACTAAGTAGGCGAACATCGTTGATAAACAATAGACTCTCCAATTTCGTTCATTTTAAAATAGAGAAATGCAATTGGTAGCGGTTATAATGCACAATTTATCATGCTATCCAAACTCCATAACCTAGACATATTTAGTCGGTTATAAAGGTTATCGTAGTTTTAAGCGGATATGAATTTAAAAGCTCGATGGTCGGACCTACTAGTGTAGAGCGCCTACGTATTCCTTATTAAAGGAAATCGGACCAAGCGTAGTTCGGGCCAAAAACACAAACTACAACCAAACGAGGATGTCATGTTCTTCGGGTCAAGACCGATCGAGAACAACCGAGGAAAAAAGATTTTGTGTTTTTTCGAAAAAGTCGTATTCAACTTGATTGAAGCGGCCATCAAATACGGTATGAAGATTTGAATGTTCTTGGGAACCACATTTCAACAGGTTAATACCTTGTCATTGAAACATGTTAAGAAGAATTTTCAAAATCATGTCGGCTGGTCAATACCTTGTTCCAAACATAACGAGAAAACTTTCAAATTTCGAGCACTTTCGGCCAGATAAAAATCGTAGTCGAGCACGACAAATAAAACTTTCTTCAAATTTTCGAAAATTGTGAAGTAGAAAATATTCTTTTTCCTTTCCTTTTTTTCTCGCTCTCTTTGTTTTTTTTCAAATATTCCTCTTTTTTGTGTTTTTGAAATATTCATCTTTTTTTTGTTTTTTGTTTTTGAAATATTCCTCTCTTTTTTAAAAGCAAACTTTCCTTTAAAAAGGAAAATTATTCCAAGGTTCGGGGTAGAATCTTGTGCGACTTACCTTTTCGCTTGGGGTGGGCTGTCGGAGTCGGTGATCTTGGCATTTACGCCACTCGCCTTTTAGGCGGGGACTTTATTATTCTTTTTTCTTTTTTTTTTTCTTTGCAGAAAATTATTTCTATGTTGACTTTGTGGTCGCTAGGGATATTATTTTCTTTTTGTCCTCGATGGATGACCATTAATTTTTGTTAACAAGATTAACTTTGTTAACCCCGTTATCTTTCGAGGACCATTTGGAAATTCTCGAAACTTGAGGACTAAAGTGTCGCGCTTCAAACTTTGGAGGGAAAAGGAAAAATTCCCTTTTCCTCACCATCATGGGCGGGAGTGAGGAGAGGAGCTACCGCTCCTCCTTTTCTTCTCCTTCTTAGCCCGGCGCCATTGTTCTTTACGTTTTCTTTCCTTATTTCTTTAATTTTGCTCCTTTTCTCAATTTTCTTACGCCAATTTTAGTGTTTTGTTTAGCAGATAGCATCTTCTTCTCGATCCGAGGAGGGAAGGCTCCCATGCACCAGAATCTGAGAGGAGGAGAGCCTCCTCGCGTAGTCGGGAATAAGCTCAACTCACGGTATTCGGCGATGATTGGGGCAATATCTTGCGAGATCGGGACACTCACGTGTCCAATCTTCCTCCACCACATGAAGTTTCTTTCTTTGAGATTTTCTGGCTATTTTGAATCGCTAAATTTGCATTGTTTGGAACTTTTGGAGCACTCCTGACTTTATTAGTAATGCATATGCATGTCCTATTTATGCCTACATGATGTAATTAAGTGATGATGCATGAAATTTATATGATTTATTTTTGCAATGCATGATTGAACTAGTGGTCACTATTTGACCCTACTATGCATGATTTATATTATAAATGCAAATGAGGCTATATGATGCATGTTTTACACTAAAACATATTTTTGCATGCAATAGAATCACGAGACGGACTTTTCGGAATACAATTTAAATTTTTTAGAAAGCATTTTCGGGCATTTTCGGATAAAAATGGGACAAAACAGATATATTTCATGCCCTTAGATTCATTTTTCATGCATGCAAATCTGCAGGGACATAGTAAATGCCATAAAAATATTTATTTTGATGATTGGTGGCACTTTTATCTTCTTTTAGCGTACCTCTATATGGCTTATTGGACAATGAATGCATATATAATGGATGCATGAACTACTTTATTTGATGCAGATGTAATGCAGAACAATTATGGGATGATGCATGAATATTTTCATATTTTATTATGTACAGGGTAAATGCAGTTTAACATGCATGATGCTTAGGATGCAAAAATAACTATTTAAATGCAAAACAAATTACACATAATTTTTTTAATGTTGTTTTTTTTATAAATATTTTTTTTTCATAAATACTTGTTGTAAGGATGTAAAAGAATATGGTACGTATGTACAACATATAGACTTTTTATTTTATTTTTATTTTATTTTTTTTTTCGCATATTTTCGTAAAGAATGATGTTTAACGAAACTAAATGTTTATTTACATGTGAATTTATGTACATGTATAAAATGGTATGTGTTTACTTAAAAATTATTTTATGTTTACTCACATTAAAAAAATTACTATTTTATTACATGAACAAGGATTTTTTTTTAGCATCTT
Source organism: Codonopsis lanceolata (assembly GCA_013146195.2). Classification (NCBI taxonomy): domain Eukaryota; kingdom Viridiplantae; phylum Streptophyta; class Magnoliopsida; order Asterales; family Campanulaceae; genus Codonopsis; species Codonopsis lanceolata. Next base: position 87,778,314 of record CM028377.1, on the reverse strand, counting down.
TGCAAAAAAATTTTAAAATTTATGAAGTACAATGCATGCAACATGTTTATTATCTATTCATACTTATTTATTAAAAGGCGTACAGAGAGAAGGAAAATAATAATGGGAAGTGACTTACCTTTTCCTCTTCTTTCTTTCCTCTTTTTTTTTAGATTCGCGAGGGCAATTCACGAGGGTGCGGGCAACATGTGCCAACGTCGCGAGATTTATGCCATGTTGCAGAGGCGAGCAGCGGCTATTGGTGGAGGGCTCGGTCTTGGTGTCTTTATGCATTCTTTCACCCATTTCACCGCATTACTTGCCCATCTTCGATGTGCTCGGGGACTTACGGTGGGACACCACCCATACCTTTCACTTCGGTGGGGGAGGCGACCATGACCCGTGCGATTTTGCCGCGATCACGGGCATTCCTACCAGCATAGGGAGACCACGGCTCTGATTTCTCTCTCGTCGGCGTAGGGAGGAGGTAGTGGACCTCACGGGTTTTGAGCCGAATTTAAATCGGCGGATGAGATTCTTATGGCGGCGTTCGGAGCGGCTTCTGCAGCAATGTCGGGCGGGTGCCGCTTGAGTGATGATGTGCTCTGCCGTGACTCGAGTGGCAGAGCGTTTCTATTTTCTTTCTTGGCACATCGCTCTTTGCCAACTCCTCTACCTCCACGAGGGTTTCCGTCTGGCATGTCGGCAGCGGATTTTGATCGGATCCTTTATATGGTGGGGACGGCGAGGCTTGGCGAGCGAATTATATGCTTCTATGGATAGGGACCTCTAGAATGACTCGCCGACTACGAATGGGTTTGCCCGTGGGAGGTACATGCCTTTTCGCTTTTCTTTCTTCTCTCTTTTTTTATGTATACTTTTTTTTAATTTTTTTTCGGCACATAATTTTCTTTTGCTCTCTCTTTTTTTTTTTTTATTGATAACATGTATATATATATTTTATTTTTATTTTTTTTGGTCTGGGCCTTCTCATTTTTCACATTTTCGCGGGTCCTCTCATTCGGCGAGTTTACCGGCCTCCTACTTGTCCCGATGCGTTGATAATAACGAGGGTTGATCCGTGAGGCGGTGGTTGTGAGATAGGGAAAGAGTCTTTGGAGGCGGATTATTAGCTCGAGTCGTGATACAGTACGGTGCACTTCCTTCCTTGGAGGGTGCGGAGGGCCATTATGTTGTTACTTTGATGCTCAACCCGCATCGCTACCGGATTGATGGTTTCCATTATGGTGGATTCTTTATATATGGGCGGCGGGTGAACCGTCGGCATCGATGCATTTTAGTAGCTCGGTGGTGCCTCCTCGGCCTCGCTTTCGGGTGATAGAGCCGTCGACGCCCAAGCAGTATCGATGCTGGCGAAATACCTCATGCCGCGACAGTTATCGGTGATGGCGTATGAGGATTTCACGAGATTAGTCTTTGCATCCCTTTTCTGCTCTGTCGCGCCCGAGGCGGCATTCGATGCTTTACGCCCAAGCGGGGCCGTCTACTTCATCTCGGCGAGAACGATGTTTCTGAGGAGCTATGATGATATCTTCTCTACCTTCCGATATCGGTGGGGAGGTGGCATGGTAGAGGGTTCTTCCGATGTCGAGATTCGAGGCGTCGTGTCGGGAAGCGAGGCTCGTTCGGTGACACATTCACCTTTATTGTCTCTCTTCTATATTTTATATATATATTTTTTATATACATATATATATATATATATATATATATTTTTTATATATATATACATATATATTATATATATTTATTTTTTTTTTTTTGAGACTAACATATGTCCTTTTTTTTTTTTTCTTTTTTTTATAGGTGAACGTGTCCACTTATAAGAAGGCAGTCATGGGGCTTTTTCAAGATATAGCAAGCTTTGTCGAAACTTGCTGATGAATTTTCTTGCGCGGGGGAAGCAAAGATGTGGCGGTGGCCTGTGACGCGTCGAGATGATGATGATGGCGATGATGATGATGATGATGATCGGGTCGATGCATGATGTCGGTCGAAGGAGAGGTCGGGGATATAGAATCGGTGGCACAACGGGTCCCCAGGCTGTTAAGGGTGGTGGCTTTTTAACAGTCGGTCGTCCCCGAGCACATTAGCTTCAACCGGTTCTGCGAATATTAGTATCTTTTCTTTTTTTTTTTTTATATTATTTTTTTGTAAAAGAAACATGTACGGACATTATGGTATAATGCAATATAATGTATACGATGCAATATATTACACATGCAAAAATAGATTCACACAGAAAATAAAGCTATAACGGACATCTAAGAGGTAATGGCATGATGTACTTCAAGAAAGGAAGTTTATGAGAATACACCTTTGGATCTGAGTGGGCTTTTCGGTGTGTTATCGAACCGGAGGAAAATGGCCGCATCCTTATTATTTCGGTGCCCTTGGCTATTGAGCGTGCTCGTAGCCACCTTTCATAACCTCTCTTTCTTTTCGCGATCAATCAGTGGAGCAATGAGTGTCGGAAAAATTAAACCGAGGATACCGTAGCGAAATTTCACAACGGAGACACTTGGCTGGCGGCCATAAGGCTATGGCATGGCGCCTGGGGCTTCTTTGGTGGCGCCATAGCTTCTTGTCATGCCAGCAAATGTTCACTTTACTATTCACGCATTATGCACTGAACTGTCCGTTTTCTCTATTTTCGGTATAAATTCAGACGGAGATCAACCTGATTCTTCACCAATTCACTTCATCCATTTTCTTTTAACATTCACCAGCTTCTTCCTGTCCTGCCATTGCTCTTCTTAGCCACATAAAATCCCTTGCATTTCTCTTTATAAATGGCCACTCGTATTCCTACGGCTCTGGAAATTAAGATTTACAAGAATGCCCTGGATTTTTGGATCCTTTCTCTGCGATCTAACGAGAGGGACTGGTTTGATCATCTTTTCGAGTTCAGGTGCCTTCTATCTTGGCGGAATGTTATTATTAATTGGGACATGTTGAGGGGAGCCACTAGGTTTTGGTCTCCTCGGGACCATTTATTTAACCGGGATGAATGAGATGTGTCCTACTTTTGAAGAGTTACGCGATGCTTGGGGTGTCACCTACTCGTCATATCGCGGTACCCGCCTACAGAAGGCGTCCATATATGGCTATCCGGGAGCTTTTTAATCTACCCGCAGTGCTACTCCGTGGATTCTTCAATGGGGAAACTTTTAATTTGATGGTTCTTCCACGGAACCTTCACGTAATCTGAGGGAAGATGATGTAGCTATATCTATCTGCGGTGTAGGGGCGGCCCTCTTTCTACATTTGGTAGGGAGATAGTTGATAGTAGGTCTACCCGGATTTGTCGATGCGCGGGTCGTTGACCTGGCATTACAGGCTCGAGATCGCCGACTAAACATTGTCCCGGTGATTTTGGCGGAGACCTTCGCGAGCTTGAATGCTTTTGCTACTGGTGATGAACTGTTCCCTACCGGTAGCCCCATTCTGGTTCATATGTGGCTAGAAGAGCATTTCCTCTCAGGTTCGAGGCTCCCGTACCACATGGAGCTCCTATGACCCATCACTATATGGCATGCGTGGGCATTTTCTCGACCAATTATTCGAGATTGATTGGGTGATCACTTTATCGCCGGGCTCGATGGACATAATCGGGTCATTCGCAATTGGGAGATCCGACTCTTTCTTCGACATTCCGATGAGTATAGTCAAGTAGTCATGTTGGGTCTTCATCGGACTTCTTTTTATAAACCGGACCGGATCTTGCGATAGTTCGGAAGAGAGCAAGTGATCCCGGACACTACTCCTATATACATGGGATTGGAGCTTCTGGACGAGGGCTTGGGTCCCGCTATTCAGAGGCTTATGGCTCGGAGATGCGAAATTTGGAGGTAGCATACCCATGTCGACTATATGCTTACGTCCCTGGGTATTTGGCATGGATCATGGTAGCCGAGCTGGCGAGGAGTCTCGCACTATCCGGGAGGCGAAAACACTTGATGGGTCGTCATATAACTAACGGAGTGGATGCTCGCCTGTTGGAAGTAGGCAAGGACATTGATAGCTCAGGGTTAGTTGTTCCTCAGGCCCTGGAGGCATAATTCAGATGGGTACATGGCCTTAATACTCGGACGGCACCTGGACCGGATAATGCGGGTCCCAGTAATACATCCCCGAGATGGAGCGATGTCGGTTGCGGCATAACCCATAGAACAAGTAGGCGCTTCTCCTCCTCGAGGCCCGGTTGGAATGCGGCTCGAGGCTGGTGGTCACGAGCCTCATGGCTAGCTTAGCAAGCGAGGCGGGACAATCCCTTTTTTTTTTTTTTTTTTTTAAGGAAGCGAGGCGGCACCTCAGAATTTATTAAAAATAAGAAAACAATACAAACTTGAGGGGGACAACCAGCCTTGCCCTTATAAACGGGAGGACGGAGGAGCCTGACCTCGAAAAGGAAATTACACAAATTATCTTTTGGAAATAAGAGCAAATTAAAAGAACACTCAACAACACATAAAAATCAGCCCGACCGGAAAGAGTGGAACCCAGACCTGTCCATGTCTATCAGAAGCTTGACCCTTCCAGGAATCTCCACTATAGATGAAAAAATACGATGGGATTTATGATCATGAGCAATACTAGCAAGACAATCCGCCATTACGTTCCCTAAAAACATGAGAAACTTTGAACTGACGGGCAAAGACACTGCATTCCCGCAGCTCATACACATATTTCCAGGGAGTATGATGATTATTCATGATAACGTTCACAGCCACAAGAGAATCTGTCTCCACATCAACATTAGACAAACCCATAGAGTCGCATAATGCCAGACCATCACGGAGAGCCCAAATCTCAGCCTTCATATTTGTACCCCAGTTATAAAAATTCGAGAATGCCCGGAGAGGCAAACCAAACGAATCTCGGATAACTCCACCGCCCGTGCAAATGCCATTCCTAGCTGAACCATCTGTATTCAATTTAAACCTACCATGCATAGGGAGATCCCACTTCAACCAAAGCCCAGGCCGAGCACAAGGATTCTGGATAGGAATAGAGGCAGCCATCATGTGCATAGTCTCATGAACACCACTCACAGTCTTCGGTTTATACAAGGATATCATATCACGAAGGTCGCCCATTATGCGCTTAAAAATGCTGTCCACATTCATAGTGATCCCGTCAAAAAATGCAAAGCATCTAGCTCGCCAGATCTCCCAACAAGTGAATACAAAAACACCCAATTTGCAAGCCGTGAACTGCCGACGAAGAGAGCCCCGAGACCAACGTATAAAAAGCTGATGGAGAGAGGCGACACCATGGCCTATCTTAAAAATTGAAGCAAGCCGATCCCAAAGGGCTTGCGCAACTTCAGACTGCGCAAATAAGTGCTGTAGAGATTCCACGACAAGGGGAATTAAAACAGCAAGCACATTTGGAAACCACGAAACATGTCTAGATTGAAGGTTCATATCTGGGTATAGCATTGTTAAAAAGCTTCCGGACCAAGCAACTCATCTTGACGAGGAATCCACGGCTGCCATATCTTCTTTGCCCATTGAACTGTGGGATGTTTGAGCCGAAAATGATTCCAGAAATATGCAGAGCTAAAAACACCCGAGGCTGTGATGGTACAAACTAATTTGTCCGGCAAACCTTCAATACATGTAACTCTCTGAATATTCGCATGATGAACAGGATCTACTAGATGAGCGAGACCATCGAAATCTTTAAGGGCTGTGCAGACAGAGAGCATTCTGTCCAAAGGAAGGGGACCACCCAAACGCACCCCACACCAGTTTGTATCCCAGAATGAGATATTACCTTGCCCGACAATCCATTGGCTGCATTGCCGAACACGCCATATTTGATTCATAATTGCCTTCCACGAGAGGCGGCAGAGATCTGTAAAACCTAAGTCACCCCCATATTTATGCCAACAAAAGCGAGCCCAAAGGCTATCTCCTTGCAAAGCACTCCAAGCAAGCTTAGCATGCAAGGAGTCCATTACCTCCGAAAGAGAACGAATACCCAGGCCACCTTCCTCAATAGGTCTACAAACTTTATGCCAAGCAAGCCAATGTATTCTTGGTTCCCCATTAGATCCCCAAAGAAAATCAGCCATCTTCATTTCTATGCGACGAATGACAGAAGAGGGGAGCGGGAGAGCCGCCAGAGAATGAACCGGGATGCTACAGAGAATTGATTTAATAAGAGTTATTTTTGCCCCAAACGATAACAATTTTGCCCGCCATCCATTAATGCGACTAAGCACTCGTAATTCAAGATCCTCAAAATAAACTCGTTTCATGCGACCTTTAAAAAGGGGGAGACCAAGATATTTCATAGGCCAAAACCTCTGAGTGCACCCTGACCAAAGAGCAATTTGAGACGCCTTACGACCCGAACAATGCTTGGAGACAAAGAAACCACTCTTCTGCATGTTAATAAGTTGCCCAGAACTCTGCTCATAATCGGCTAAAACTTTGCGCAAACCAAGGATAGATGACTTTCCTGCATTACAGAAAAGGAGCATATCATCAGCATATAGCAAATGAGATATCACAGGGCCCCCACAACCATAATCGTAATGCTGAACTTTCCTCTCCTCAATAGCCCTGTTAATATTGTGAGAAAGAACCTCCTGAGCTAAGATGAATAACAACGGAGATAGAGGGTCTCCCTGGCGCACGCCACGGGAGGATTTGAAAAAACCACACACCTCTCCATTGATACGCAGAGAATACCAAATATTGTCTATGAGGTTCTGAATAAGCTCACAATTCTCCCTACTAAAGCCATGGGCAGAGAGAGCCCGAAGAAGAAAATTCCACTCAAGGCGATCGTAAGCCTTAGACATATCCAGTTTAAAAACCACATTCCCCCCCCGAACCTTTTTATCAATTCTATGAACTAGTTCATGCGCCAAAAGAACGTTTTCCTGTATGCTTCTGCCTTGCACAAAACCAGACTGTTCCTTAGATATCAGGCTAGGCAAAAATCGAGACATCCGAGTAGCCAAGATACGAGATATAATTTTACATGCAAAATTACAGAGACTTATGGGTCTCAAATCACCAAACCCATTCGGGTTGACCACCTTAGGAATAAGCACCAAGGATGTTGATGATATACCTCTATGTAAAGGTCTGCCAGCAAAAAAGTCTAGCACTGCAGCGATAACATCATGCTTGATAATTTCCCAACAACCCTGAAAAAACCAACCAGTAAAGCCATCGGAGCCTGGAGCGCTGTCTGGATTAAGGCCTTTGATGGCTGCCCATATCTCCTCAGTCGAAGGAGCCGCATTGAGGAAGGAATTGTCTGAGTCCGTAACACGTTTCGGAAAGTTGATAAAAAGGCTGTCATTAATCACAGAATCCGAGGACTGAAAAAGATTAGAGAAGTATTCCGTTGCCAAGGGACCAATTTGTTTAGGATCGCTACTGACCGAGCCATCAGCCAAATGAATAAGAACACGGTTTTGCCGAATCCTATCTTTAATGCTTGCATGGAAATATGCAGAATTCCTATCACTGTCTTTAAGCCATAGCTGCCGAGCTTTAGAAGCAGCAAGTTCGTCTTCCCATTTAAGCAATTGCTTAAGATCCCTTCGAGACTTCTCTAAATCCCCTGCCACAATTTGATCACCACCATTCTGCAGATCAAACTCAAAACGCAATATATCATCCTGTACCTTTTCAATGTTCCGTTGAATATGCCCGAAAACACTCCAATTCCAATTTTTGAGAGCCTTTCGAAGAAGTTGAAGCTTCCTGAAAAGAACATCCATAGGCGGACCACAAATAGATACTGCCCATTGGTCTTGAACAAACTTTAAAAATTCAGGATGGTCCAGCCACATGCGCTGGAACCTGAAAACACCAGTCGGCTTGGGGTCGGTTTGCAAATCAATAAGAAGAGGGGTATGATCCGAGTCCGATGTAACCAAGTGCTGAACCCGAATTCTCGGAAATAACACTTTCGAATTGCTATTAAAAAGAATCCTATCCAACCGCTTCCAAATCCGTCTACCACCATCCTGATTATTACACCACGTAAAGCGACTACCCTCAAAACCTGCATCTTCGAGTCCTGCCTGAAAAATAAAATCATTAAAATCATCCATCTCCGGGAAACTGCAAGGAGCACCTCCCAATTTCTCATTAGACTGAGCGATAACATTGAAATCTCCTCCTACTATCCAAGGATCACTGCAATTAACAGAGAAAGCCTTCAGATCATCCCATAGAAGTCTACGATCCTCCATCGAGCATTTAGCATAAACAAATGTGACTATGGCCTTAAAAGTTGTATCCTTTTGAACTGAGACTGTAATAAATTGGTTTGAGCTGCTCACCAAATCTACAATAACATCATTACGCCAAAATAACCAAATATGACTGTTAGAAGGATTCAACTGCATGCAAGAATCATAACGGAGTTTTTTACAAATAGCCTTTATCCTTTCACCATTAAGTTTTGGCTCCAAAATAGCACTAAGAAACGGATTATTTTGTCGAATAAGTTGACGAAGAAATCGTCTAGTAGATTTGTTGCCAATCCCTCTAGCATTCCAAATGAGAATCGACATAGGGAAACATTAATGGGAAGAACGTTTGCGGGCTTTAGTCTTCGCCCTAGTAACACGAATATTCTTCGATCGAGATTGCTTCGCCTTAAATTCCTTAACACGATCATCGCAATATGTCCTAAATGAGTCGCGAAGCTGGATCCTATGGACATCCAAATCTGTATAATGAATCTCACCGTCCTTCGCAGTCGCCTCATAATCCCCACCCGTTGAATGGGCTTTCCCGTGCGCACGAAGTTTCATATGCATGACATCCTGCCATAGGTGATTGTATAAGGTGTTCTGATTATTGATAGGCTCGCACCCCGGTACATCCCTTATGTTTATTCCACCGTTAGGGGAAGAAATCAAAGCATCCTTGTCCGATTGTGGGCAATCCTTGCACTGTGCCTGATCTGGGGCCAAATCATTAAGCTCGTCTTCATCCGTCAAATCTACTAGAACACCGAAAGAGTTACTAATATTAATTGGTTTCGACTGAGCTACTTGTGAGTCATTACCATCCTCAACACAAACCCCTTTCCCCTTATCTCCACCTCCAGGATTAGATCTCGACTTGGCAATACTATCAGGTTCCATAGTGTTCCTTTCTGAGCGTTTGCTTTGCCCAAAACTCTCCTTATTAACCGTATGCACCGAAGGGCCAGCCACATCATTAGCCACTTGAGGGCCATCACCATTCTTATTCGTGTTAGACTGTGAGCCATTCGTTTCTTTAGGGTTTGCTACAGGAACCCATTGCACTTTGTTAATATTCCCTTGAACCTTATTCACCATGTGTATAGTCGCATTCTCCTTGTCAACAGACTGTGCATGATGTGTGCGAGCATTATTAACTGTATGTGTATTCTCATTGTCCTTGTCCGCATTCGGAGCTTGAGCTGTGCGCCTTGTAGTTTTTCGACATCTATCCTTCGTATGGCCCAAAAGACCACATCCCACACAAAAATGTATGTTGCCTTCAAACTCCAAAGCCTGCCAGAAACCACAATCCTTGGACGTTCCAATCCAGAAACGAGTAGGTAATGGTTGTGCAACATCAATCTCCACACAAATTCTAGCAAACATTGGTCGAGAAAGCGCTAGAGTTTTGTCATCTGCTCTAAGAAAACGTCCCAACGAATTACCAATGCATTGAAGAAAGGAGGGATTGAAATATGTCAAAGGTAATTGATGTAAACGTACCCATACCGCCACCAACGTGCTGTCCTTCTTGAAAGCGAAATCCGGAGACCAACGGAAAGATCTATACATACAGGATTGCATCATGTGAGACACATCTGGTGGCTTTCATGTTGTTGAGTCTAGGGCTTCTTCTGCGCCTCGCAGAAGGAGTATATGGTCCCGGTTCGGTGGACGCCGTAGGCACTGATAGACCACTCGGGGGCTAAGGCTGCAAGAAAAGGAATTATTTATGGGACAACAAAGGGGGTACAGGCAGTATATATACATATTTACAATGCAATCAATGTATAATATAGATGTCTTAGTAAATATCCCTAAGTTGCACCTTAGGACCTGTAAAATTATATTTTAGTATTTTAATGCGAGCTTTTTGTCGTGGTTTTTTTTTTCTTCTGTCAGTCGAGCTTCTTGATGCACCAAAGACTTGGAGGTGGTATGCTGATGACTTCAAATAATGCCTTCCCTCTCCTTTTTACCTCCTTATTAAAAATTTATTTATTTTTTTTTATTTTATTATTTTTTTCATCTCTTTTTTTTTGTGCTCTAACTTTTACCTAGGCCGCCCTTTCGGGTTTTCAACCCAACGAGCCCTTATTTCTCCTTTTTATTTATTTATTTATTTCTATATGCCATAACTTTTGCCTAGGTCGCCCTTTCGGGTTTTCAACCTAGCGGGCTTGTAAAACCCTAAAATGTTGCTCGCATGTGTTATGCATGGATTCATATATTTATAATCATCATAATATGTTCATTTAGGTCACGTATATGTTTAGAGTCAATAGCATGATCGTTGACGTCGTTTGAGATGCATGTATGCACTTTTCTTTCGCGAGATGCTTTGAATCTCGGGTTTATGATTTATGTTGTTATCACTTGGATAATTCCTAGAAGGCATCTATAATATCATTAACATGCCTTGGATGTTGGCTAGATGCTAGTTGCATCGTCGGTTTGGTTGCTAGTTTGATTCGAGCGAAAACCCTTTTCAGTTTGACTTTTCCGGTTGTCGTTCGGGCGAGTTCTACCTGAGTTCTGGGCCATGTTTTGATGAGGTTTGAGACTTGATTCCTTTGGTTATAGATTGGAGGTTATTAAGGTTGGTTTGTAGACCATTTTTGGCTTGGAAGGACTCGAGAATGCACGCGGGAGAGTCCGGGATCGAGCAGGGAAGCAGAAAAGGTCGGGAATGAGAAAGCTGGAGGATGCGCTCGCATCCCCCACTAGTCATGCAACCGCAAGGTAAGGTTTCCAGAATTACGGGATTTTTAATCCCTCTTCTTTCTGTCCGAAAATTTAACCCATTAAACCTATTCTAAACCTATCCTAAACTCACTTACTTAGCCTAATCTTGATCCTAAACACCTATTAGAGTTATTAGGGGCTAATTAGTGGTTTGATTAAAGGATTTAATCCCCATATAAAACCCAAAAACAGCCGCTCATTCTCCATAGTTCGGCCAAGGCAGAAACTGCGACTTCCCCTTGTCTCTTCTGCGAACTCAACAGAAAGCTTGAGAGAGGGCTTGAGGGTGATGATTCAAGGGTTTCAAAGGGACCAAGCTTGGAAGCCATAGCTGGGTCTTCATCTTCCCCATTCTACCTACAAGTTTGAAGAAAGAGTTGAGGAGAGACTCCATTGTTAGGGCACGAAAATTCTGGTTTTAGGGCTGAGCTTTTGGTAAGTTTCTACCTTTCTTCTTCTTCTTTTTAGGCTCCATTGACCCTAGGGAAACAACCAATTGTGCTATTTGAGGTCAATGGAAGCCATGGTTAGGGTTTATAGAAGATGTATGAACCCTAGGATTTCAATTTCATGATAGAACTTGATTGGCCTATGTGAGACCATGATTATGTGAAATTCATGTTCTAACTAGCCTATTGAACTTGATTATGTTGATTGTTCATGTGGATTGATGTTGGTTTGGTTGAGATACTTGGAGGGTGCCTTGCCCTAATTTTGTTTTAGCTTGCAAATGGATGATGTGAGCTTGATTAATATGTTTTATATGCTTAATAGAGTATATTAAACTTTGCTATATGAATTGATTATGTGTATTGAGCTTGAATGACAAAGATGCTTGGAAGGGGATTTTCCCCAAATTGTGTTTCGGCTTGTTAAACATGATTGTAAGCCTAGTTATTGAATTACACATGTTTAAGAGATTATATTAAACCATGTTGTAAAATTTAATCATGATTTGAAGATTATGATTGGTATGGTGACTTGAATGAATTTATGCACAAGATTGCCAATTTATTCTAAGTTGCATTGTTAAGTAAATTGTGGGGTTTATGATAGTTTATTGAATATTGGGGTTATGGTTTTGGCGACAGTTATGAACTTATGGGAATGATGAAGCCTAAGCTTCTATTCCTTGAATTTTCGGAAAACTTAGATTGAACTCAACGGAGTTAACCTTTGGGTTAGAATGAATCCTAGGAACTATAATCTTAAGTCCTACGGAATTTTGGGTAGAATTCATGGAGGTTGAGCCTCCAAGAAGTTTTGAAGTGTGTGAAGCACACTTGATTGTGAGAACTTATATGATTCTCGGTTGTGATGTTTATGCTAGTTGTGGATGAATTGCATGACTAGTTTGATAGTAGAGTGTTTACCTACTTGTTTTGAGCATATGAGTATATATTACTTGTGCTTGGGTTTTGAGTCCAGCTGGAGTCGGTTTGGTTGAGTTTTGGTGGGACGATACATCGTCTTCACGAATTGTGAGATTCGTGATCGCGATGGATCGCCGTGCCGGGTTTGCACACACCCCTCCATCGATGGCCACGGTGGGGAAGTAGTTTATCTTAGTTGTAGTAATACACATGACTTTGATAACTATGGAACTCGGCGGAGATGTCTCGGGGACGTCGATATCTGACGAGAGGGATATCGAGGGCACATAAAGGTTTTGCACGTGTTTTTGCGGGAGCGACACGCGCGGAGGAATTTGGGTAATGGTATCATATCCCTTATACATGAATTGTTTCACAAGTGCTTAAGTGAATAACGTGCTTGGTGAATTGGATATGATATGATGTTTGTTTTGGTTTCTTACATGTTATACTTAATAGATAACATATTGATTAATGTTGTTAAGCATATATGCTATCACATGAATATTATTGGAATGTGGTTTTATGCCAAAGGTATAAATCATTATTGTTAAGTTTGTATGCCTTGACATGGATATTATGGGAAGACTATGTTATAATAATAACATAAATTACTGTTGTTAAGCTAATATGCTTTATCATGAATATCATTCGGATATGGCACTATGTTAAAAGCATGAATTATTGTTGTTAAGTTTATATACCTTGACATGTAAGTCATTGGAAGGTTATGTTATACCGATAACATGAGTTATGATCGTTGAGCATAAAATGCCTTGATATGGATTTTAGGGAGATGTTATACTATAATGATAACATGGTTATTTAATGTTGAGCATGGATGCCATAGCATGACTTTATATAAGGTTATTTCATGACGATAGCATGATGTGATTTATGATTGAGCATTATGCCATGATAGGAAGTTATGGTTAGTAACTTACTAAGTCTTTGTGACTTACTTTTATTTGTTGGTTGTTTTCCCTAGATCCGAGCCGAGCGTGCGGATCCAAGTAAATCAGAAGATTGCGTTGACAAAGATTCTTTTGGCAAGGTTGCTACTTAGATGTTTGTTTTGTTTTTGGTGAGGTCGTTGGGAAGATGAAGTTATATAAACTTCATGAATTTGGGTAGCAAACCTGTATGTGTTTGTAATGTTGTAATTATGTTGTTAGCTTATTATTTTGGTAGCCGACCAGTAGAAGTTGTGCTAGATGTATATTGGTAGTTATACTCCCATATATTTTGTTATTGTTAGTACTATAATTATTGGTACTTATGTTGTTGGTAGCCGACGAGTTTAGTCGCTTGGTTTATTGGTGAAAATGTTTAGCATGCTACATTGCTAGTTAAAGTATTATGTTTGTTCTCCGGCGTGTTTTTAGCCGTTGAGTTGTTAGACTAGAGTCTTAGACTTAGTTTAATGTTGGGTTCCGGCCGTAGTTTCGCCGATGACTTGGTTTATATTGTGCTTATTATTGAATTGCATAACAGGGAGTTTGTCCTACGTGCCCAATGTTGCGGCACGCGAATCGAATTTTTGGACCGAGAGATTAATTATCTCTTTGGTTGTTTTTAGTTTGAGCTTGTTAGCTCGGGCGCCACTGTTTTATTTTATTTCGCTTCCGCATGTGTTTTGAGTTGTCGGTGTATCGCCGTTATGGCCCTACCCATTATTTGTTACTTGATTGTTGTTATTTGCTTTCCGGCGGCACGACCTTGGGATTTCGTCTTAGGATCCGGGTCGGGTCGTCACAGGGCTGGAGAGGGAAGCATTTGCTGGATAGAATGGCTCAAGCATAGTACCTTTTGAGTTTGTCGAGGTTGAAGGGCTGGACAAGATCTTCCCCATCCTGATTCGTGAGAAGCACGGCACCTCCTGATCGGATCTCCTTAACAATGAATGGTCCCATCCAAGGAGACTTCAATTTTCCCCTAGTATCAACGTACCTAGGGGGTTTCTCTCGAAGTACAAGGTCTCCAACTTGGATATCACGGCCTTTGACTTTTTTATTGAAAGCTCGGGCGCTGCACCTTTGATATGCCCGGGTATGCTCTAAGGCTAACAGGCGTCGTTCATCGGTTAGGGCCAATTCTTTGTATCGCCATTTGACCCAGTTAATCTCTGCTATATCAGCTTCCATCATCACTCTTAATGATGGAATTTCCACTTCTACCGGCAGTACCGCCTCCATGCCATATGCTAGAGAGTAGGGGGTAGCCCCAGTGGGTGTGCGGACTGAAGTACGATAGCCCCAGAGGGCTATTAATTTTTCTGGCCAGTCTCTTTCTGTGTCAGCCATTTTTCTGATGATGTTTTCAAGAGTTTTATTGGCTGCTTCAACGACACCATTAGTTTGTGGTCGATAAGGGGAGGATTTGTGTCTCTGGATCTTGAATTAGTCGAGTAGACGATTCACGTCCCCTTCAAAATGAGAGCCGTTGTTGGAGATTATCTCGAAAGGTACCCCATAACGGTATATGATATTGGCCCGGATGAACTCGGACACCTTTCGGGCATTTAGGATCTTGTAGGAAGAAGCTTCCACCCACTTTGTAAAGTAATCGATAGCTACCAGGACGTATTCATGGCCATTGGATCCCTTCGGGTGAATTTGGCCTATGACGTCGATTCCCCACGTTGAGAAAGGCCAGGGGGCTGTGGAGTTGTATAAGACGTGTGGGGGCACATGCTGTAGATTGCCAAAGCGTTGACATTTGTCGCAATGTCGCACCCACCGAATACAATCAGTTTCGAGTGTACTCCAATAGTACCCCTGTCGGATAATTTTCTTTGATAGCATATGGCCATTCATGTGGGGCCCGCAGGTACCACCATGTAATTGATCCATAATTTGCTCAGCTTTGGCCTGATTGACACATAGTAGGTTGAGGCCTTGGTAGTGCCTCTTATACAGGCTGCCACCGCTGAGTACGAATTGGGAGGCCCACCTTCGCAAGGAGACTCTTCCTCTCTTGTCTAAGCTAGGAGGATAAAGACCTTTCTGGAGCAGATTTAAGATGTCATCGTACCAGGGCTCGTGATCTGCCTCAGGAGCTGAATTGATTTTGAAATAGTATGCCGGAGTGACCTTCTTCCCGACTATGAATGGCTGAACATTAGTTTCTGCGGGAATCTAGACTAGGGATGCCAGAGTGGCCAGGGCATCAGCGAATTGATTCCTATCTCGTGGCAGATAATGAAACGAGATAGAACCAAATCGGGCGGTGACTGTTGTTAACTTGGCATGATAGAGCTGGAACCGAGGATCCTGGGTCTTCCATCTTCCATCGACTTGATTTATGATTAAGGCAGAGTCTCCATAGACTTCGAGATCTTTAGCCCTACTTTGGAGAGCTTCTTCTAAGCCAGCAATACAGGCTTCATATTCCGCCGTATTATTTGAACATTCGAACTCCAACCTTATAGCCAGCGGAGTATGAGAGTCAGCCGGATCAATTAACAAGATTCCTATGCCAAAGCCTCTTTTGTTTGCGGCTCCGTCAAAGAACATCTGCCAACAGGTGTCATGGTCAGTGATTTCCAGGACACCTTCATCTGGGAAACCAGGCTCAGTCGCATCTTCGGCCTTAAAGGTAGATCGGCTAAGTGGTGCAATGCGCTCCCTTTGATAGACTTGAGTGTGACATAAGTTATGTCAAACTCATTGAGAAGAAAGGACCACTTGGCGGCTAGGACAGTGATGGCTTACCGAAGATGTACTTGATAGGGTCCATTTTGGATATGAGTTTGATGGACCTTCCTTGGAGATGGGTTTTGAGCCTCTGAGTGGCCTAGACTAGGCCGGTGCAGCTTTTCTCCAGCGCTGAATAATTTAGCTCGCCTCCTTGTAGCTTACTACTTATGAAATATATGGCATTTTCAATGTAGGAATCTTCTTTCTCTTGGGCGAGCATAGCCCTTGGCGATGTGCGTGACGGTTAAGTATATGAGGAGAGGTTTATGTGTATGGGGTGGAGCTAGCGGGGGATTGGTAAGGTAGGCTTTTATTTTCTCGAAGGCTAGGCGGCACTTTTTCGCGTCCCGACTTGGTCGGTATTCTTTTTAGGAGTTTAAAGAGGGGCTCACATGTGGTGGTCGGTCGATGAAGCGGTTGATGTCTTTGCAACCGGCCTAGGAAGCCTTTGACTTCGGTGGGAGTTTTCGGCTGTGGCATTTCTAGGATGGCTCGAACTTTCTCTGGCTCGATCTCGATGCCTTGCTCGGTTACTAAGAATCCCAGGACTTTGCCTTTGGTAACCCCAAATGTGCATTTGGTGGGGTTAAGCTTCATCTTGGTGCTTTCTTAATCTTTCGAAGAACTTTCGAAGATCTTTGATATGAGCACCGTTGGCGTCGCTGGAATGCACGATCATGTCATCAACATAGACCTCCATTCTCTTTATGGATCATGTCGTGGAAGAGGGTGGTGGCGGCCCTCTGGTAAGTGGCTCCGGCATTCTTCAATCCAAATGGCATGACAGTATAACAATAAGTCCCCGGGGAGTAGTGAATGAAGTCTTCTCTGGTCTTCTGCCATTTTGATTTGATTATAGCCCGACATGCGTCGACGAAGGATCGGACTTTGTGAGCTGCGGCGGCATCTACCACAATATCAATGTTGGGCGGGGAAGTCATCTTTGGGCGGCAGCTTTGTTGAGGTCGCGAAGTCTACAGTCGACTTTCCGTTGGGCTTGGGAGCGGTCACTATATTGGAGCCGGATCGGGTATTCAACTACCGAATGAAGTTGACGCATTTGTTTCATGATTTCTTCTTTGACTTGTAGTGACCATTACGGCTTGATGCGTCGGAGCTTTTTGTTTGGCCAGGCGAGCATCAGGATATGTGGGAATCCGGTGCTCGACTATGGTGGATCCGAGGGCATATCTTCGTAGGACCGAGGCAAATATGTCTACGAACTCCTTGAGGAGATCAATGAGTGCCTTTCTTTACGGACCTTGGAGGTAGGCTGCCGATTCGATTTCTTTGATTTCATTGTCGGCCCAGTTGATAGTAGACAAGTCTTCGATTGATGATGAATGGCTCTGTTCACAGTACTCAGCGACTTTGCAAGCTCAAGTAGATAATTTTTATCTTTTGGGTCCATTTTATTAAATGACTCATTATCATAATTATTATTATTTAATGTGTCTTTTAAAGTAGGTGCAACTAAGGAATAAGCAAAGACATTTATATTATCATTAAAAGCATCTTTGCGGGGTTTATTACATTGTTGAGGACACAGGGGGTTTGAGATCCTCAACTTTAGGTAGCGGATTGGTAGATGACCAATCCGTAAAGCTAGGGGAAGGAGTGGGGATAGTATATCCAAAGCGGTCTACTAGGTCTGCGGGCGTCGAGAGCGGACCGATCGTGGTGTACCAGTGCGAGAGGCTTATTAGAAATAGACTCAAACTTCGGCGGGAGCTTTTCATAATCGGTGCCTCTGTCTATCATACCAGAAAGCTCTCCTAGACCGTCATCATCTACGAGGGCCAAAGCATAATCATCTTGGTCTATAGACCAAGTATTTTCAATAGTGACAGTCTTATGCGGTGTTACTGGGGCTCAGGGTAACTTTGTTCCATTACTATCGAGAGAATCTTGACATCCTCAAAGATTTCCCAACCGGGGCACCTTTTCCCATTACGGTCTATCCGAGGTTCGGGAAACATGAGATAGGCTTCGGTTTCCCCTTTCGTACAAAGTAACCATTTAAGGTTTTTCTATAGGGTTGGAGAGGGGGATATTCATAAGGGCGTTTTCTCTTTACGCCTTTCTTTTCTCACGTTTCACGTTTACGTTTCATATTGCGGCTACTTATTTGGGGTAGGCGTGTATCCTAGACAAAAGGAGGGATACATTCCTTAAGTTCATCTTGGACTAAATTAACTAGTCCTTGCTGATTCTTAGAGACCTAGACCAGGCATATAATTCATTTTTCAAAACATGTTTAAAGGGACCATGTTTCCTAGGGAAGTGACTTTCTTTCCAGATGATGTCGGTTTCTCGGCCATATTCAATGGTGTTGACCACGGCTTGGGGATAACCTCAAAGCCAGCGAGAAAATACCGGTGTCCTCATGTTCTATCTCGAGGATTGGGATGTCCTCGTTTTCCTTATTCTCCACGATCTTATCGGCGAGAATAATTACTATGTGGTCATCGTGGATGAATTTGACATTTGGTGTAATGAAGAGGCTACCCCCTTTACCCCATGGATCCAGGCGTCCCAACAACGAGGCTAAAGGTGGTGGTATATCCGGGACTTGGAACTCAAGCGGCATGTTTAAGGGCCCGATGGTTAACATTAAAGTGACCACCCCTAAGACACATCATTGGTGTTGTCGTATGCCTTTGTCTGCGAGGAAGGAGTGAGTTCGATATCTTTATCCCGGTTTGGCTAATGTCTTTGGCGGGACATACATTCGGTGAAGACCCATTATCTACCAAAACTCGGGGAACCCGTTTCTCCAAAATTCCCAGTGATATGAAGAGCATCAATGTGGTTGGTTCCTTCCTTGGCGGGTCTAGATCGGTGAACATTATTACGTTCCCAAAGTGAATGTTCCCGATCATCGAGTAAGCTCATTCGGGAGGTTTCAATTGGAATATTGCGACTTAAAGACTTAGCCATCACGGTGGGTCTTAGAAGACTGATAAGCCCAGATGGAAATGTTGGCTGAGTTTTCTTCATCGAGTCAATAGAGTATCTTCCACCGTTTTAGCCCGATATACATTACTTGATCTTTTCGAGTGGTCACCTCTTTCCGGGTTTGGGTGGTAGGCTCGGCCGGATCGGGTAAGGTGGCTAACATCTCCACCAACCCAGTGGCTTTTTCAATGTTACAGTGTTTTGGCTACCAAGGATGGTGTCCCAAGAGAGCATATTACAGCTAGGCTCTTTTATGGATAAGGATGGAGGAATAGGAACAAGGATATATGGAAGTGGATGTTTATTTATTTCAAACTTGGGCACACAAAGGTTTTCATCAACCTCAATCATATTGATTTGAGGTAGAGGGTTATTGACTACATTTGAGTGCAGGTGGAGGCTTTTCAATAACCTTATCATCTATAAGGTCTGGATAGCATTTTTTAGGGTATAACATTTATCGGTGAGGTGACCCTTTGGGCGATGGTATTCACGATCTTGGGCATGGTTCCAAGTCACAGGCGGGGTTAGGCGGCTTATAATTCTCCAACGGCGGCACTCACATGCCATTAGCCCTGCTGTATCACAGGCTGGGGAGCTTGCGGTTCATCATAATGTCGGCTTACCATGTTACGATTTACGAAATTTACGGCCGGGCCATCATTTGCTCCCAACTTGTATTGACAGACACATGTCGACCCATAATACCATGGAGCAGAGCTATAATTTTGGGTAGAAAATGGGGTTGAGGCATTCCCTACCATATTGACGGTGGTCTTTGATGCGGTGTCTTTCCTTTGGAGTAACGGAAAGAACTAGGAGACGTATTGGTCTTTAGTTGGCCAGTCCGTATATCATCATCAATACGGGCTCCTATCTCCACTATCTCTTTGAAGTTGGTGTAGGGGAGGTACCGCATATGTTCCAAGTAAATGGGTTTGGAGGTTTTTGATGAACATTACGCATGACTCGGCGGATCAGTGCATCGAAGTGCGTGCCGACTTCCTTTTCCACATTGCAAACTTCGGCGCGGGTTTCCTTTTCCGTTGGGTGCACGATTCAAGGTCCCTTCTATTTTCGGGACTAGTGTTATCTTTGTATCTTTCAAGGCAGCAGCTATCGGTCCCAGTATTCATGGTCTTTCTTTGTCGACAACATTAACCATTGTTTGGCGGCTCTATTAGGGTGAGGTGAAAATTGGAAGCCATAGCCTCAAAGCTAGCTCCCTTGTTGCATGCCAGTGGAATAAGACTTCAAGTGGGATATAGGGCATCCAGTCCCATCAAACTTTTCTATGTCGGGCATTTTGAATTTCGAGGGTAATATTGCTGAAGGTTGCAATGTGAGGGCCCGCGTAGAAAATTCCCCTTTATTGAGAAGTTTAAGCAGCATGGCCTTCATATTTTCCATGTCGGCCTCCATTTTGGTGGCTAGGGGAGTTGGCTTTTGGTGAATCTTGTTTGGATTAGGGAAGGTGGGTTATTTTTAAGGTGAAGGGTGGTGAGGATTTTGGGTTGGTGGGTTTTGGGCGTGTATGGATTACGGGTTGGATATGGATATTGGGCATTATAAGGACTAGGGAAATTTGGATATGGGTATTGGGTTGGATAAAGGTCTGAGTTGGTGGATTTTGGATAGTATAGGGATTACACGGGTTGGTGGGTTTTGGGTAGTATATGGAGTCTGAGTTGGTGGGTTTTGGGAAGTGTATGGATTCTGGGTTGGTGGGTTATTGATGGTTTCGGTCGGGCGACCAGGATCATTGAAAGGTAAGTATGTGGTAACTTGGCCTGGTGGGTTATAGCTTTTTGGGTCCATATGTGGGCTATTTTGGAGTGGGTTAATCATGGGAAAAGGGAGGTCATTTGGGTTTTGGGTATTTGGGAGAGGATATGGTGGATAGGACGGGTAAGGGCTGATATTTGGATAGTAGGGACTTGGTGGAGGATTGGGATTTGGGGTAGCGGTAGTATTTGGTGGGTTAGTGTTTGGCTGAGGAGTTGGGTTTGGAGGCACATGAGATGTGGATGCTTCTTGGGGGATTGTAGGGGAAGAGTTCACCTCACCATTGGATTTTAAGCTTTGTACCAGACTAGCCATTTGACTCATCATTTGCACCCAACTTTTGGTCAAACCATTCTGCATTGCTTAGGAGTCGGAACATACCACAGAGCCCACTGAATCGTACCCATAGTGTTCACTTTCGCTGCCATACCGCTCGGATCTGTACCCTACGAGGCGTGCGCCTGTGCGTCTGAAGCGATACCCTCGATCGATTTATGCACTACTTTCCGTATCAACCGGCCAGTACTATCTCTGCCTTTCCAAATTCGGGCCAGGTTTCTGAGGAAAATGGGGTTTGGAGGTATCAGAAGGCTGGCTGGAGGCTTTCTGGGCTTGGAGTACAGCGTGCCTTTTATTAGTATATTTTATTATTATTATTATTATTATTATTATTATTATTTTGTTCCTACAATTGACCGGATAAGCACCAGCTTTATTTTGTGAGTCTCGAGGACTTTTCTGGAGCAGTGGATTCTTTCTCCGAGTATAGGACCAACGTATTCCACACGCCTTTCGACTCCCAGGCTGGGCGGTCCCGGCGAAGGGCCTATACTCTTTCCGGGATCCACCATTCCAAAATGGTCTAGGTCGAGCATCTGAGAATAATAAATCAGCCCCTGCTTGTTTATATTATTATTTTTTTTTTATGCGCAATTATTATTATTTTTTTCTAACTTGCGCATTTTTTATAATATATATATATATATATATATATATATATATATATATATATATTATTTTTTACTTTTTTTTCATTTTCATATATCATTTTTTTTTTTGAGGGCGACTCACAATCGGAGATGCAAAAACCGGTCGGTCTATGAAGTGTCCTGAGAAGCTATATGCATTCTAGCGTTGGCTTATGCAGGGGTAGGGCTGGCCATGGTGTAGGGTAACAGTTCGGAATATCCCTATATGCGTGCATGTGTGTGCGGTATCTAGAAAGCAGTAAAATCTTTATTTTTTTCTGAGATATATAAACAGGAAAAAAAAAAACAGATATGGTCTGTCTTCTTTGTTATGTGTGGATTTTCGGCTTTTTAGTTTGAGCGCAAACAAGCAAGCACACATCATTTAAGAAATAGAAAGAAAAGTGGGGAAACTATCTATCCCTATTAATTACAAATTTGGTCCTATATCCCCAAAATAAAATGATGAATGAATGCGGATATGTGCAATTGTCTGAAAAGAATAAAAATAAAAGAAAACGTAAAGAAAGAAATAATATCTGGTAGGAAATAGAGAAATAATTAAGCCCCGGCCCTTTTATTGTGCTGCCCGGAATTTATTTGTAGCATATATAATATATCTCTTTTTTGTTTTTTTTTTATTTTTCGAATTTTTTGTTTGTTTTTCTTTTTTTAGAATATTTTTAAATACACCTGTAACAAGCGATTTATCGAGCGAAATTGCTGCTGCAAGATGGAGGATCATATCCACAAATATAGCACGGATGTATAGGAGCACAATATTCAAATGCATAAATTAATATAACAAGCATACTTTAGCCAGAAACAAATAAAAACAAAAGAAAATTTTATTTTATGAGTCTAGCCCTTCATTTTATTTAAAATAAAGCAACTCCCCAGCAGAGTCGCCACTGTGGGTTCCCCGACAGGACGTGCCGCGCCGCTGGTGGTGCCCGGTAAGGTGCGGCGTGCGTGCGGATCTTGAGACACCACTGCCCGCTCGTTCCATCCTCCCTTGTTTAAGGGAAGACGAAATCAAAAGTGCGAGAGGAGTGATGTCTATGATAGCGCGTTGGAATGCGCCTCGGTTGCTTTTAGTGGATTTTTAATCCAATATGGGAACTTATGATTTCCCGCATCAAGTTATCCCTTTTTTAGGGGATACCAGGATATGGGAATGCATTACCCTTTCATTCCCATTTCCCTTTTTAGGGAAAAAGCGAGGGAAAAAGTGCAAAAAGGATATTGCGACGCCCCCACTATGGATTTTATTAAAAATAGCCTTATGACCCGTTTCGGATCACTATGGGAGCTTTGGGCTTCCCGCATCAAGTTATCCCTTTTTTAGGGGATACCAGGATATGATAATACATCACTCTTCCATTCTTATTCCCCATTTTTTAGGGGAGAACGGAAAAGTGCAAAGAAGGAGTGTTGTGAGGCCCCACTGGATCCAAAAAGTTTTAGAGTCGCCATCTTTATTTTAAGGCAAAAATAAAGCAAAACCAAAAAAATTAAGAAAAATAAACCACAGAAAAAGAAAACGGGTTCGGAGGATAAGTTACGAGTTGGGATGGTGCTAGGCACCCTTCGCCCTTCGGTCTCAAAAGTAGTTTTTGGCTAAAGTATGCTTATTGTTATATTTATTTAGCAGATAAATAAAGCATTAAAAGACATGAAAATAAAACAAATACATCCATGGCTACATTATTTACGGACTTGCAGCCATTTCCTTACAATAATTACAAATGTATTTAAGAATATTTGGTCATTATAACGGCTCTTTTACATAATATTTCCTATTCTAATCCGGGCAGCACAATGACTTATATTGACTATATTGTGCCGGATTTAAATAACAACTTTAAATAATAAATAAATGAACGGGTAAATAAATAAATAAAAAAAACGCCCTTAAAGATTTTACCTTTAGAGCGGTAGTGTGCTCGCCTCTGCCCTTAGGAGAGGGAGTCTTTTTTTGTTGTTGTTGTGTGGTTGTTGTTTTGATTTGGGCAGAGGATCTTATTTTTGATGACTTTTGCCTGCTCACTCTGGGCAGAGTGATGACTTATTTTAGAGGGTTTTGGCCTTTTGGTTGCGGAATAATGGCTTAGTTTTTTTAGACAGCTCATTACTCGGGTTGAGTAACGGCTTACTTTGAGATTTTTGGGCCGGGGAAGTAAGGTGGATACCTAACTACTAGGCTAGGGATCACTTATAACCAGTGGATTTGAGTTTTGGTGGAGTTTAAACGGGGTTTGGAAGCTTTAGTGGGCTACACACACCTATCTCACATCTCTCGCTAACACTCGGCGTCGAAGGAACGCGGAGAGAAAATAATGTAGTTTCTTCTCAAGGATGAAAATTTTGTTCTAAGAGGGACCCTAAGACTCAATTTATAGGAGGAGAGGAGGACTCATCGGGATTTATGATTAACCGGCTTCAAGACATCGCTAAACCAAGCCGCGAGTTGCACAATGCGTTAAGTCCGAAAAGCCATGCACTTTTCTTGGCACCGACACATTGTTCTCCTTGGCGCGGCGCCCAAAGATGCTTTTAGGTTGCGCCAAGCTCCTATTCCACTTCCAATTTTGACACTTTCACGCCTCGCAATTTAGTGTTTAAGATCCCCTTGCCTTTCGCATTTTTGACTCTCAGAATCTTGACAGCTTGTTAATTTTGAACGCCTTGATATCACATGTCGAGTCACATACTAGGGGTACGAAATTGGGGTGTCTACAGGTTCATCGCTTCACATTCAAATATTATAGGGTGTATGAACAATTAGGTGTCCAGGTCTATGTTGCATTGCGATTGACTAGTGTAGGTTGGAGCAAACTAGATGTATATTAATTTTTTTGAAAAAAGTAACACTCACAGCGTTTTTCAAAAACGTCGTTGCATATGATTTCCCAACAATTTCTATTGAAACATTGTCACATCACATTTTACAACATTTTTTATCCAACGTTGTAATATCACTTTAGAACATTTTTAACTAAAACGTTGTCTTATATTTATTACAACGATTTTAGAAAATGTTGTGCAATGTTTTTTACAATGTTTTTAAAATGTTGTCTAATAGTTTTTCAGCAGAATGTGGGAGGGCAAAAACAACGTTTTCAAAAACGTTGTAAAAGAAAATGACCTATTACAACGTTGGATATAACAACGTTTCAGGAAACATTGTGAATACTCTTTTACAACGTTTATAAAATGCTGTAAATACTCTTTTTTGTTGCAATGACGAGTCACCTCTTGAATTATGCATCGCTCAGGGCATTGTTCTACCTTTATGAAGACATCAAGGATTGATGTGGGGGTGATACTAATACCCTCATCCCACATCGGGTAGCTATGAGACTTATTTTTACTTTATAAGGTGGTCACACACTATCATTAAGCACCAACATCATCAATGGATTTTTGGCTCAGCTTATGATGACCCAAGTTTTTATTCATTCACCAGGCCATTCAAACATGCATGTAAGTGTTGTGATTCTTGAAGTTTATGATTCTTATATGGTTAACAACATCCTTTTACAAGGAATTCAAACTGGTCCATTGTTGACTGATCGATGTTTTAATCAATCTTTTTCCTTGCAAGTGAACAAGACTATTATAGAATAGTATTGGAAGCAAGGGTCGAACCCACAGAGACAAGTGATCACGAACAGTGTAATTATTGATAGCAAATTATTAACCTAAGGGAGGTTTTTATATTTAATTCTACTCTAAACTACTATTTATAGATGTTTAACTAATTAGACAGTAATAACAGATATGAAGATCTTATGGTGGGTAGCAATCTAGGATTCTGGGTTTCACTTGTATCTCCTTTATGTTCAATTCATAATAATATCATTCAATGTCTTGGGTTCGTTCACTAAAAATAGATATAGTCTCGTTGAACAATTGGTTCACCTCCATCCCCAAAAATTCATCCATTCTATATCCTAAGCACAGAACTATTAATCTAGCTGTCACCTAGATTTATGATCTATCCGTCACCTAGATCATGTAAGAACCTGGTCCTAACTTATCACTCTCGCATCGATAGGTCCAATTTATTGTGTTGGTGAGCCGTTGTACGACATATGCACTTGGTCATGCAGCTTATCCGCACCTCTAAGCCTTTATTATTTGCGATTACATTCATTTGTTCAAAGCAAAATAATATGGGTTGATAAACAACACAATCAACAAGCATTGAATGAACATAAATAAGAATCAAAACATAAATTTGATACAAGTTACCTCCCACCTCCTAGATTATGGATGATTTAGTTCATCATAGACAATGAACAAACACATGGAGATGATGGATACATGATTTGATCTTCAATACTTGAAATTGAATCTAACTATGTTATACAATCTAAAAACTACCTAAAATCTATTGAAAGAGCTTCCATGCCCTCCTTTTTTCTTTGGCTCGAATCGACTATATATACTCTGGAGTTGTAATTCGATCGAATGACCGTGTGAAAATCCGAATGGACGCATTGACCACCTTGGCCGGGCAGGCCGGGTACTCTGGGCCCCGCAAGGTCTCTCGGTGATGTCCCGCTGAAATCTGACTGCTTTAAGTCCCGTACGCTTCTACCTTGGCGCAAGGCACCTGCACATTCCGCAAGGTGTCCGTGTTGACAATTTTCATTGTTTCTTCTTTCTTCATTTTTCCTTTTGGCCCTTCTTGAAATTTGCACTTAAAACCACGGAGTTTCGCGTATTTTCACTAATAACCCTGAAACTTACAAAACTCACGAAAACATATATTAGTAACCAAAAACCGTGAAATAGCATAATTTAAGTCATAGAAGCATATAAAATCGACGTATAAAATACATCGATCAAATACCCCCAAACTTAAACTTTGCTCGCCCACGAGTAAACAAAAAATACAAAAGCATATAAATAACAAAAATAAAATCTTTTTGGAGGGTGACACTATTTACACTCCTCTATAAACCCACAAACTCAAGGAGACTCTTTTCGAGTGACTCGACTATGCGAATAAATACAAAAGCAGATAAATACAAAATAAAAATTAAACTAAAAATAAAACATAAAATCTTTTGGCTTCATCTCAAGTTATAAGTGTATGGCATGCAAGTAATCTCGGTTTGATGCTCACATATATGCGAGGCTTAGTCATATAAAACCAACTAGTCTTTTCTTAAAACTGCTACTACTTTTAATTTCTCCGTGTGTGTGTGATCACCGGTCTTAAAGAATATCTTAACTAAAACGGTTTTATTAAGCTAAACACCACATTCATATGAAAATCAAAGTTTAATAGAAAATCATGCATTAAAATTATGAGATCTACCATCCAAACCCGGTCGATTCTGAGACGAGAAAGGTCCCAGGATTTAAAAGACTTATACATCCATCCCATGCACTTCTATGTATGTCATACAATGCTCTCTATCCCAATGACTTGTAATAGCTAAGATTATGCTAACACGGTGAGCTTTAGGGTGAATAATAATGATTATGAAGTGTGTGATCAATTTCATGTTACTTGACGGTTAAAACAACATAAGCATTGGCAAGAAGATCATTAGGTCTTTATTAGCTTGTAATGTAAGGCCAAGGTGTTGGGGGATTTGATGGAAAGGATTGGAATTCAAAGTGAGAGAGTAAGACTACCCTTTATCCCTCATACTTCCAAGCAAAGTTTTTCCTATTTAGGCTAGGACCCAAAGACCACAAGTGGAGGGGTGCTTTTGTTACTTTTCGGTTTTCTTCTTTCCCCCAAACTTGTTTTGGGCAATATATTCTTCTAAAAATATCACATCATTCTTATCGGCATGATTTTTTCTAACATATTTTCTCTTGAAAGCTATGCTTCCATTTGAATCTTTGTTTACACTCTTCTTCTTAGTTTCATTTTTCGTCGACATAATTTTTTTTTTTTCGACGACGGAAAGAAGAAGTCTTAAAAAATAGCCTGCTGAAAAGAAGTGGTCCTCCTAGAATCAATTTCCCACCCACATCCTACTCTCTCAAAGGGTAGGCTAAAAGTGTATAGGCTTTTAGGGTTAAGTTAATGTGGGTAATAGAATGATGGCGAATGGGGGTTTAAATAGTGTGCTTAGCACACTCCATTCTTTCATTAGGCTCAGAGGGACACTAGGGATATATTTAGTATAGGTCGGGAATATTTAGGCTCTAACGATCCAAAGATGGCCTAAGTCATTTCTTAATGCCAAATGCTCATGTAGTATTTAAAGCAAGTAAGACAACACAAAATATCATATCAACTATGGGAATTGGGGGTTGAATGTTTAGCATCATTGGATTTCACATAAGCATTCGCTAAGGCAGGATGGTAGGGACAATTGAGACTAACATGCGAACACGGTTCGAAAGTGTGCTTGAGATATATAAATGAGAAAAATCCAAGGGATCTAACTATCATGCAATTGACCCTAAGTTACAATTTAATGCAACAATTATGTTCGAATGGCTATGCATCATATTCTTGTGCATATCTTGTTGTAATAAAGTAGGTGTTATAAACTTTATAAAAATTATT
>CM028377.1:87694058-87749910 GCA_013146195.2 Codonopsis lanceolata | reverse complement strand
AACCTCTTGGAGCATGAGTATCCGAACCCGACACACTTAGGCTTAGGCGATCTATGAGTGCTTCCCATGTCCTTCCGAAGTTTTTGTTGTTGTTGTTTTTGTTGTTCTTGTTGTTGTTGTTGTGGTGGTGGTGGTTGTTGTTGTTGTTGTGGTGGTGGTGGTGGTGTTGTTGTTGTTGTTTTTTTTTTTTTATTTTTTTTTTATGTTTTGGTGAGATTTCGCCAACATAACTCCAATGTTATTGTGGTTGTGCGTGTTTATGTGTGTGTGTGTGTGTGTGTGTGCAAGTTTAGGTGCGCAGAGCAAGGTTACTAGGTTGTTGGGAAAATTAAGGGGGCTTGTGGGGGCAAGACAAGGCATGAGGCTTCTGGGTAAGGCTAGGCTTGATGGACAGAGCAGGGGCTCGCCGCTTTCACCTCCTCTGGCGCACTATTGAAGGCGTGGTGGGAGTAAGAGAGATTAAGAGATGATTTACTTCTCTTGGTATGTTGAGAATGAGGAGCACGGGCCTCCTATATAGGAAATTTTGGAGATAGACAACAAAAGAGGGGCTACTAGAGTTCTTAGTGAAGATCAAGCTCAAGCCCGACGCCTGCATGACAACCTATTGAAGAGAAAAAGATATGGATGGAGCAGCCTCCCTTGGACCAAGGGCGCCCCTTCTTCTTTTGCAACTTTTGTTGTTCCCCAATCCACCCTTCTAGTCATCTATCAAACTTTGGCCATTGTCCGTTAAGTCATGGTTTCCCGAACAACGTAATGTTCGTTAGTCCATTTAATTTGTAAATTATATTTTTAGGACATTGTAGCGTAGGGTACGAAATTGGGGTGTCTACAAAGAAGCCTTATATACGAGTTTCTATCTACTATGCCATCCAAGACAGCAGTACATGCATGCTCGCCTCTACACCACCTTAGCTTCAAACTTGTCTTCTCGTAGGTCTCCCTATGAGAACCCTATTTCGAAGCCGACCTCGCCATGTGAGAAGCGAGTAGTTTCAAAACATTAAAGCACTTGGAATACGCTTGGCCTCGTCGTGGACTCTAAAAGTGTATGTACATAGTCAACACCTCTATTTTAAGTTTAAACAGAAATAACAAAAAAATATAAAAATGTGGGTTCGGGGCTAAGGTACGAGTTAGGAAGTTACACACCTAACTCACCCTTTCGGTCTCACAAGGGGTTTGCCAATATGCTCAGTTTATTTTATATACTTTGGTCTAGAAAACATTTATGCATGTACATGTAATGGAAGATAATAAAGACTTGTATTATATTCATTTAAAAAGGAATGGAATAAAATAATAAAATTAGGGTATAATAACAACTAGTTTACTGAAATAAAATTATACTAACCATAAAATTTATTTATATTATGTACAAACAAAAGCAAATAGCTAAACGGAAAATATTATGACTATTTTACACATTAGATATAAACAGAAAGAGGATAAGCTTTAATAGTATGTATAGAAAATATAATATTTACAGTGTCCATGAATGCATAAATATCTACATTTTATTTACGTAATTTGAATAAATAATTATGGGGACATAACCTACCTCTTGTAGCGTGAGTGTCCGAACCCGATATGTCTAGGTTAGGTGGTCTACGTGTGCTTCCCATGTCCTTTCGAGAAAGGAAGTCTTCTTGTTTTTGTTTGTTGTTGTTGTTGTTGTTGTCGTTGTTGTCGCTTTTTGTAGTTGCTGAGATAGGCGGTGTGTCACGCTATGCTCGTAATAGCGCGGTGGAAGATGTTTTGTCGGAGTTTCGGCGAGTAGTGGTAGTTTTTCTTTTGATGTTGTTGTTGTATTCTTCGAGTTTGGGCAACAGAACGGTAGTATTTGGATTTTTGATCGGCTTGCCGGGCAAGGACGGAGGCTCGGATGAAGGCTTGTGGGGCAAGGAAGGATCACTCTCGTGGAGAGGAGGCTTGCTCGGAGCAAGGAAGGCTCGCTTGGGCGAGGAGACTAGGACGCCCGCTTGGGCGAGGAAACTAGGATTCTAGCATGGGCGACGAGGAGGAGGCTCGCTTGCTCGGGTGAGGGAAGAGAGGAGGTTGGCTGCCTTTGAGGGAAAGAGAGAGAGAGTTGGAGGCTTTGTTGTGGTAAAATGAGAGGCAGAACGTCTTCTTTTTATGCGCAGTGAGGAGGCTGGGTTACCGACGGTGGCTAGAGTGGGGAGGTTGTACACTATGCAAAAATATGAAAACTGCAGCATACACAACAACCGGAGAAAGAAGCTAAGGAAAGCAAAAATACTAAAATGGGCGTGGCGCCAATTTCATTTGTCGTGCCCGAATTGTCGCCCTTTGCCAAAAAATTGATTTCCCCTTTTTGTCCTTCTTTCGTCCTTTTGAGCCCTTTTTAGGTTCTTTTGACATTTTAGCCCCCTGAAACATTTTAAAAGTAACTTTTAGTCCATTTTTAATTTGTAATAATATTTTATAGGAGATTATAAATTAGGGGTATGAATTTGGGGTGTCTACAAAGCCCCTCAACAAAAGAGTTTACGAGTAAACAAGAGTTTAAAAGTAAACGAACGTCGTTTATAAGAATAGGCTCCCAAATTCGTGACAGACGTCGATGGGGAAGATTTGAGTTTTAAAACATTTTTCGATGCAATTCAAGGCATCGTGGAAATCATTTTTTATGTTGTCGTTTTGAAAACATTTTGCAATGGTCAGACCTACCGTAATAGGTTGCCTACGTATCATCGTTAAAGGAATCAGACCAATTGTATCTCATCTGTGGGTCTACATTCCTAGGAATTTAACCTAATAAACATGACGGTGAAATCTTTTGTGATTGCCGAACCTACCATAATAGGGTGCCTACGAATCCTCGTTAAAGGAATCAGACCAATGGTAGCTCGTCTGTGGGTCTGTGCTCCTAGGGATTTAACCCAAGAAACACCACATTGAAACTTTTTGTGATGGTCAAACCTACCGTAATAGGCTACCTACGTATGTAGCTCGTCTATGATCTGTTCCTACGAATTTAACCTAGTAAACATGATGATGGAAACATTTATATGATGGTCGGACCTACCGTAATAGACTGCCTACGTATCCTCATTAAAGGAATCAAACCAATCGTAGCTCGTCTATGGACTATGTTCCTAGGAATTTAACCTAGTAAACATTATGATGGAAGTCTAATGTCCTAGGAATTGACCTAGTGAACATGATAAAAGTCAAATGTAATTTTAAGGATACGCGGCAGCTGTATCTTCTGAAATTTTGTCGGTGATGGTTCGATCTACTGTGGACATGATGTTCCATCTTTGACAGGTTGGATTGATGTGCCATCGTTGCCAAGATTGATGTTGTGCCTTCATCGGTGATATGTGATGTTGCGCCTTTTTCGAAATGTTTTGATATATGTGCCATCGTCGGCGAGATTGTTTGATGTTTGCCATCTTCGGTGATATTTAATCATGTGCCCTCTTCGGCATGCTTGATTTGTGTGCCACCATCGGTGAGTTTATTTGATATGTGTCATCTTCGGCATGTTTAATTTACCATCTTTGGCAGGATTTTCTGATATGTGCCATCTTTGGCAGGATCGGCTAATGTGTCATCTTCGGCAATTTTGACTGATGTGCCATCTTCGGCATGATTGACTAATGTGCCTTTGTCGGCATGATTGACTAATATGTGCCATCTTCGACATCTTTGATGAGATGTGTCATCTTCGGTGAAAGATTGATTGTAGATAGAATTATATAGATTTCCTATTAAACAATAAGTAAAAACAGAAAAACAAAACAATTAAAACAGAACATAAATTTTTTGAAAAATGTTTTAAATACAAGCTGTTAATGAACTGCTCAATGAAGAGTTCATTGAAGAGATCATTGAAGCAAAAGAAAACAGCGGAAATAAAAATAAAATAAAATGGTAAAAGGGAAGTAAAGAGTAATTAAACACGAGAGATACTTTTGATCAATATGTAACATCAGCATATTGATCGAGCCTCATGGCTAAAAATATTCCACTGGTAAAACAGTTTAAGCTCATTCCATTCGAAAGACTAACAAAATGAAATTTATGTAAAAACTTTATATGAAGTAGATATGGATCTGAATAGCACTAACACCTCAGACTACCTAGATTGGTATATGCTCAATAGATTTTAACAAAGAGGTAGGAGGCGTTAACAGAAGACTGTGCTAGTGACAGAGTGAATGAAGACTCCAATGTAGCATCATTCAATAATTTATACAGAATACAACAACAGTGTTTCACACTCTTTTTCTCTCTTCTCTATATTGTGTTCTCTCTTCTATGTTGGTATTTCTGTTAACTTCAATGGTGAATGTCCTCTTGTATATATATGCACCAAGAGTAGCTAGAATCCTTGTAAAACAAGAAACAAACATAACATAAACAATTGGTAGGTTAGTGTATTAAATAAGGAAACTAACTCTGAAGTAATATTGACTTACCATATATGTACGATTCCTAACCTAATTTAAACTAGGTCAGCCATAGGACAACCGTGTAGGAGATAGGAGCAACACGACACAACCCTAGGAAACACGAAATATTATGCACAACCCTAAACCAAAATATAATCAAAGTCTCCAAACTAACCTTACTATAAAATACATTATGAGTGCCCCAGTTTTTTACAACCGATCCCCTGCTAACAAGAAGCGGGTGGTTTCAAAATAAACCTTTAGGCACGTGGAATACGCTCGGCCTCATTGTGGACTAAAAATAGTAAAACAGGGTCGCCATCTTTATTTTAAGGAAAAATAAAGAAAAACCAAATGTAACCAGATTTACAAAGGGTTCGGAGGCTAAGTTACAAGATGGGAAGGTGTTTGGCACCCAACTCGCCCTTTCGGTCTCAAAATAGTTTTTTGGATAAAATATGCTTTTATTATATTTATTTAACAGATGAAATAAAGCATTTAAATATACATATATCTTTACATATATTATTACAATACTTGTCACAGCCTCTTTTCGGGAGTTACAAATATATTATAAAAGTTTGGTCATAATAATGGCTCTTTTTGGTGCTATTTTCTTATAGAGATTCGGGAAACACAACTGCTTATATTGCTTACATTTTCCTAATCTAAATAGCACTTTTTATGTAATAAACTTTTAAATGACCTATCTCTTGAAGCGTGAGGGTTTTATCCCGTACCAACTAGCTTCTGGCTGGCTTAAGGTGCGCTCGCTTTGTCTTTCAGCGAGAGGGGGTCTTTTTTTGTTGCTATGTTGTTACGGGGATTCAGGCAGAGTGATTGCTTTTGAAAGTTGCCTTAAAGCCTCGGGAACCAAGCGAAGCAACTGCTTGTTTTTTTATGTTGGTTGTTTGTTGCTGGCGAAAATTTGGCAAAGCAACTGCTTGTTTTTCGCTGATTTTGTGTCTTGATTTAGGCAGAGCAACTGCTTGCTTTGGGATTTTTGGATCGGAGGAATAGGGTGGAATCCTAGCAGGCGCCTAGGTTTCACTTTGACCGGTTGGTTTTAGTGTTTGGGGGAGATTTGGCGGAGCTTCGGGACTAGAGGAGGAAATCTCACAACGCTCTTGAGAGAACTCACAAACTACATAGTGTGTGAACTATTAATGGTGTGTGTAAATTATGAAGGTCGGGCACCTCTATTTATAGTAGAGAGTGAGTCTTTCTTCGCGGTTAAGATTTATCTTTCTGTGCTTCAGTGTCTTGTACCGCGCACTTGAGAGATTGCACCGAAGGCAAACTGTTATAGTGCAGAGAGCATTATTGGGCGCCACCCATGGTGGAGCCTGGCGCGGCACCCAGAGGCAATAGGGGCGGCGCCAGGGGCTCTTTTTGGTCTTCTTTTTGGTACTTAGACCCCCTGCATTTCACTGTTTACGCATCCTGATTTTTCTTTTGCACTTTTAACCCTGCAACTTGACATTTGTTAGCTTTTTAACAGGTCTTAATATCTCATATCAAGGTTACATATGTTAGTCCCAAAGGGCACAATAATAAGCTAGAAGGGGGGGTTGAATAGCTTATTAAACACTTAAAACTTTTCGTATTGATTCCTAAAACAAGCACTTGCAATCTATTGAAAAGATTGAAGTAGCGGAAGTCTTGCAAGGAAGACAGACTAAGTATGTTGGTAGACTTAGCTGGTTACTCAAGTTTGCTGCTAAGGAGTAAGTTAACAGATATGAAAACAGTGTAATGCTGTAAGTAAAGAACACATGTATTTTGAGATGGTTCGCACTATAAAGAGTGCTACATCCACCACCAAGGCAGTCAACCATGGATTTAAATGTGCACTATGTTTTCCACTAGTTCTATTACAGAAATGTCCAATGGATCGTGTACAAAATATTTGACTTGTGTTTGGGGGTGGGGGTATTGAATATCTATTGTAGACGAAGTGAAGTGACGATGTGAGGGTTTTGAGAAAAGAGAGAGAGACAGTTTTTGAGAGATAAAGCCTCTTTGGAAAAGTGAATTTTTGAAAATGGCGGTTGAGAGATTTATTAATGAACGGCGTGACTTGGGGTCAGATGTCTGTCACGTGAAGTGACTTGATGACTGACATTTGAGGGCAATCAAAAAGGGTTTTTCGAAAATTATCTCAACTAATTTTAAGAATCAGTCCCTCACTATTTTCACAAGAGACCCTTCTAAGATAAAAGTTAAAGTGACTTACCTCCGTCTTCAAATAATTCTCAATACTGTTTTTTTCTTTACATAGGAACAAGTCTGCTTTGTTACAATGACGAGTCTGCTTAAAATGAAAGAAATAAAGTTGAGTAAATATTAAGCAGTTGGGTCAAGCATACCAAGCTCTCCCCTTAGATAAGCATGTGACGACCCGACCCGGACCCCGAGATAGAATCACAAGTCAAGTCGTCCAAATAGTACAACAATACATGCAAAGACTCAATTATAGAAAACGACGTGACGCAACATTTCAGATGAAGCGCGACTCGGCACCAAAAGGCCGGAATAATTTAAAACTTTTTACACCTGATATAACAATTAAGACAATTATACCAAATCATCGGCGACTTTACTACCGGAACCCAACACTACACAGTTCATGCAAATATACCTCGACGGCTATAACATGCCGGAGAACAACATACTTAAATAAGAGCTAAAGTAATGCCCAGCGGAAGTTTTAAAACAGATGAACCATAATACAGCTATACAAGGCTCAGCGTACATGCGCCGGCACACAAAATAGGATACATGAACTACAAATAAGGACAATAAATCCAAATACACAAAGTTCCCAAGCAAAGTCTATATGACTTGCTATACCCAGCGTCCTTACAAAACAGAACAAAACAAGGACATCTAAAACCACAACCTCGTCGCGTGCGATCACGGACAAGCGAGAATCCTGCTACACCTCAACGAGCGGTACCTGAACGGCTCGGATCTAAAGCAGTAAAAGGGAGGGGGTAAGTCATAAAGACTTTGTGAGTTAACAATTATGCATGTCATGGCATCATGCAGCATACATATCAAGATATCATTTTTAATATCAAGTCAATCAAAGCGTTCATTTAGTAAACACTTAAAACACATATCCATGGTAGCACGTTGTTTCACATAAGTGCTATAAAAGTAAACCACATATAAAGAGGATATGATATGAAACCGGTGCCGCTACGTAGCTCCTGCAATACACAGCGTTAACATTCGTGCCAATGATACCCGTGATTAGTGTATCAAAGTACCGAAGCTCTCTACTCGGGTACCAAGCTCTCCTTGGTACTTAGACTTGCCAATGTGCTCTCTTGGTTACAGCAAAGGGGCTACTTCCCCACTGTGGCCAACAGTGGAGGCGTGTGTGATAAAAACCCGGTATAACAACCCATCACTATCATGAGTCCCATAACTCATGACGGCGATGCATTGTCACACCAATGACTCAATCAAATATGCCAGCTGGACTCATGCAATGCCAAGTAGATGTTTACTCGTCATAAAATCTCAAATAAGGAATAAGTTCGACAAGAGCGAACTTATTCAACAAGAGCGAACTTATTCAACAAGTAGTTGTTTACTCACTTAACGAATCACACAAGAATTCGACAAGAGCGAATTCAACATGTCAAATAGATTCATTATTCTACAACATGCTCTCAATCATGTATCTCCTTCACACGATCACATAAACCGCATAAGACTCAATCGAGTCTTAAAAGCACACAAACCTCAAGGCATAAGCATCAATCCATATCAAAGTATCGAAAGCTAATTCATTAGTCTAACGAACTACATTCGTCGTAGGGATTGATTGTGGAGTCGGTATTGTTCATAACTCCCTAATTTCAACTCCGGTGAGTTTTACTAAAATTCAACCAAGAAGAGTATTGATACTATATGTATCACATTGCCCTTCCCTAAGTTCTCCGATCATTTAGAACTTGATAACTAAGCCGTTCATGTTCTCGAACTAGCCTTAAACACAATCTCGAGTTTCAAACCCTAGTTTCGGTGATTTTGTTAAACCTTGAATTGAACCGAATTCTTTCACAAGAGTTATTCCCAAGCTTAATACAAACAACATTCATGCTTTAATAAATGTCAAAATCATAACTTCATAGAGATTTCATAAAATCATACTCACATTTTATATGTTGAATTGAAGGTTGTGTCTTCACAAAAGATGTTCACAATCAACATTAAAACAACTATAATGAAGGGGTCATGCTATTTTGTTTAACATGAAAATCTCAGGGAATTGTCACTCACCTTAGTCCTATGATTAATGGAGGAAAGGTTGATTAAAGAGAGGATTGTTGTAGAGAAGATCGAGAGCTTCGATTTGGCGGTCTCGGTTCGACAATCGGACCACCGGATCTCCGGGAAAAGGTCCTTCAACCTAGGGTTTCTTCCATGGACGAATTTGAGCTTCAAGCTTCTGATTCTCTGGTTTTGTTAGAGCTAAAATGGCTGAAAGGGATGAATTGGGTTTATATACTTCCCCTCAAACTCCCCAATCCAAGTGAAAGGCTTTAAGAGACCTCTAATTGGCCAAGGCATGCTAGCCTTTGATAAGCCATGATCCAAGGGTCAATAGGAGTCCTAGACAAGTCAACAAAGGTGGCTTAGACTCACCAAGGTCGGCCAAGGCAAGGGGTTCAAGGGTCATTAACCAAGACAACTCAAAAATCTCACAATTCTGAAACAGGCATGATGCGGTCGCATCATGCCCAAGCCATGCGACCGCAAGGGTCCCTCTTCAGCATTCTGCACATTTTGACCCCCTCTCAGCATCTCCTCGCGAGCCAGCCTCCAAAACCCAATGCGACCGCGAGGTTCTGAACTTAAACTTGTCCTAAACATGTCCTAAACATGTCCAAACTCAAAGGCAACAATCCTAAGGTGTAACCAAGCCCAAAACAAGTCGGAAACACACCCGAAACACATCCGAATCAAGCTAAAACATGGCTGGAACCACCCGACAATTGGCCAATGAATCAAACATGAATCAATCCCAACTTAATCTAGGATAGAATGAACATGTATTAGGCTTGTTTAATCATGGTTATGGCTTGTATTCAAGTCCTAGAACTCAACCGAACTTCTCTCGAGACGAAATGAAGGCAATACAAGCAATGATGTAAAACCACAAAACACAAACGAAGCAACGAAGCTTCTAAACTCCCAACCAAGCATGAAACAACTAAGATGAACATTGTAAATCTTGTATGCAATGTATTAAGACTCTCATGAGACTTATTAAGGTGCTAACACGTTAATACGAACACCCGAAACAACAACAACAAGGCATGCAACGCATGGAAGACCATTACTCTCTTATGGCCTTAAACAATTCAATGCAAGCAAGATATGAATGAAACGAAGTCTCAAATATGTAAAGACATATTATAAACATGTTATAATGATGGCAAACACGAAATGGGGTTTGGGTTCTCACAAAGCAAACTTGTCCACATCAAGTGCCTTTGTGAAGATGTCTACTAACTGGCGTTCTGTTGAAATGTACTTCATGCTTATATTCTTTTCTACATTATCCCTTAGAAAATGATATCGAAGATCGATATGTTTCTTCTTGGAATGCATTACGAGATTGTAGGTAATAGAGATTGATGAGGTGTTGTCACACATGATTGGACAATCTGCTACTTTGATGTCATAATCCATCAACTGTTGCTTGATCCAGAGCAGTTGACAACAGCAGCTTCCAGCAGCAATATATTCTGCTTAAGTGGTGGAGTTAGAAACAGAAGCTTGTTTCTTGCTGGCCCATGAGGCAAGCTTGTCTCCTAGAAATTGACATGTCCCACTAGTGCTTTTTATGTCAACTTGACAGCCAGCATAGTCTGCATCTGAGTAGCCAACTAAATTGAAAGAGGACTCTCTTGGATACCAGATACCTTAGTTGGCGGTATCTGATACATACTTGATAATTCTCTTGATCGATAGAAGATGTGATTCACGAGGGTCTGCTTGAAATCTAGCACATACCCCAACAGCATATACTATGTCAGGTCTGCTGGCGGTAAGGTAGAGCAGAGATCCGATAATTCTTCTATATTGAGTGATATCCACCTTTTTCCCTTGTAGGTCTTTAGATAATTTGCATTTAGTAGACATAGGAGTGTCAAAGGTGTTGGCCATTTCCAATCCATACTTTTTGACTAGTTCGTTAGCATATTTAGATTGGCAAATGAAAATTACTTTGTTGGATTGTTGAATTTGATGGCCCAAGAAGAATGTGAGTTCTCCCATCATGCTCATT
This sequence comes from Codonopsis lanceolata, assembly GCA_013146195.2. Classification (NCBI taxonomy): domain Eukaryota; kingdom Viridiplantae; phylum Streptophyta; class Magnoliopsida; order Asterales; family Campanulaceae; genus Codonopsis; species Codonopsis lanceolata. Next base: position 87,739,176 of record CM028377.1, on the reverse strand, counting down.
TGAAACTTTTCAGTCATGAGTGATTCAAATCGTTTGCACAGCTTTTCATTTGTTGAACCAAAGATGATATCAACGACGTATATTTGCACCAACAGCGAGTGACCTTTGTGCTTGAGAATGAAAAGAGTTGTGTCAATCTTCCCTCTCACAAATCCTTGTTCCATTAAGAACTTGGATAGTGTCTCATACCAGGCACGAGGAGCTTGTTTGAGACCATAAAGAGCCTTCTTAAGTTTATAAACATGAGTTTCTTTTCCTTTTTCAATGAAACCTGGAGGTTGGGTGACATAAACAGTCTCTTGAAGATCTCCATTGAGAAAAGCGCTCTTGACGTCCATTTGATATACCACAAAGTCCTTATATGTGGCATAGGCTAGAAAGATTCTAATAGCTTCTAACCTTGCTACTGGAGCAAAAGTTTCATCATAGTCGATTCCTTCTTCTTGACGATATCCTTGTGCAACGAGTCTGGCTTTGTTTCTAATGATGTTCTCATCTTCATCCTTTTTATTCCTGAACACCCATTTTGTGCCAATGATAGTATGATCAGCAGGTCTTAGGACTAACTTCCATACTTGGCATCTTTCAAATTGCTGAAGTTCTTCTTGCATGGCTTCCAGCCAGCTTGGGTCTTGTAAGGCTTCATCAACTTTCTTTGGCTCTTCTTCTGAAACAAATGCAGCACAGAACATACATTCATTTTTGGAAGATCTTCTAGTCCGTACTCCTACATGGATATCACCAATGATTTGAGAAATTGGGTGATCCTTACATATTCTTGTGACAGCAGGAAAGTGAGTCGCTGTTGGTTCTTCATGAGTAGGTTCAGGAGGAGGACTAGGAGTTAAGTAAGTTGTTTCTTGAGGGATGTGATGTTCAGAATTGGATTCGTAGGTAATCTGAAGAATAGGATTTTGAGGTTCAGAGACTATGGTCTTAGGATTGGTATTGTCATGAGCAGAGTTGAAATTTCCTAGAAGCTCATGTGAGAAGTGATGATCAGGTATATCAGAGTGAGTTGCTGGTGATGGGTTTGGAATATGAGAACTACTCGAGGGTTGAGATGTACCTGTCTCAACATTTACAGAATCATCAGCAACACTTGGAGCCACTTATGGCCCTAATAAGTCAAATTCATCAAATGAAACATGAATATATTCAACAATTTTTAAAGATCTTTTGTTGAAGACCCTATAAGCTTTGGAGTGTAGGGCATAGCCCAGAAAAACACCTTCGTCAACTTTGTTATCGAATTTACCTCTGTAGTCGTTACCATTATAGACTACGAAGCATTTGTAGCCGAAGATTTTGAGAAATCCAATATTTGGGGCTTTACCTCTCCAAAGTTCATAAGGAGTTTTACCGTGAAATTTATTGATCAGAGATCTATTCTGAGTGAAGCATGCTGTGTTGACGGCTTCTGCCCAGAAATGCTTAGGAAGCTTTGCTTCGGCGAGCATAGTTTTAGCAGCTTCAATAAGAGTTTTGTTTTTCCTTTCTGCTGCGCCCTTTTGTTGAGGAGTTCTGACAACAGAGAAGTTGTGACCTATGCCATGATCATCACAGTACTTAGCTATGCCATTATTGGTGAACTATGTTCCATTGTCTAATCGAACATCACTAATTTCGTTGAGCTTTTGAGTATGCAGTCTTCTGAACAGTGCTGTGAGTATGTCATAAGTATGATCTTTAGAAGACATCATTTCTGTCCAAGTATATCTTGTGTAGTCGTCAACTATGACCAAGGTGTATCTGTGACCACCAAAGCTAATAGTAGTCACAAGCCCGAAGAGATCCATGTGAATTGAAGAAGTTGCAAAGGTCTGGTAATTGTAAAATCTGGTTTGCTTTTGAAGGAGGCTTTTGAAAGCTTTCCTAGTTGACAAGCTTTACATAGATGATCATGATCAGCAAAAACTTTTGGCATTCCTTTCACCAATCCTTCTTTGGATAGCTTTGATAAATATTTGAAGTTCAGATGGCTGAGACGCTTGTGCCACAGCCAACTTTTGTCTTGAGCAGAGTTTGCTACAAGACATAGACTAACAGCCTTGCCATAGACATTTAAATCTATTACATAGACATCCACTTGTCTATGTCCAGTAACCAGAGTTGAACATGAGTCTGGATCCTTAATATCACATCTGTTTGAGGAGAATTGGCATATGAGTCCTTTGTCACAGAATTGTGAGATGCTCAGAAGATTGTGCTTCAAGCCTCCTACTAGAGAGACTTTTCCTATGGAGAGATTTCCACGGATGATGGATCCATATCCAATAGTTCTTCCTTTAGTGTTATCTCCAAAGATGACTGGAGGGCCTTCTGCTTCAGAAATGTTCGAGAGAAGGCATGATTCTCCTGTCATGTGTCTTGAGCAGCCACTGTCTAGATACCATATGTCTTTCTTTTCTGAATTTGTAGCAGCCATGAAGCATATCTGAGATAGAGAGATAAGAAAATCATGGTCCCCTTTATTTATCTTTTCGGGTCCATAGGATTAGCAATTTTTAGGAACCCATACTTGCCTTACTTTTGGAATTGGAGATCCAGTAGGCTTCATGATGGATTTCAGAAGACATTCATGGGCCAAGTGGCCTAAACATTTGTAAAAAGTACAGCGATGAAAATTACAAATATTAGGTTGAGAAAGCTGGTTTTCGGTAGACATCTTAGAAAGCATTCTTTTGGTAGCCGCCTTTGACTCATCAAACTTATAAGATTATGTATGAGTTTTCTTGAATCTATATTCAGCAGTTCTTGCCTTAGCAGATCTGTTAAAAATAGACTTAGATTTCTCATACATTTTTCCTCTTAGCTTAAAGTCACCAGTCTTGGGGGCAGCATCATCACTGTGGGTGCTTTTGACAAATCTGACAGGTTTATGTTGACTTTTAGTTTTCCTAGAAACAGTAGCCTTTGCTTTAGCCCAGGTGCTGGTAGAAGGATATTGTGAGTCAGCATAATCCTTAGCAGACTTTTCGACAGCTGATGATTGCTTCACTTTTGGAGCATTATTGGTCTTAAATGCTTGAGTCTTAGGATATTTATAGTAGATAGCAGCATAGCCAATTCCTTGTCTACCCTTGTTCTTGAACTGCTGATGATATGGAAGATCATCACCAGTTTGCTCAGACAAGTCTTCTGTTCTTTGTTCAGAGGTTGTGCCAGCAGTGTTCTCAGAGAAACCCAGTCCAGTTTTGTCAGTAGAAGACTTCTGTTCTCCAAGAATTTGGTCAAACACAGCCTTAGAGTTATTCCATGAGTCGATGGTTTTTTATAACTCATCTTTCTCAACAGATACCTCTTTGGCATGATCAATAAGGCAAGCAACCTTCTCGTTAAGAAACTTGTCATCTTCTTTTAACTTGATACTTTCCTATTGGACTCCATGAAGAGTTTTTAACTCGGCATCCAGCATGGATTTCTCAGTTCCCAGCTTCTCATGACTCTTAGCTAACCTTACGTAAGCCTTTCTAAATTCATTGAATTCCTCTAGCATATCCTGAGCATCCTTGAGGATCTCTTCTTTAGAAGGCTCTTCAGAAGATTGTTCTACGTTAGCTTGAAAGGGAGTATATTTAATTTCACTTTCTGAGTCATAGGTAGGATATGACTCTAGAGCAACAAGGCAAATGTGTGCCTGCTCTGGTGAGTCATCATTGTCATCCTCATTAGAATCAGTTTCAAACCATGTTGACACTTGTTTTTCTTCTAAGTCCTCAGCCAGCAGACCTCTATGTTTTGAAAATGATTTAGAAGATCGCCTTTTATAAGCTTCATATTTAGGCTTTGGACATTTAGAAGCAAAGTGACCAAGCTTTCTGCAGTTGAAGCAAACTAGCTCATCGTTTTGTGAGCTATCAACAGTCTTTCTAAAAGTCTGCTGGTTTGCTTCTTTCCTCTTGTTGAATCTTGAAAATTTTTGAAACTTCTTAACGAACATGGCAAATTGTTCGTCATATAGGATTTCATTTTCATTAGAAGAGGAAGTTGATGGTTTATTGTCGACAGCAGAATTTTCTTAAGAGATAGCAGAAAAAAGAAGAAAGTTTAAATTGTTTGTCCTGCTCTTGAGCTTGAATTAGTTCTTGCTCATAGACAGTTAAACTCGCATACAGACTTCGAAGATGCATGGAGTTTAAGTCTTTGGACTCTTTAATAGCAGTGGTCTTAACATGCCACAAACTTCCTAAAGAAGCTAAAAATATCATATTTACTTCTTTTATACTATATTCTTTTCCTAGGGAATAACAGCTATTAACTACCTCACAGAATCTATCGTAGGCTTGTCGTAGTGTCTCCTTTGGATCTTTCCTGAACGAGTCGAACTGTTGAATATAGTTGTATTTTCTGTTGTCTCTAGTGGGTAAATCTCCTTCTAGATATTCCACCAGTGCTTCCCACATTTCCTTAGCTGTCTTGCACCTGATTATCTGCTAGTATGTGCTTGTGTCCACTGAGCTGGATATGATGTGTATTGCCTTACTGTCTAGCTCAACAAGCTTCCTTTCTTCTTCAGTCCATTCATTCATTGATTTCGGTATCTTAGGAGGTCCGCCTGCTACTTCTACTAGAATATTTCGCTTCATAGGAATATGAGGACCTGTTTGAACACATTGTCATAGACGATTGTCAATAGAATTCATATATCTCATAACTTTGTCTTTCCATACTTCGAAATGACCTTCGTCCAATATTGGGATGTGGCTTGTATTCGAGGTAGGCAACATGTAGTGAGCCATAGGATCTATTCTCAAGAGATTAATCTTGGAAAAATGAATTTTCAAAGAATTAAGCTCCGATACCAATTGTTGGTCCCAAAATAGGCTCAATCTAGGCTAGAAGGGAGGGGTTTAATAGCCTAGTAGATATTATTTAAAACCCTTTTTAAATTTTTTGAAATGTTTCTTGAAACAATCTTTCTTCTTTTCTTTTAAAAGACGTTTTCAAGAAGGGTTAGTGCAGCGGAATACTTATAAGAGGAAGCAGTCAAGTGCGCTATTGATACAAACACGATGCTTGATCATACGATGAGCTTGATTCGAGACAGGACATAGAGTTTAGAAGTGGTTCGTACTGTGAATAGTACTATGTCCACTACCAAAGTGGTTAGCTTTGGATATTGAAAGGTGCACTTGTTTATTGATCGATCTATTTTATACGTCCATTTCATATACTTTTGACTTAAATTTAGCAATTCCACGAGGCTTTTGGCTTCTGATATGTGTTTTTCAATGATTTTATGAGTTTCAGGGTTTTAGGTGAATTTATATGAATTATGAGGCTTTTTGGTGAAAATTCCAAGAAGGGGCCAAAGTGTAAATTGAAGATTTATTAGCAGAGGTGAAGGCTGGATACCTTGCGGCCGCAAGGTGTTTCTTACCTTGCCTCCGCAAGGTAGGCAGAGAGTTCAGAGACGAAGCCCCGTATAATGAAGGCCCTTGCGGACACAAGGGTGTTATGACCTTGCGGCCGCAAGGTGGTCAGAATCCGTTTTTGTGGGTTTTCACGCCAGACTGGAAGACCTAAACCCTCTACAACTCCATGGTATAAATAAAGGACGGTAGCCAGAGCTTTAGGACGGCCAGAAATTAGTTTTTCATAGTTTTAGAATAGAATTTAGTGTGTATAACATAATTAGTTGTTGTAATTACAAGGATTGAAGATCGATTCATGTATTATATCATCTCCATGTGTTGTTCATCTTCAAGGATGAACTAAACATCCATTAATCTAGGAGTTGGGAGGTAACTTGTATCGAATCTATGCTTTAATTGTATTTTTATTCATTCAATTCTTGTTGATTGTGGTGATTATCAATCCTTCTATTATTTCACTTTGAACAAATGAATGTAATCGTGAATAATAAAGGCCTAGAGGTGCGGATAACTGCATGATCAATGTGCATATGTCGTACACTGGCTCACCATCATAATAAATTGAACCTATCGATGCACGAGATTGATAAGTTAGGGTTAGGTTCCATATATGACCTAAGTGACAGTTAGATCATATGTTCTTGTGCCTAGGATATAGAATGGATGAATTATTTGGAGATGGAGACTGAACGGTAATTCGACAGACTATATCTATATTTTGTGAACGAACCCAAGAGATTGAATGATATTTTATTTAAAAAAAGGCCATAGAGGAGATACAAGTGAAACCCTAATCCTAGATTTCCCTCCATCATAAGATCTTCATAATCTGTAATTGCTCCTAATTAGTTAACATTAGAATAATAATTAGTTTAGATTAAAATCAATATAAAAACCCCCTTAGTTTAATAATTTGCTACTGATAATCGTGCTATTCGTGATCTTCTTGTCTCTGTGGTTCGACCCTTGCTTCCCAAAACTATTCTACAATAGTCTTGTCCACTTGCAAGGAAATAATTAAAACAAGACATCGATCATTTATCCATTAGGTGTTAGAGTAAGATCTCTAATGGATCGTATACAAAATAGTTTTTAACCAAGTGTATGATGATGAGTGAAACAATTAATGAATAATTGTTCTCTCAAGTGCTAAAGTAAAGAACAGTTTAAATGCAAACTAGATGAAGCTGAAAGTATAAACTAGCAGATCTGCAGCTTCAGGAAGTTTGGTGAAGTTGTTAGTTCTTGTCCTTTGATCTCTTGAATGCTTGAGTTATGAAGATGAAGCTTGAATGTTCAATGTGCAAGAGTTGTTGTTCAGATCTTCAAAACTCGAATAAATACCAGGGGAGATCTTTAGGACCGTTGGACTGAGGATAGACAGGTTGTGTCCAACGTTATAATGCATTAAATGCATTTCGGCGCCTTGTAGGTACGTGCAGCAATAGATATCAGAGATTCAGAGTTGCAGAGGCAGCCATTCCAAACAGAGTAAGTTTTTAGTCATGCAGGCGTTTCAGCTTGAAAGTCTTCTTAGCCAAATGAGGAAATGTCTTCAGATGCCATTATGCATGAGATAGATTGGACAGATATCGAGTTGTCTACAGAGTTGACTTCTTTGGAGGGAAATCTGATAAAGATATCTTGTTGAATATTATCTGACTTAGATATTTAAAAATATCTAAATCAAATAATATGCGACTTAATTCCTTGATTTGTCTGTCTTTGATTTTGAACCTTGAGCAGACTTTCAAGTCTGCTGTTTGAACTGTGCTTTCAAGGCTGCTGTTGAAGCCTACTTGTCCGCGCCTAAAATGAACTAACAATAAACTAGTTCTAAACACCCTTGATTCTAAGATAGTTGTCACACTAATCGGTACGCAGACCTATTAGCCACTGTGCAGTAGAATCGGAGGATGACTCAACCCAGTCTAGAACCTATGAGGGTCAACAGCGTCTGTCTAACTTTGAAAGGTTATGATGATATTTGAGATGAAGGTGGATGAAACTTTGTGTCTCTTTTTCATCTTTTGACCAGTGCATCATTCAGGAAAGGAATTCAATCACAAGAACAGTAAATCCTACTAATCAATGCCTTGGAGTAGCACCCCCCCCCCTTTTTTGTGCTCTAACTTTTACCTAGACCGCCCTTTCGGATTTTCAACCTACTGAGCTTTTTTTATTACCTAATAGGGAGCATGTATTCCAATACATATGAAGATAACATGCTTATCTTTGAGGGATCGCGGCTTTGTAGCTTCTTGGTTCCCTTGGGCGAGATGGGTATCTGTCTCCAGAGATGATAGGAGACTGTATGTACCAAATAAGTTTGGCGGGAGAAATGATGTAGAAATAATTTACCTCGTAAGTGTATGAATCATCTAGTGTATACTGATGCAAATAGCAAGGGTCGAACCATAGAGATAAACAATAATTTTGAGAATAAAATTGTAAAAAGCAAATACTAAACTAAGGGGGGTTTCTTTCATTATTCTAAATTAATTTAAACTAACTAGCAATGTAATTAATTAGCAAGTAATTACATAAATCAGAAAACTGGAAGAGGAGACAAATATCGAAGATTAATTTATGAGAAAGTCTAAGAATTAGAATTCACTTGTATCTATTCTTATGTTCTTTGGAAATGATCAATCAATAATCAAAAGTTTGTTCACGAGTATAAAGATTGGGACGTTTGGTCACAGTTTGCAATTCTTAGTATCCCGAATTGGTTATGTTTTCCACTAAGTCCACATAACTTCTTGAGGATCCATTACGCACACAAAGAACTCAAGAACCTAGATTTCACCTTAGCCCGATCAGGAAATCACTAAGATCTAATTATCATAAAGGTTGGCCATCATATGACATATGCATTCGATCATTCAACTATTCATACCCAAATGCCTAAACATTCATAGACACCAATCTTTCGTGTGAGTTTCAAGAAAAGACACAGTATATACTTTGTGATAAACAAGATATCGATGGAATAGAGTTATAGATTAGAACATAAGTTTCGATACAAATTACGCCTCCAATTCCTAGATTGATGAGTTTAGCTCATCATGATTGATGAACTAACCAGAAGGATTGATGAAAACATGAATCAATCTTCTAAAAGATGAATTAAAACTAAGAATAATGTTGTTCCAGACCAAAGGGAGGCAGAATTTCCAATCACTAAACCTAAACTACTAGGGTTGTATATATAGTAGGTTTACAAATCAAGAAACTTACAAAGTTGGCCTTTGCTGAAAAATGGGACAAGGTGATCGCCTTGTAGGATGAGGATGCGACTGCCTTGTCAGACTTCATCCGGATGTGAGCACTGGAAAATACTCGATTGAAGGGAAAGTTCCTGAAAGAGATCAACATGGGATAGCCCCATAAAGACTCGATTGAAGAGAAGTTTGAAGGATAATGAGTATGCTCGAAAAAGGGAACGACTCTAATGAACAAAAAGAGAGCCGGGATCCAGAGTTTACTTTATTGCCGAGTATCACAAGATTGGTGGGTTATGGACCCTGCTTAATGTTTATCTTTTAATAATTTTATATGTTTTAGCAAGGAGTCTTGTCTTTGACTCAGATCAAGTTATAACCGATTGAAAAAGAGATATAGGTGGCAACTAGGTCAGGGTGTAGTGTTTGGGATGGATTGTTTTTGGGGTTTAGATGAAGAATTGTCTTTTCGATTTTAGCTTTAGGCTTTAGGCTTCTGGCTTTTGGCTCTTGGGTTTGGCTTTAGGCTTTGACTTTTGGCTTTTGGCTTTGGCTTTTGGCCTCTTGGATTTTGGGTCTTGGCTTTTGGCTTTTGGCTCTTGGCTTCTTGGCTTCTTGGCTTTGGCTTTTGGTTTCTTAGCTTTTGGCTTGGATGGTAGATTCTCCAAAAGAGGCTTTAATTGGTTAGAGAGACTTTGGGGGACTACTCCAGAAAGGTATCATTTTCTTCTTTCTTTCCTTTCTTTGGCATAGGTTGTATTTCAATCTTGCTTCTTCCTCCTTTTCCTTTCATTTTTTTTTCTTTTCTTCTTTTTTCTTTGCTTCTTTCTTCTTTGATTTTTTTTTGGAGCATCATAACAGAGCAGTTGAAGGAATATCCTCTCTCTTTTTGGGGCAAAGGGATGATCATTCTTGGTGGATATATAAGGGTGAAACAGCCCTGGTTTTGGGAAGCTTGATCATGGGGATGGTTATTTGGCTGAAGATATTGGAAGGTATTCGGTTTTGACCTGGGTTTTTTTGGCATGTTGTGTATTTGAAAGGGTGGGGTTTGGAAGGGCTTTGGTGTATGTTGGGAAGCCTCAATGTGCTATTAACAACTCGACTGTGATGGGTTGAAGGTGATCCTGGTCAAGACGACTTACTTGCTTTGTTGCATTCATATGTTTAATGGTTTGCGGGTCTATATCTTTTGAAATTACTCTTCATCAACTCGTGTAGTTTTATCATGTTTTTACATGAGTTGATTCATCATTCTTGGGAAGATTACAATCAAGGTATACTTGACGATAGGCGGTGCTCCAAGATCGGAAAAGAGAGTTCACAAGCTAAACGAAGAGAGAAGAAAAAATTACTTGATTTGAATATATATACAGGGACTTTTGGAAACCTCAATTTGAGGGCTAGGTTTGACTTTGGAGCAATGGAGACCGGGAGGACGGGTGAGCATACTCTATAAGAATGGGCTGTCAGAACGAAATGGGTAATTACGGTAGAAGGACACCCCTGGGTTTGAAAGCCCCCAGTCTTGAATTTCTGCTTATGATCCTTGGGTCGCCTAGTTCATCCAATGGTTGAAGGCTTGACCAGTTTGTAGAGACGTGAAGGGGTAGGCTAATAAGACAACCTACCAGACGTCCTTCCTTGTTGCTGGGAATTTTTCCCCTATCTTAAATCGGATCCTGTCTATCTTTCGATTTTTCCTTTCTTTCCTTTCTATTATTTCCTTCATGGCTCCCTATCGGTCTATATATATATATATATATATATATATATATATATAGACATTTCGAAGTATGACTTGCTGAAATTGTACTTGAAATCAATAGTGAACGATTGTAGAAACTTGCATGCTTTAGATTTACTTAAAACCATTAAGGTTAAAACAGCTAGTCTTAAATATTTTAATTAAATAACTTTAGACTGTTTTACTTAGACTTTAGCAAGTCTAAATCTATCTGCTGAAAGCTTCAGCAGATAGATACCTCCCAGACTTCGTTAAGTAGCCTTCTTTAAATTAAATATCTCATCTGCTTAAGCTTAGTCATCAGCAGCTAGCAGCTGCTTGATACCACAGTGTCATCGCACACTTAACATTTCAAATTATCTATCTGCTGAACACAATACACTATTAAAACATTTGGCCTTCACGCTCTTATATTTAATAATAATTTGATCATTATATTTCAAACAAAAGAACTATTCATAAAAGACTTTTTCTTTGTTTGTCTTTTCAAAAGAAGACTTTCGTGTCTGTCTTAAATTTTCTTCAAGTATATTATATACATTAGCTAACCACTCTCTTTATTATTCTCATGCTAGGTGATATCCTTTGTCTCTAACATTCTACAAGATCTTTGTGCATTCAATGAAACAAAAAATTCATCATCATGTCTTCAAGAAATTCAAGTTTCAACCTTGCTCTCTCAAACGACTCCGAACTTGAAGATCTCTATAAAACGTCTGAAGCAAGGATTGAAGAAGACACCTTTTGTAGAATTACGTGTATAGAACTCATAAATCTTACAAATTCTCAAAGTATACTAACATAGACAATACGTTGAAGCCTTCATTCGATTCAGAACTTCAATCTTTCTTTGAAGAGCTTCTTCTCTCAAACACTTACTAGATAGTCTCTCATACATTAATCTATTTCTAGTTATTGTTTGAACAATCACTGTTTTGACTGTTCCTTTATTCTTTCTAATCTTTAAGACACATTTGATTGTTGTACGAGTTTGATTGTTTCTCAATCATACTCCTCAAACATACGTTTTTATTGTACAGTGATCTGTTAGTGATCACTTAGAATATATATAATCTTAGTGTACTTCAAAATCCAAGTTTGACCAACTTTGTAGTGGACGTAGTAGTTTTACATTGTGAACCACTCCTAAATACTCTGTCATTTATTCTTTCAGCTTAAAGAACTGTTTTCACACTTAAGCAACCTCAATCTACTTAAGTGCCAGTGAGTTACATTCTTAAATGATTTACTTAATTGTTTTATAAATTTGTCTTTCAGTTCATTTCTTATATTAAATGATCTACTTAAAACCTTTCGTACTTAAACCTATGTCAACAAGCTGACACAGAGTGTTTTGGCCATCAGCTGATAGAACAATTTTTCTATCTGCTGATAACTCATTATTTCTGCTACTAGTTTTTGAAGGTTTTAAAAATAGCCCTTAAAGTTGTTAAAAGGCTATTCACCCCCCCCCCTAGCCTTATTTCGTTGCCTACTGAACTTACAACGATGCACTTAATCGACTAGAGACGCATTTGTGATAGGTTAAGAGGGAAGAGGAACTTGGAAATGATGATTGAGGATAATGGTGATGGGATTTCGTCTTATCTTTTCATGTTTTGAAAAAACAGAAAGCAAACACACAGAAAAAAACCATATGTTTTGATAGTAGGTGGTGTCCTAAAAAGATGCACATGAGATATGTTTAATATTTGTTAATCTCTACGTGTGTGAGTCATCTAAGCATGCAATGTACTATGTTAATTTGCGGCTTTCTGCAATGTACTATGTTAAGCTACACATGCAATGTACTGTGTTATATTACTGATGTAAACTAAGCTAAGCATGCAATGTGTTGTGTTAGTTTTTGGTTTGATGCAAAAGTGTTAGTGGCCGCAAAGAAAAGAAACACAAAGATTCCAACGTATATACACAAAAGGAAACTGGACTTAAAGAAAATTCATTTTTATAATTTTTTTTAAGCAACTTTTATTTTTGTTTTGCAATAAAACAATTTTTTTTAAATTGAAAGAAAATGGATTTTTTTTTTCTTTGAAAAAAGCAAAATATCTTTTACTTATATTTTTTGTTTGTTTTGAGAAAATGAATTTCTCTTTTTTTTTTTTTTGCTTTGAGAAAATAAATTTCCTTTTTTGAAAGAAGAAAATATATTTTTTGAATATTTTTAAAACAAAATTTGAAAAACAAAAAAAAATCTTTGAGAAAATGAATATCTTTTTTTAAAAGAAGAGATTTTTTTGTTTTGAAAAATATTTTTTAAAAAATATTTGAAAAACGAATTTTTTTAAAAAGAATGGAATTTATATATAAAAGAAAGAATAAACCAAAGAATATAAAAATTAAGCATATTAACAACCCCAAAGAAAAATGAGTCTACCCCTCTTTTATTTTAAATAAAACAACATCCCCAGCAGTCGCCATTGTGAGAACTCCGTTTCAAACCCGACCTCGTCTCGTGAGAAGCGAGTGAGTTTCAAAACATTAAAGCGCGTGCAATATGCTAGGTCTCGTCATGGATTCTAAAAGTGTGTCTACAGAGTCACCACCTCTATTTAGGTTAAAGTTAAACAGAGAAAAACCAAAAAAAATACCAAAAATATGGGTTTGAGGGCCAAGTTATCAGTTAGGGAAGAGTTAGACACCTAACTCACCATTTCGTTCTCACAAGGGGTTTGCCAATATACTCATTTTATTTTATATACTTTAGTCAAGAAAACATTTATACATGTCCATGTAATGGAAGGTAATAAAGACTTATATTATATTCATTTAAATAGGAATGAAATAAAATAATTGAATTAGGGTATAATGACAACTAGTTTATGAAATAAAATTATACTAATCATACAATTTATCTATATTATGTACAAACAAAAGCAAATTGCTAAACGGGAATATTTTATGACTATTTTACACTTTAGATATAAACAGGAAAACAGGATAAACTTTAATAGTATGTACAAACAATATAATATTTACATGCCCATGAATGTATAAACATCTACATTTTATTTACATACTTTGAATAAATAATTATGGGGACAGAACATACCTCTTGTAGCGTGAGTATCTGAACTTGATACGTCTAGGCTTAGGCGATCTACATGTGCTTCCCATGTCCTTCCAAGAAAGGAAGTCTTTTTGTTTTTGATTTTGTTGTCGTTGTTGTCGTCTTTTGTTGGTGTGATAGGCGGTGTGTTGCGCTATGCCCAGAATAGGCAAAGGCGGTGGAAGATGTTTTTTGTCAGAGTTTCGACAGAGTAAAGGTAGTTTTTGCTGTTGTTGTTGTTGTTGTTGTTGTTGTTGTTGTTGTTGTTGTTGTTGTTGATGTTGATGTTGTTGTTGTATTATTCGGAATTTGGGCAGTGTAACGATAGTATTTGGCTTTTAGATCGACTTGCCAGGGCAAGGATGGAGGCTTGGATGAAGGCTTGCGGGGAAAGGAAGGCTTAGGAGGCAAGGAAGGCTCACTCGAGCGAGGAGAGGAAGTTTGCTCGGAGAAAGGAAGGCTCACTTGGGTGAGAAGACTAGGAGGCTCGTTTGGGCGAAGAGGAGGAGGCTCGCTTGCTCGGGTAAAGGAGGAGAGGAGGCTGGCTACCTTTGAGGGAGAGAGAGATAGTGGGAGGCTTTGGTGTTTAGAAATGAGAGGCTGAAAGTCTTCCTTTATAGGCAGTGATGAGGCTGGGTTATTGGCGGCTGGAGTGGAGAGGGTGTACACTATGCAAAAAATATGAAAAATGCAGTGTACACAGCAACTGAAGAAGGAAATTGGGTAAGCAAAAAGTACAAAAGTGGGCGCGGCACCCAGAATTGCATGTGTTACACCCCGAATCGTCAGCCCTTTGCAAAAAAATTCATTTTCCCCCTTTTTGTCCTTCTTTCGTCCTTCTGAGCCCTTTTAGTTCATTTTTAATTCGTAATAATATTTTATAGGACATTATAAATTAGGGTACGAATTAGGGGTGTCCACACTCCCTGCTCGATATAGTCCTTCAACTCATCAATCTAACACCGAGTTGTAGGCTCAATGTCCATCATGATCTCCCTTTCAATGGGAGGTACTTCTAGATATTCGATCATGACACACGGGTGTAAAGCCTTGATCTCTTCCTCAGTATTTTGGAGAGGTAGTCCACCCGGATGTTGTCTGCTCGATCTATCCTCATCAATTCCCAATAGTCAAAATCTTTCTGTAACTCTTTCACCGGTTGGCAATACTTCACAAGGGTGGGGTTATGTACCCAATACTCCCTTCGAAATAGGTTCACAACGAGTTGTGAATCTGTAAGTCCAACTGGCAACGAAATAAGGCTAGAGGGGGTGAATAGCCTTTTAAAAACTTTGAGGGTTATTTTGAAAACCTTTAAAAGTTGCAGCATAAAGGATAAATTTTCAGTAGCTGATGTAAAATTAGTAGATAACAGATGCTGAACTTAAAACAGTTTGGTTTGGTTTTCTTTTGATCACTTTAAGTATAAGGACTGAATTGAAGGATAATATATAAGATCAACTATGTAAAGAATTTAGGAATGTAATTGTTAAACACTTAAGTAGATAGAAGCTGCTTAAGTGTATGAACAGGAAAAACAACAGGTAGACAGAACACAGTATTTGGAGTGGTTCACCGTGTTAAAACTGCTACGTCCACTACCAACTTAATCAAACTTGGATTTTGAAGTGCACTAAGAATATACAAATGCTAAGTGATCATTAACGGATCAGTATACAACAAAAATTAGTGTTTGAGGAGTTTGATCTAGCAAGAATCAAACTCGTGCAACAATCAAAGATTCCTTTAGGATTTGAAAGAATACAAGAACAAAGGAATAGTGATTGTTCAAACAGAAACTAGAAAAAGAATATTATATGAGAGATTTATCTAGTGAGTGTTTGAGAGATGAAACTTTTCAAAGAATGATTTGAAGTTCTGGATCTAAATGAGAGTTTCAACGTGTTTGTCTCTTTTTGAGTGCTTGGAGAATTTGAGATTTTTTAATGCTTGAGCACGTAGTTCTGTGTTGTGTTTTTCAATCCTATTTTCAAACGTTTTTATAGTGATATCCATATTTGTAGCCGTTTGAGAGAACGAGGTTGAATCTTGAATTTCTTGATGAAAATTATTATCATGATCTGTCATTGAATGCCCAAAATTTCTGTAAACTATAAGAGACAAAAAGTATATACTAGCATGAAATATTAAAGAGAGTGGTTAGCTAGGTTTGAATAGATAAAGAACATTTAAGACATGCATGAAAGTCTTCTATTGAAAGGGCACGTGAATAGTTCTTTTGTTTGAAAAAGGCGACCAAATAATGTTTTATAATAAGCGTGAAAGTCAAATATTTCAATGGATATAGTGTTTTAGTAGATAGAGAATTTCAAGTGAATAAGCAGGTGCTGACACTGTTATCAGCAGCTACTAGGTGCTAGGTACTAGGTGTTGATGACTTATGCTCTAGGCATGTAGAACGAAACAAGTAGGAAGTCTGCTAGGCAAAGTCAAATGGGGTATCTGCTAAATAAACAACAGATGATAACTTTACTGAAAGTTTCAATAGATAGATTTAGACTTGCTACAAAGTCTAAGTTAAAACCGATTTAGGGATTTTAGACGGGTATTAAACTAGCTGGTTTAACTTAATGGTTTTAAGTAAATTTAAGGTATGTAAGTTTCTATAGAATCACTGTAGATGATAATTTCTCGAACATCAATATCTTGACAAGCTCAAGGCCCGTAAGCAAGGCTTCAAATTCTGCTTGATTATTAGATGTTGGGAACTTAAACCAGAGTGCTTTCTTGAACTTCATGTCTCATTTGGGGGGAGTGAGCAAACGACCAGTATCACTGCCAGATTTGCTAGCTGCGCCATCGACAAAAAGTTCTGAGCATAAGTCTAATCAAACTGCAAATTCTCAGGCGAGAAGAGGATCACCGGGTTGGGGAGTTGAATCTTCTGTGTGAACCATGAAACTAGTCTCCACCACGAAATCTGCCAAGGCTTGGGCCTTAATCGCTCGACGCGAGTGATAATTGATCTGGAACTCGATGAGATAAATTGACCACATTAGAAGTCGACCAGTTGAGTCTTGCTTGTGCAGTGTTATCCTAAGTGGTGAGTCTGTGTGTACAATAATTACATGTGATGAAAAGTAATCTCGTAATTTCCGAGCTGCTACAACAAACGAGTAAGCTAATTTTTTTGCATTAAAATAATGACCCTCAACTGTCATGAGGGCCATGGATACATAATAAATAGGCTTTGAACATTAAATTCTTCCCTAATCAAAATAGCGGTCAAAACCTAATCTATGGCCGCCAATTACACATATAATTTTTTCCTTACGATTGGGCTACTTAACAAATTTGTCTTTCCCAATTATTCCTTCAGTAGTTGGAAAGCATGCGAGCACTCTTCTATCCACTCGAATCCCTTGTTGCCGAGGAGAACTTTGAAAAGGGGAGGCCTTTTTCTGCCAACTTGGAAATGAAGTGACCGAGAGCAATAACTCTGCCGTTTGGCCACTGAATGTCTTTGCAGGTAGGCGCTTTCATATTCACTAGAGCTTGGATCTTCTTAGGATTTGCCTCTATCCCCCTTTCATTGATTATAAATCCCAAGAACTTGCCAACCTTAACCTCGAACACACACTTGTTGGGATTGAGCTTTATATCGTGCTTCTTGAGATTGCTAAAAGTTATTTCCAAATTTGCAGCATGGTCGCGCCCCTTCATTTTTATGCCTATATCATCAATGTAAGCCTACACAATCCTTTCAATCTGTGAATTGAAGAATTTATTGGCAATCTGCTGATAAGTTGTTCACCCGTTCTTCAACCCAA
Organism: Codonopsis lanceolata; assembly: GCA_013146195.2. Taxonomy (NCBI): domain Eukaryota; kingdom Viridiplantae; phylum Streptophyta; class Magnoliopsida; order Asterales; family Campanulaceae; genus Codonopsis; species Codonopsis lanceolata. The sequence goes on along the minus strand of CM028377.1, from coordinate 87,721,966 downwards.
ATGGTCATGAGCCATGAACTCAGGCTTATCTCTAACTTTTAGAGTTTCACACTCTACTTTTTCATCCACTTTCTTCTCTCCCTCCTCAACTCGCTTTGGTATTGTGACAGGGCGTAGCCCACCCACTTATGTTTCTAGTGGGTGGGGCGGGGGGGGGCCTTATGCCCATCAATCTACAGAAAGTCATCAACCCACGAGGACACCCCTCCTTCCATAACTGTATTAATATGCATGGCTCATTGCTTGCGTAAGATTTCTCTTTGTGGTTGTGAGAACCCTATTTCAAACTACACCTCGCTACTGAAAAGCGAGTTGTTTCAAAACTTTAAGAGCGTGGAATACGTTTGGCCTTGTTGGGGACTCAAAAATATTTTATAGTGTCGCTGCCTCTATTTTATGGATAAACGGAGAAAAACCAAATATACCAAAATGTAAGGGTTCAGAGGCTAAATTACGAGTTAGGAAGGGGTTAGGCACCCAACTCATCCTTTCGGTCTCAAAATGGTTTTTTGGATAAATATGTTCTTTTTATAAATTTTAATCTAAATAAAACATTTATATATATATATATATATATATATGTGTGTGTGTGTGTGTGTGTGTGTGCGACAAGGAAAATAAAGAAAAGCTCGTAACTACTACATTTTAAAGTTGCAATGAAAGCATATGAAATTTAGATTATAATGACTTATTTTTATACTATTTATAGGAAAAATTATACTAGCATAACGACTTATTTTATATTTTATATTAATATATAACTAAACAGGAATGAAAATAATAGCTTTGGTACCTACCTCTTGAAGTGTGAGGGTTTATACTCGGGACAACTTTGCTTAGGCATGCTTTTGGGTGTGCTCGCTTTGTCCTCTTCGGGAGAGAAAGTCTTTTGTTTGTTGTTTGTAGTTCAAAATTTAGGCAGTGTAACTGCTTGTATTTGTTGCTTTCCACCTCTCTATTCGAGCAATGTAACTGCTTGTATTTACTAAAAAAAGCATTGATGCAGTGTTTGAATTTTTGTGGCGTAACGGCAGCGTTGGTGGCTTTCTGTGACCGGGTTTAGGGTGAGAACCTAATTAGTTAACTAGTATTCTATTTGGACAAACATTAAGAGTGTTAGGGAAGATTTTTTCAACCTAAAGGGGAGAAGAATTTCTACAGCTTAACAACGAGAGAGCGAGAGAGTTTCTCCGTAAAATTTATGTGTTGATTTCTCCATCTGTTTTCACTGAGATGAGGGTTCTATTTATAGGCAGTGAAGAGGGAGTCTTAACCACGAAGGAAAGAAGGGAGATATTTTGCATTGAGCTTTGAGGGGTTGTACCCTATGCTGAAGGAATGGTACCTTAGAAGAAACAGCAGAACAACCAAAAACGAAACTGGGCGCTGCCTTATGCAGAAAGGGACGCGGCGCCCAAAAGTGTCATAGGCCGCGCCCCGACTTGTTTTTCCCTTTGGAAATTTTACACTTCCCCCCTTCTGTTTCATTGGTTGTATTTTCTCTTTTCTAATTCTTCTTTCGACAATTTTGGTCCCCCTGAAAGTTAACATCCGTTAGTCTTTTTGACTTGATTTAACATTTTATAGAATATTTAAAATAAGGGTACGAAATTGAAGTGTCTACATTGGCTTATCTCAATTTATTGGTCATTAGTTGACAAGGTGATCTTCTGCTTTTTCATTTGGGTCTCTCGTACATATTCCAGTAACGCATATGGCCGGCTCTTCAGAACTCCAATTCTTTTATCTGTATAGAATTTGACCCTCTGGTAGGGACTGATGCCACCATCTAAAACATGATGATTCTCAGTACCCCCATGATCACGTTGTACGGGTACTTCAGATCAATTACCAGAAAAGTAATTATTTTTATCCGAGTGTAGGCATCCTCTCCAAGTAGTACCCCTGACTTGACTGATCCTTTGACCGCCACTTGGTGATTGGTGAAACCCTAAAGTGTTCCTAGATATGGTTTTAAACGGGCATCTGTAAGCCCCAACCCCACAAAGAATGAATAGTAGAGCACATCCCTGCACGCTCCTATTTCTACCAGAATCCTATGCACCTACTAATTGTCAACGAAGGCCGACATAACAAACGGTTGCTCGGCCCCTAAAGCCGTTCTCGAAAGCTCACTGAAGGTAAACTTAATAGGCTCATTCCAAGCCCAGAATACTGGGGGTGAATTTACAACATTTGAAAACAAGTAGATCTTTTTTCCTAATTGTGTAGATGTAGGTTCTTACTCCATTATCATATTAATCACCCCACGGATCTGGGGAGCTGTCTCCCTCTGGGTAGGTTGTGCTTGGGGATTGTTATCCCTCTTAAAACGATCAAGCCTCATTTCATCATGATAAGCACATCGCTTGCTCCGGTGTCTATACCTTGCATTCTCATTGTTCAATGGGCGAGCCTCTGGAAGTTCATCACATATTTCATGTATAATTGCTTCCCCCGTTGTGTTTAGTAGGGTGAGCTTGTCGTTTGTCATAAAGCGAGTTAGCCCATCATTCCGCGTCCTGTTACGAGCAAAGTTACTGCCCCGAGTACTTTGCCCAACGCTATTTCCCGTGCTCGCGCCTCCGCTCACCTCAATCTTGTCTTTCTTTTTGTCTTTTTTTTCCCGATTTCACCCCTGTCGAGCTCACTAGCGCACTATTTATGGGCATGCATCAACATTTACGCTTGTGTCTTTGGCTTCCATACGTTCTGCTCCGCCTTCAAATGTCCCTCGACACCGAGCAGGTCACTCTCAAAGCAAAAGATACCTCTTGTTCGGTGAGACCTAGTACATGTTCGAGCATTTTTGTGAATCGTTCTAGGTAACTGGACGTCAATTCATTTTCTCCTTGCTTGATGTTAGAGAGATCAACATGAGTCTTAGCGATAGCCCGAGCTGTTCCAAAATTTACCAAGAATTTCTTCCTTAAATCTGCCCAATTGCAGATCAATCCATGGGGGAATTTTCCCATCCAAGACAACGCATTTCCCTACAGCTTGCCCGTGAATGCATGGATTTTCAAAGCCTTGTTGGAAGTCACAAGACCAATCTGGAACTCTAAGGACATAAGCCAATCGTTTGCCTTTTATCTTCCTAAAATACTTGTCAATGTTCAAGAATATGAGCCGTGGGGGAGCATTCTTAATCCATCCTGTGAATGGGCTACCCGCTGTTCTTGGGAAAGTCTCGTCAGGCGTCCTTGCTCCCAGGCTTCTATTTTCTATTGTAGAGCCTAGAACTGCTATAGCATATCCCCTGCGGCGGGCATGACGTTTGGTCTTTGTCGCATTGACTAGGCTACCTATACGAGTGAGACATGTGGTGCTTCCATAACCACAGTGGGTTGAGCAATATCCACAGGTTGTGTCGTCTGCCCTATAGAAGTTTGGGGAACCACAATAGCCACAACGGGGTAAGCGACAACTAAAAGAGGCGGCTCTCGACGAACATGCGACCTCATAGACGATGGGGACCTCTCCCGACGAATATGTGCATCCTTGGTGATGGGGACCTTCTAGAAAGGTGGAAATGTCTCGACTCCTCCCTGCAAGGACGCTTGTGATGATGGTGGTAGGAATTTCCGGTCTACTATATTCTCACTTGCAGCGCCTAAAACCACAAGTAGAGTAATGGGCTTCAAACTGTAAGGATATATGAACTTTAAAAGTGAACTAAGCCTATAACATGTCAATAAAAAGGTAAATGCTTGGATAACGGCAAGGGTTTTCCTTACAAATGTCTTTCAACGTGAAAATTAGTACAATTCCTTGTTGGGTAAACAATTTAATAGAGTTTTCGCTTAGTATTTTTGTATGTACCTTTTTCTCACTGAAATGGAGTTTATATAGCCAAGGATTGTAACTGCCAAGTTAATGGTCTTAACTGCCAAGCACGTTGAACCATTCACAAAGTGACACCTGGTCCACGTTTGAGACGTGGAGACGGTTTCCACGCTACTGGTTCTCCACATTCTCCTTGTCCCTAAACTATTACACCTTCAGTCGAGCATGAAGTTAGTGTGCTCGCCATGAGTAAATATCTGTCTGGATTGAAACCCCTTGGTTGCCGCATACTTGGCCCCCTGTAGGTAGGGTGAATGGTGTGCTCTCGTGTCATGCTCGCGTGTCATGCATGTGGCATGTTCATGTGCTTGACACATAATGTCGAATTTGGGTCTTCAAGCTCATACCCTTTTCACATTATATATTTGTAAGTGTACGATGTGACATATTATATACTCCTTCCGTTTTCAAAATATTGTCTGGGTTAACTCGATACATCGTTTAACAAAAAAGAATTTACTGAATTATAAATATTGGTGAAATGTATGGTTTTTTTAATGCCCTTGAATATGTGATTATAATTAAAGTATATAGAAAAAGTAAAGGTAAAGAAGTAAAAATATTTTCATCAAAAGAAAAATTTTTGAAAGAGAATAATTATTTAAGAACAGACGAAAAAAGAAAGGTGGACAATAATTTTAAAACTGAGGGAGTACTTGTCAAGGTAAATTTAGTAAACATTCAAGACAATAATTTTTTAATAAGAAATACTCATCATAAGATCGATGGAATAAGAAGTTTATTAATTTCATCTTTGACATTTATAATTTTCTATGTAGACATTTAGGGTGTTAGTGTAAATTGCTATCAAAATGCCTAAAAAAACTTATTTTACTTTTAGTAAAAACAATAAAAGTAAACACTCATTAGGAACAAAAAAAAATTGAAATTGAAATTTATTCTTGAGTATTTAGGAACATAGGAAGTAAATTAAAATTAAATGTTAATGAAGAGAAGGAAGTAAAAAATTAGGAAGCGAGAATATTATATTCTGGAGTTCCTGTGAGTTAATTTATTTTTAGTTTTATCAATATTTTATTAATTATCTTTGAATTTAAAGTTAAATTATTAAATAATGATGTCATGTACACCCTAAATCGATGTCATTTTCATTTTTTAAAATTTTTCGAAAGCTACCAAAATAATATTCCTTTCGTTTCGATCAAAAAATCTACTGTTCTATTTTATTATATTTCACTTAAAAAGTTTATTTTTAAAAATTAAAATATTAAAATATTATTTTTCAATGCTTTTGGTTAGCTTATCTATAGGCTATAGTAATTCCCGTGTGATGATGAAATACGTCATTTTCTGGGGACTGATCCGTAGAATCTCGAACGGCCCTATCTCTCTTGCTGGCGCCGCAATACACGATAACTTGTCCTTCTCCACAACTTTGTCGTTTTCTATTCACATGGTTATGTCCTTTTATATCTCCACCCCTTTTCGACTTTGCGTAAACCTTTTTGAGTTTCGAAGGGCTGCACTGCACCGTATTTATCCTTCAACGACGAAATCAAAAAAGTTTGCGAAAGTTAAAGATAGGTCCCTTGAGTTGATGACATTTGACACTTCGGACTAAATTTTGGAGCTGTTTGTAACAAGGCCTTCCAACTTCTCTATTTTATCACTTATAGTCATTAAGATTAAGTATTACAATTATATATTCACTCTATTTAATTTCGTTAGCTATTTCACATGAATGAAGCTATATAATGTGGAGTAAGTCGAACGGTCTTACAGATTTTAATTCGTAAGACGAAGCTTTATTGTAATATCCCTAAATTTGATAATATTCTGTTTAATTAGAAAAATTATTTTGGGCCTATATTAGTTTAGTTATTTTTGGGCCGATATTTGTGGTTTGACCAAATTTGAAAGGGAATTAATATTTGGGCCTATTAGTGAATTGACAGTGAGCCCATTTAATTTTAGTGTGCAATTGAGTTATTTATTTTGTGTTTGGGCTTAAGCCCAATTGATGATCCATTTGTTAATAATAATAATAATAATAATAATAATAATAATAATAATAATAATAAACTCATTGGTTAATAAAAACAATAAAATCGTGAGTTAATAAAAATAGTAAATAGGGATGGTGAAGAGGCCGGCGTTTGTTGCCGTTAAGGAAGAACGGAGGGATGCTCTTAACTTCGGCAGTAATGGAGGAGTGGAAGAGACTGTTTACTCTGATTATAAAAGGGGGAGGATGCCTCTAGATTGATCGTCAATATAGAGAGAGAGAGAGAGCTTGATCGCAGGAAGTTTTGGGGCGAAGTCTCAGACTGAAGGTGAAGGTGGACGAAGCACTGTCGAGGAAGTCGCGGGTGAAAGGAACAAATCGATTGTAGGTAAATCTTGAACTCCTCTGCTTCAAATGTTGTAGAATTTATCTGTTTAAATAAATAATTTTGATATCTGGGTTGTTTGAATCGCCGGAGGAACTAAGAGGATGTACTGAATTTTTGTTGACATGCGAGTAGAAGAGGAATGGAGGGGGGTTTGTAGGTTGCTGCTTTACTGGCGGAAGAGAAGGTTAGAAAAAAAATGGAGAAGGGAAGTCGCTGGATGAAAAAAAAATGGAAGAAGAGGAAGAACGGAGGTCGGGATGATAAGGGGGTTAGGAATGGTGAAAGGTTTTTTTGTATTTTGACTTTTTGTGTTTTGTTGGATGAGGGAATAAACTAATTGAAAGGTTAGGAATTGATGAAGTGGTTTTGGCTGGATCAAACTCACCAATTGAGTTGGATGTGACGGGAGACAATAAATTAAAGGAGAAAAAAAACAAGTAGGTGGTGGTCTTTTCAAGAGAAGGAAAAAATGGAAAGAAAAGAGGGAGAGTGAGGTGACCGCAGACAGAGTTATAAAATAATAATAATAAAAATATATATAGATATATAATTTGTTAATGCGGGTAATATGTCGTTTAAAATAATTTGGTTTTTCGTATTTGTTGTTAGATTTGGCCAAGACAAGATCTGATTTACACGCATAAAGTTATTGTCCACTACTTTGTAAGCGATTATACTCCTTTAAGCTTATTTGATCAGTATTTTATTCTGTAGGCTTCCATTATAATTTATTGGCTTAGCACTTCCTTTGAAAACATTTGTTTAAGATTCGCCGATATTTCGCTTTCAACTCCGTCGAGCCTATGTTATTCATAATCGAATTTTGAAACTTTCGTAACCCTCATTTGACTTATCAATCCATTGGAAAAATGAATTGTATAATTTTGGACATTTGACTTATTTGAAATATCGATCCGTTGGAAAAACAGATTGCATAATTTTGGACATTTGATTTTATTTGAACTCCTCTGTGATCACTAAGTAAATTTGGTTGTTACGTGAAATACGTAACATAATTGAACTTTGAATTGTTTGACACCACTGGACATGTGGTGAGGTTATCCGGATACACCTTTTTGGCCCGTTGCGTGTTTAGGCCAGCAGGTATTTGGCCCATCAGGCGCTTAGTCGCCGAAATGACCGCTTATGTGATCATGGAATCTGCGGGTATTCTTTGTTTCCAACTGGTATGGGACGGTTGGCTACAATTGAATAACTCGTATTTGTTTTGAGCCTTATCTATTGTTTGGAATTCCTAAATATACACTATATTCGATTTATTCGCTCAGATTCGATAAATGCAGCCAAATTTTGTTAATGTTGTTTGACTCGACGACATTTATTTAGTGGTCAACTCCTCCTTAAACCTGGAGGAGTTGTATATGAACTTTCTTGGGCATTGTTTCACCCTTTTTCTATTTTCTTCAGTCATAAGTAAGATTTGAAATCTATTTGGGAATCAGGTGGATCGTCTAAAGGGTGGCGCGGACATATTAGATTATCTTGGATTTGGCAGTTTTTATTTTAAAGATTAAAACATTAGTCTGGAATATTTGGTGGTTTTTATGTCTTGGAATCTTTGTTAGACTGGCATGTATTTTGGATATGAAAAGTTTAAATAATTTATTTTGGAAATTTTGTGAGTTAGTATTTGGAATTAGTGACGTGGCCAAATTGTGGGACCGCGGTGTCGGTACCGAGTTTGGGGCGTTACATTTATTCTTTCATAACTTAATTCATCAACACACGATGAGTCAGATAAGGATGATACATTTTACAAAAAAAATAGGTGTAAGACCGTGTTAACTAAAGTTTTGCCTATTACGTGAAATGGTACAAGTATACACTTATTATATTGAAATAAATTAACTTGCAGATCTTCATTTTTTGAACTTAGGGATTACTCCTTTTTAGTTGTAAGATAATATGATCGTTTCTCATGTGGTTCATAAACATGATTTTCTTTAATTATGATTTGTTTTGTCACTGTCAGCATTCTAAAAATCGATCTATGCGACACCCAGACACTTAAAAATCTAGGGAATCGGTAAATTAATCACTCATGCGATGATCTGGGCACTACCTAGGTGCCTGCCTAGGCACCCTAGGTATCTAAATGCTAATTTTATTAATTTTTAAATGCCTAGGCCCAACAAAATGTCATTCTGGATTTTTTTTAAAAAAAAATTAAAATTAAGAATTTGAATTATGTCTTATAAATGTGGAATTTGTTCATGGACCTATGAAGTATTGCACTATAAACTATTTTTGTGTTGTTTATTTGGAATGATATTTAATTGTTGATTTTACATTTAGTTTTTATGTTGTAATGTAATAATTATTTTTACAATATTAATTATGTTTTAATTCTAGGTTCTATTATGGCCTCACCTAGACTCCTCCTAGATCCATCCTCCTAGGCACGCGCGCACACACACATACACACATTGGATTGATAAAAAATTATCAAACTCATTGGGTTATCTATTATATTCATTATAAAATACTTATTGGATGTTATCCATTAACACTCATTGGATAATACTCATTAGAAAACAATAACAAAATGGATAATTATGGATATTAACTAGTTATACATTGAGTTTTTCCACTAATGTCACAATCACCATTGGATTTATTAACTAATGTCACCACCATCAACCACCTCTATCACCTACGGCCACCGGTCACCGCCTCCCACCGCCGCCACATCCCACCTCCGGCAACCACCATCGCCCGCCACCACCAGCATCTGCCGTCAACAACCTTTGCCAACCATCACCACCAATCTCCAGCAACCGCCACTGCCCACTGTCGCCCATCGCCACCACCATCACCATTGTATGCTCTTTACTTAAAAAAATATATATAATAAATAGGTGCACAACTTGCTGGTAGCAAGATTTGATCTTGGTTCAAGTCGTTTCATACCAAAGTTTGTTACCATTAGGCTAGTCCAATTTTTGATATTTATTTGAAAGTTAATATAAATATAAACAAGTAATCATAAAAATTGTTGATTATTACGAACGTATTTATTATTTTGTTATGGATTAAGAATATTTTTGTGTTATTTATAATTTATAATTATAATGATTATAAGTATTTAATTTTTAATAAGGTATTTGACTTGTTTTATTTTTTATTACTTTCACATAATCGTTTATTAGTGTCAAATCAATAAGCACATATATTTCCTATCTCACAACTATGAAAACTATATATGAGGTGGATAAAAATAGTGTCACATTAGGTGGTAAAAATAGAGTAACATTACAAATGTCACTTTTTATTTGAGGAGTAAAAAAAGATAAAAAGATAAAAATGAAAATTAGGAAAATATCTCGGTCGTTGTTGAAAGTGGAGCCCACAATTTTTTATTAAATGTGAAAAGTTGATGAAAATATTACTGATTCATAAACATTAATTTATTAACTTATCATTATGTGTGTGTGTCTGTGTGTTTGAGTGAGTTTATGTGTGTATGTTATGTTTAGTGAATCATAATATAAGTAGTTGAGTAATACTCACAATTATAAGTGATGTTCCTTATTGGGTATTATCAAGATAATACCAATTTATTATTGATTAGAATTAGATATTATCCAATAACACCCATTAAAGTTAATGAGTGTTTTGAATAATATCCAAAACTACTTATTACCTGTATTGAATAAATAATAGTTTTATCCAAATTAACCGATAACACCCAATTACTACCACTACATGTGTGTGTCTTCGGAGATTTAAGGATTCTTTTTCTTTCTTACAATGGGGGAGCGTATAACAATCATTTCTCAAGTTTTGGTATGGTTGAAAGCATCTTTTTGGTGGTTGAGAATATGAAGATTTTTTTGGGTTAAATCACAAAAGCAAAGTGTTTCACGACATTTATTAAATGAAAAGGAAATTTAAAAATATAAGGAAAAAAAAAAGTGTAGTCAAGCCAAACAATAGGGGTCACAATGTAACCCGGTGCAATTTCACTTCTCCCAATTTGAAATCCAACCTTTGTTTATTCTTTATTGAATAAAATAATATTTTAGTTCCTGGATATGTCGAAAAATAATATTTTATTCTTTGGGCTTTAAAATATATTATTGTGGTCCTTCAAGTCATTTTTTTGAATCAATTTCCCCCATCCCACAGTTACTGATACACTTTCCGTCAAATATTATTTCAAATATCAAAAATGCCCTTACTTAAAAGTTTAATTAGATTGACTTTTCAAAATATCTAAAATACAAGGGGTTAATACGCCAATTAAAAAGAAGTCATCTTCAACCTCCCTGTTAGATTTCGATTTTGGGGAATTGAGAGTCAAGTCTCAGCATCCACCATCTCCGATGCCTTCATTACTGGCTAACCTACACAACTCTCACCCTCCGTCTCCAGCGCAACCCCATCGCTGACCTCCCTCCTGCAACATCGCCGCCCATCTTCATTCATTCAACCAGATTTAGCTAAGTCCTTTCCCAGTCACCGCCCATAATCACCATTTCTATCTCTCTCCTCCACTCGATATCTCTAGTCCAAATCCTCCATCACCGCACGACCAAGCAAGCCCTCTTCACTCTTTCAATTCACTCATACACCTCGATTTCATCACCCCTTCTCTAGCCCCGTTCTCCATCTCTTGCCTCCACTAATCTTTTATCTCCTCTGCCCAGCCACCATCCTCCATCGTCGGCGAACGCCAACCTAGATTTCATCTTCTCCGATCTAGAATCTATTTCCATCTCATCTCCCACCATGACAGAGAAATTCGGGAATTTAGGATCGGTGTTCTTTCTCTCACCATCGATCTCCATATCAAGCAGAGCTCCTTTTTCTGGGCCAGCTTCTTCACCAACGCTGGAACCCATTGAAAGAACGAGAGTAACTAGGATTCTCCAAACTGCCTAATGCAGTTTCCAATGTATGAAAAAGCTACAATGGAAGTCACAATAGACAGAAAAATAACAAAAACAGCGGAAGACTTAATACAAAAGCACGAAATTAATCACAAAAGTTTATCAAACAATCTACAAGCTTATACTTGTAGATCTAGCCTCATGACCAAAAAGATTTCACTAAAAACGATAAATTGTTTTACAAAAACTATGTGAAATCACACAAAAATATTCTCACAAGATAATGAATCTTGGAGAACAAAAACCCCACATAAATAGGTTAAACAAAACGTGGGAAGAAACAAAAACATCCTCCTTTAAACAAAACAGGAAGCACAAAACAGTTTCAGAATTTTCAATGTGTCTGCCAATGTTACAACATTGACAGGAACATGCGAACTGCTTCACTTCGGTTCTGTAAAACTGCTGCAGAAACTCCTCGGATCAACTCACAGCCTCTATGGTTTTTGTTCTCTATCTGGAGCTCTGTAAGAAGCACGAATCCTTGCTCCTAAATATATAGTTATGCGTCTCCTACACACACCCAAAAACAGTCCGTCTATTACAAGGAAAATGATTAGAACTTAAGGAAAAAATCAACAACTTACCAAACTAATGGGATTTTGTTACCAAATATGAAAGTGGTCAACAATCATGGTTTGACAAGGATTTATGCTAAGATTTTGTTACCAAAGATGAGATATACCAAAATCTAATCAAGGATTTTGTTACCAAAAATGATTCCTAGACTTTAGGATCAAGAAAACCAAAAATCTAATTAAAGATTTAGTTTCCAAAAATGTCACACTTGTCAAATATGAATTTTACCAAGAAAGAAGAAACAAAAATAAAATAGGTCATGCCTATTTTACCCTTACAATCTCTCCATTTGTTGAGCCTTTCTGGTCAAATCAAATGACAATTGTTTATTCAACACCAATCAAATCATCTAACTTGCATTGGTTAGAAAATCTCATCTCCCCCTAAATTTGTGCAAGGTATAAAATCAGAAACCATTACTAAGCACAAATCAGAACATACCAATGATGCACTCACATGCATACAAAATCATCACATCACCAAAAACACTTGATCTCTCTCCCCCTATTTGACCGGAAAAAGAAGAGAGATAAACAATCTTTTATGAACTCTCAAAAATCCAAGATTTTGAAAAAAAAAAACACAATCAAGTGTTCACCATGATTTGATCACACCACTAGCAATAACTGAGCACATCATATCCATATTCAAAGCCTCTTAGTTCCACACAAAAATTAGACAACCACTAAATATTTTTCAACAAGGAGATTTTTGGAAATTGATTTGCACAGTTTATATTAGGACAAAATTTCACCAAGCTGATATCATTGCCAACAATGCATGTCCTAAAATTTTATGCCTAAAAACATGATAACTAAAAGCTAGGCAAAAGAAATTAAAAAAAAATGCAATCACACACAAGTGATAAAAGACCAGATCAAAGCGATGTAGTTCCTAATGTAGCTGCATTGGGAGATGCATTCGCCAAAATTGTGATTTTATTTTTAAAATTTTTTTTATATATTCTCAACCAGATTTCTCTCCCAAGATCATAAAATATTCACAACAAAAATCCATAGGTACTTTATTTCCCTAGGAATATAACTCTACTTTATTTCAAGCATATTCAATACATGCCACTAGGAACCTTTCACACTATTTACCAAGGGAAGCCACTTAACTTTTTGATCAATCCATGAAATCCGAGGATTCATAGTCTCAAAAGAAAGGTGCCACAACCTTGTTCATAGGTAGCTCTTTTTCTTTAGGTAGCTTTCACATTTTTTCAATTAAGGGGAGTTAATTTTCTCAAGATCAACCCATGAGAACCTAAGTGTCATAGTACTTTGATAAATTGCAGCATCCCAAAAATTTCAAAAGGTAGCTCTTTCCTTTGTGGACTAAAGATTTTTCAATTTCAATACACCTTTAAGGGAGATGGTGAGGAGAATCACAAAAAAAATCGCAATAGATTTTGAATGAATTTCCCAAGCAACCACAAGATGCACATACATATGAAACAATGATCTAGAGTGCCCTCTAAAGACAAAATGCAAGCATGCCTAATTTTTTTTTTATAATTAACAAGTGTAAAATCATATGGCACACAAAAACACAAGAGATTTCCAAAGATTGAAAAATCTCTCAAAAACAAGACACTTGGCAAATATATCAGCAAGATGATTTTCAGTCCCAACATGTACAATGCAAACAATTTCCATATTTAACCAAGTCTCTAAAAAATTGGTGTCTTATATCAATGTGTTTTGTACGAGAATGATGAACTGGATTTTTGTGCTAAGAAAAATGCATAGGTGTTATCAAAAAAACAAGGTTAACACATCAAAGTGTAGTCCATAACCTTTGATCATTTGGAGCATCCATAAAAGATTTAAGGCTTCTCTCAAAAATATTTTGATAAGCATGCAAATTTTTTAGAATCAACCTTACCTCTTCTCCTTGTGTATATGCCATCATGAATATTACCTATCACTTGAGAGATTGGATGGTTTTTCTGAATACGGCTGGGAATGTCATGGATGCAATCATTCAAATTGGACTGAATTTCTGAATGTTCAGGACCTGTTTCTGAATGTTCAGGACCTGTTTCTGAATGTTCAGGACCTGTTTCTGAATCTGCCAAGTTTCTGTCCAATGTGTTTCCCAATGCAGCTACATTCGAAAACACATTGGGTGACACATTGTGAATCACATTGGTTGAAACTCCAGAATATGCGAGTTCTCGATCAAAGTGTGTTCGGTTCGGATCTTGGTTCGAATATTTTGGAGGAGATTCTTCATAGAACCGCTTAGCACCAAGACATATATCAAAGGGTTCACAGTATTTGGACTTGCCTTTGTCATTACTACCCTTAGGAACCCACATCTGTTTAAAAACCTTTAGTTGTTGTTTACGTGAGCGTGAGTTCGATCTTTGCCGAATGTGACTTCCAATGTTGCTTCATTGGATGTTGCATTCGATCTTTATCGATTTTTAACCAAAAATGTCTTCCTTACTTCTTCTTCATATACAACCTTGTTGGTCCCAAAATAGGCTCAATCTAGGCTAAAAGGGGGGGGGGGGTTGAATAGCCTAGTTATGTTTTTATAAAACTTTTTCTTAAAGAACACTTCTTAAGGATTTTTGAAAGGTTTGAATAGAAGTGTTTAGGCAATGAAACAAATCGATTCGAGATTATCAAGAGTCTTTGTTAAGGCGCGGAATGCTTAAGCACAAGCTAATGAGAGTAATAAGAAGAGTTTGAAGCGCACAGAATTTGAAGTGGTTCGTACTGTGAATAGTACTACATCCACTACCAAAGTGGTTAGCTTTGGATTTTAAAAGTGCACTTGTTTATCCACTAGGTTTATGATTTAGATCTCTAATGGATCGTGTACAAAATGAGTTTTTAACCAAGTGTATAAAGGTGAGAGAGACAATCAATGAATAATTGTTCTCTACACGCATTAAATAACAGTTTAAAGACAAACTAAATGAAGTGAAAAAGAATTTAAGATGGCGGATCTGCGGCTTGAAAGTTTAGTGAAGTGTTAGTCCTTGTCCTTTGATCTCTTGAATGCTTGAGTGATGAAGATGAAGCTTGAGAGTTTAATGTGCAAGAGTTATATCTTCAGATCTTCAAAACTTGAATATATACCAGGAAGAGACCTTTTGACCGTTGGTCTGAAATCAGAGATAATTGAGTCCAACGTTCCTTTGCATTGAATGCAATTCGGCGTTTTGGTGAAGAAACAGCCACGTCATCGAGATGCGGTGTGCGAGAAGACATTACTAAACAGGTAATGTTTGAGTGCGAGCTTTGCGGCTTGGAAAGTCTTCTTAGCCAAAACGGGTAATGTCTTCGCCTTCGATTCGGGATCTGATACGGATTGTCATCATGCAGAGTTGACTTCTTGAAAAATAATCTGGTGAAGACATAATGACTAGATATTTTCGAAAATATCTAAATAGGTGTACACGTGTCATTGTTTCTTGATTTTGGCCAAATTTGATTTTCCGGACTTTGAGCTGACTTCAAAGTCTGCTGGTTCTTAAGGACCGCTGTAGAAGCTTGCTGTTAGGCGCCTAAGAACTAACACTTAGAAACTATTCTAAACACAAGTGATTCTAAGGACAGTTGCCACACTAATACCTTTTAGCCTCTTGTCTGATAGAATCAGAAGATGACTCAACCAAATCTAATCATAGGAATCAACAAACCTTTTTAAGAAAGCAAAATGGCTGTATATGACCAGGCTTGTGACAAAAATGACACACAAAATTTTTCTTTCTTGATTTGGGTTTTTCGAAGAAATCTGCTTTTTGAAAATTTTGCGTGGGCTGTTTAGGTTCAGAAGACATACCTTCACCTTCTTTCACAACACATCTTGGGCCTGAATCCAATACCAGACTTACCAAAATTATCATAATTCAACATCTCATTCATTTTTTTTGGCTTGAGTTCCATTTAGCCATGGTTTCATTGGCTAGGATGAGCTTTTCTTTCAGATCTTCAATCTCCACATCTTTCTTACTCAACAGACTCTCCCACCTTGTAAGACACTCCTTTTGTTCTTCATTAGCCTTTTTTAGCAGTTCGTTTGCCTTTTTAAGTAACTTAACTTGACAAACTCTCTTTTCCCAATCATTGTACAACTCCTTATATGCATCCATCAGTTCTAATTCTGATTCTGCATCATCTTCAGAGACAGAAGAGTTAAAGCAACGAAAGTCATTATACAAACCTTTCTTTCTCAAAGTATTAGGACGAACAAAACTCTCATATTGAGAATCCATCATGGCTACAACCAAAATCAACTCTTAGTGATGTTAAGAGAAGTCTCTGATACCAATTGAAAGAACGAGAGTAGCTAGGATTCTCCAAACTGCCTAATGCAGTTTCCAATGTAGCTTATGAAAAAGCTACAATGGAAGTCACAATAGACAGAAAAATAACAAAAACAGCGGAAGACTTAATACAAAAGCACGAAATTAATCACAAAAGTTTACCAAACAATCTACAAGCTTATACTTGTAGATCTAGCCTCATGGCAAAAAAGATTTCACTAAAAAACGATAAATTCTTTTACAAAAATTATGTGAAATCACACAAAAGTATTCTCACAAGATAATAAATCTTGGAGAACAAAAACCTCACATAAATAGGTTAAACAAAACGTGGGAAGAAACAAAAACAGCCTCCTTTAAACAAAACAGGAAGCACAAAACAGTTTCAGAATTTTCAATGTGTCTGCCAATGTTACAACATTGACAGGAACATGCGAACTGCTTCACTTCGGTTCTGTAAAACTGCTGCAGAAACTCCTCGGATCAGCTCACAAACTCTATGGTTTTTGTTCTCTATCTGGAGCTCTGTAAGAAGCACGAATCCTTGCTCCTAAATATATAGTTATGCGTCTCCTACACACATCCAAAAACAGTCCGTCTATTACAAGGAAAAAAATTAGAACTTAAGGAAAAAAATCAACAACTTTCCAAACTAATGAGATTTTGTTACCAAATATGAAAGTGGTCAACAATCATGGTTTGATAAGGATTTATACTTAGATTTTGTTACCAAAGATGAGATATATCAAAATCTAATCAAGGATTTTGTTACCAAAAATGATTCCTAGACTTTAGGATCAAAAAAACCAAAAATCTAATTAAAGATTTAGTTTCCAAAAATGTCACACTTGTCAAATATGAATTTTACCAAGAAAGGAGAAACAAAAATAAAATAGGTCATGCCTATTTTACCCTTAGACCCATCTTCGCCATCCACATCTATCGCCGACCCCAATCTCAGTCTTAGGCTAAGCGGCTCCAAGTAGCATCAACACCCACCATCTTCAATCTATCACTGTCCCTTTCTCCATCTCCTTCCAGCCCCGTCAATATGTTGGTCGGCTCCTGCTACATTGGCGAAGCCAACCTTGTTTTCTCCTCCGCCGAACCACCATCCTTTATCGCCGGCGAATACTTGCACCTCCAGCAACAGTGGAGTTTTGACACATGGTTAGGGCTTCGATCAAAATAACAATGTATAACTGAGTTATACATATTTGATGGCGTATAGATCATGTGCTTGTTTAGACCAATGATATTCTCGTCAGTAAAAAATACAGACGGTAAAACTAATGCTAACAGTGGGAGGGGGAAATTGATTAAAAAACAAGTTTATGGACTATATTAATATGTCTTAAACCCCGACAATCAAAACATTGCTTTTTGACATGTCCAAGGACCAAAATATATATTAATCCTTCTATATATATACAAGTTCATTCTCGAGATGTAAGACAAAATTTAAGAAAGTATAATCACATAAGACAATCTCATAAATAAACTTTAGTTTCACGGCAAATAAAGTAAGATTTTATTTATTTATTTATAGTATGCATATTAATTATGAGAATTAAAAAAAATAAGAGAGAGAGAGACTCATGATTTACGGTAATACTGGTTCCGTTCCAAAAATTAAAATCAAAGTTGTTAAATATTTGAAGAAAAACAGACCCTAATTATCTTAGATAATTTAAAATCCAAAAGATTTTCGAAACCGGGTTCGGTCAAATAATATCCGAATGTTTTAGAAAATAGTTAGGTCAAATAAAATTCGTCAATTTGAATTGTCAGCAAAGGGGCACACAGCCACACACTCCATTAGATTCCAAAATAGTCAGAGCGATCGAATTCCTTCTAGGTGTCCGTCAATCTAGATGCTTAATAACGTGGCAACTTGTCGTTGGCCCCACGGTTCCCATTGGCAATTAGGTATCTTCTTATATTACTTCTCGTCAAAGAGTAAGTTATTCCATTTTATAATATTTTATTTAAATATTTTATTTTTTAAAAATTAAGATATAAAAATATTATATTTTATTACTAATATTTTATTAAAAATATCATTTTTTTAAATTTAATTTTTAAATGGTGATTCTTTACCTGAAATGGAAGAAATATTATTTTTATTTTTATTTTATTCTGATTTTACTCAATGTTGAAAAATAATTCTTTCAGTTCCTTTTTTCCTTACAAAATAAACTATTATGAAAACCTTTTTTTCAATACAAAATATCACTTAAGAAAAAACCTATTAACAATGTTTTTTTTCCAATAAAAACTATCTAATATTTTTTCTTTCCATTATCCTTTTAAAATTCGATGTTCGCCTATATAAATTTCACTACTTTCTCTCTACTTTCTCTCTCACAAAAAAAAAAAAACAAAACTTAAATTTATTGATGTTCGACGATTATTCGTATTGAATTTTATTTTCCAGTTATCAAATAAAATTGATATACATGCTCCCATATTAAAAAAAATAGACCTTAAACTCCCAAAGTTGGGGAGTTTTGTTATACATGCTCTTAAAGGTTCTTATTTTTCAATAGTTAATGATTGATAAAAAAGAAAAGTAAAATAGATAACAGAGAAATTGGTGAAATTAAAGGGGGACCAAGTCTAAAATTGAAAACTAAAGTCCCATATTTTGCAAGGAAAATATTCTTTGGTACTTACGTGACATATCTATGTTTTGTAGAATGATCGATAACGATACAACTATAATGCCAAAAGTGATGCAAACTTAAAATAAATAATTTTTTAAAATCATCTTAACATTATAACATATAGCTAATGCTAATAGAAGATAAAATGATAAATAACACAATACAACTTAGAATAATAAAAATGCTTCACCTACAATTAATGGGTGGTGTATTCAAGAAATAAGATATTTTGCAGCCGTCGAACATTTTCTTTTGCTAAGGGCAAATTCAATGATGGTACTTGTCTATAAATATCAAAACCAAATTTTAATATCTATTAGTTATTATTTATGAATATCAAATGATCATCTCTAACCATAAGTACCAAAATAAAGGATATTAAAATTAGGTGAGGTACTAAGTGATGTATCAAATTTGATACCTTCCCTAGTATCATACCTAATTTTGATACATTTTACTTTAACCATTAGAGAACCTAATATTTTTACATAGATATCAAAATTTGGTTTTGACCTCTATCATTGGACTTGCGGTGGTGGGTTCAAGAAATACGAAGTTTCACGGCCATTGAACATTTTCCCGACGTTACATTTTCATGTCCATTTGATTTCCATGTCTAGGATAATAGTGTGTAGCTTCTCCTAAATTAGGAAAATACTGTAAAATATTTACAGGAGAGAAAAAAGAAAAAAAGAAAAAAAGAAAAAGAAAAAAAGATAGAGATAAAGATAAGGGTTTGGCCCTCTATAAAGAGGGAGAGAGTAACCAGCCATTTTTGCAAGAGCGAAACACAAAAGTGAGGTCACCTAAAAATTTGAGTGTAGTTTTTTCGTTCTCCCCATTAACATCCCCGCTTCTTATAGATCCCATTCTGTCATCGTCTGTCTTTCAAAAATTTCAAAGAATTTCGGTTTGTTTTTTCTTGATTCTGATAAAAAAACATTGCAAAAAACTGCAGACGAACAAAGAAAATCAAACCCCAATTTGGGTGTTTTTCGAAAGTCAGGTGATTCACAGTTTAGAGATCCAGTTTAGCTGATCTTTTGTTTGGTTTTAATTTAAGTAGTTTCTACTTCCAATTTCATCGATTCAACTAATTGGGTTTCTTTTTAGTACCCTTGATCGTTGATTAGTGAAGGATAACAAAAGGGGCTCTTATTTTAATTAAATCCTCTTTTATCCATCCCTTTTTTCTGTACCTGTTCTTCAATTTTCATACAAGAATCAGGTGTTTTTTTTTTTTTTTTGGTTTATTTAGATCTCTACTTCTGTTTAATTTTAACTGTAATTTGTGGGTTCTGAAGAGATGGCAGCAGCTATAGATGTATACAGTAGTAGCACCAGCAGTCCAATTTTCTCAGATCCTTTTCAGGAAGAGCTTATGAATGCACTTGTACCTTTTTTGAAAAGTGCTTCTCCTTCTTCAACTTCATCTTCTTCTTCTCTGTCTATGGAGCCCAATATGTATCCTGATTTCGGCCCATCCCCATCGACCAATTTTAACCAAATGGGTACTGAGCAAAAACAGGTTCTGTTGGCCTCACCCAACTCACCCCTTTCCAGATCCTACAAATTCAAGCCCAAATCCATCTTCAACAACAACAACAACAGTTCTTGACAGCCCCTGTCCAACCCCAAACCAGATCCTTCCCCTTTCTTTGCCCTAAACCAGTCCCAATGAAACAAGCCGGAGCTCCAACAAAGCCCACAAAGCTTTATAGGGGAGTGAGACAAAGGCATTGGGGTAAATGGGTTGCCGAAATCAGACTCCCGAAGAACCGAACAAGGCTTTGGCTTGGCACCTTTGACACAGCTGAAGAAGCTGCTTTGGCTTATGACAAAGCTGCTTATAAGCTAAGGGGAGAATATGCCAGACTCAATTTTCCCAGTCTTAGGTACCAAGTCGCCCAAGATTCTTCCGGTTACAAACCTCTCCATTCCACCGTCGATGCCAAGCTTCAAGCTATTTGCCAAGGCTTGGCTACCAATTCAAACAAAAAACAAGGGAATTCGAATTCGGTCAAGTCCAAATCGAAATCATCATCCAATGTTGCGGTGGTCGATCAGAAACCAACGACCTGTGGAAATGCTCACGACCTGTTCGATCGTTTGCACAACGGTAAAATCAAGGCGGAGACACCCTTATTGGCGTCCTCCTCAAGCTCGGATGAATTGTCGGCTGGGTCTTCGCCGGAATCAGATATGTCGTTCTTGGATTTCTCCGAACCGGCGTTTGATGAGTTGAATACCTTGTTCTTGCACAAACTACCTTCGGTTGAAATCGATTGGGCTGCTCTCTAGTTATTAATATTTTGTTGTTGATGTTAATTTAAATTTGCTGTGTAGTTTTAGGGTTTTAGTAAACTTGGTGACCTCTGTAATGGGTTTTTTTGACATTCTCAGAGGTGGGTCTTCAGTTAGGGTTTTATCTTGTTAATAGAGTAAATGGTTATATATATATATATATATATATATATGTATATGTAAGGTCTGTCCATGATTGGTTCTGCCGGTATTTTTCTCCATGTATGAACCAAGGGGAGAGAGTTTGTGTAGCTTTTGATGGATTTGTAGATGAGATTATTGTGTATGTACAATTTGCCTATTCCTAATTTGGTTTATGCTTCTTTTCAAGTAATTTCTTACTAAATGCAATTCAACTCTTTGTAATAATATTACTCGTCGCTAATTTGCTTTTGATTCTTCTCCTCGCGAGATTCGAACATGGTATATCATCATTAGAGCGTCTCTATTGGCTAATTTTTAGCTAATACAAGAATTGGGTACCATTGAAGAATATTCATTATAAATTTTTATATTCAAAAACTTAACAAATTTTACATTAAGAATAATGGACTTAAGAGAGAGAAAGAGGCAAGAATGGAGAGAGTGTGATACACTTCCTTCTCTAATTGGGTGCGTGCACCACACCTCCTCCTTCGGCAACTGAGTGAGTTCTGCACCGTGTGGTCCATATGTCTTCCACTCACTTATATTGATTTCAATTAATTATTTTTTAGATAAAATAATTTTTTGGTCCCTGAACTATACCAATTATATGCGTTTGGTCCCTGCACTTTTTTTGTAATGTATTTGGTTCTTAATATAGGGTTTTGTTAAGAGATTACCCCCTGATGGGGTTACCGTCACTTTTACCGTTATATTTTTTTGAAAACCCAAATATACCCTTACGTTTTAGCACGCTGGGCGTATACAAACCAGAGACTGTCTTCCATTTTCTTCATTTCATCCATTCTATCATCTCACAACACTTCTCACTACACTATCTAAGCCCTAAATTCAGATAAATTTCGCCTAGGGTTGAGTTCTTTCAATTTTAATTGTTTGTTTAATTTCGATAACCTAAACGTTCGTCCCTTTCATCTACAAATTTAGTTCAATCGATCTCTGTAATTCGAAAGGGGATCATGACCTCGGCATCCACATCTGGGTCAATCACTGCTAGAGGCGGCATTTTGCTCGTGGTGTGATTGCAATATTCCACCCATTGAAAATTTCACGAACCGATAGTAATCCCGAAAGCTCTTCTATGGTTGTGCAAATTACAGTGTATGTTCTCAATTTATCACCAATTTTATGCAAAAATGAATCAATAAATAGTTTCTATGTGATTATGATCATTTTGTTTTTTTTTTTTTTTTTTTTTTTTTTTGCAGAAAACATGCAAAGGTTGTGGCTTTTTTGAATAGGCAAATGATACAAGTATAATGTGTGAAAATTACACTGAAATGAAAGAGAAGTGGGCAAAAGCTGAAATGCAATTGCTTAAGCTAAAAGAGAGGAAAATGACACTTAAAAAGGAAGTGAAGAGGCTTGAAGTAGAACTGGTAAAGAAAGACATGGAAATTGGCATGTTGAAGTCTCAAGTGATAAGCAGTTGGAATGTGAGGAAGTGGGTTATTGTAAATTTTTTTGTTTGATTGTATATCACATTTTTGGCTCAAATCATAGTGGTATGTTTATGTTGCCTATAAAGAGGTAAACTTTGATCAAACCATAGTGGTATGTGTATGGTGGTATGGTATCAGTTGTAAATGTTCTGTTATATTTTGGTTGATGAATTTGAGCAATTGGTGGTGGTTGAGGTGTTACGTAAATGTTTTGTTACATGGGTGTTGAATTTGAGCAATTGGTTGGTTGTTGATGAATTTTTTGCAATTGGTTTGTTAGTAACACAATGGTAAGAGGTTTGCAATTGGTGGTTGGTTGTTGATGATTTTTTTGCAATTGGTTTGTTAGTGCTCTGTAAATGTTTTGTTACATTTTCTAAAAATGTTTGTTACATTTTCTAAAAATGTTTGTTACATGGTTGTTGAATTTGAGCAATTGGTTGGTTGTTGATGATTTTTTTGCAATTGGTTTGTTAGTAACACAATGGTAAGAGGTTTGCAATTGGTGGTTGGTTGTTGATGATTTTTTGCAATTGGTTTGTTAGTAACACAATGGTAAGAGGTTTGCAATTGGTGGTTGGTTGTTGATGATTTTTTTGCAATTGGTTTGTTAGTGCTCTGTAAATGTTTTGTTACATTTTCTAAAAATGTTTGTTACATGGTTGTTGAATTTGAGCAATTGGTTGGTTGTTGATGAATTTTTTGCAATTGGTTTGTTAGTAACACAATGGTAAGAGGTTTGCAATTGGTTGGTTGTTGATGAATTGGTTTGCAATTGGAGATACATATTCATAACACAAGTCATAGCACAATTTACCCAACATGTCCAAAATCATAACACAATTAAGTTACATGCCCAAAAGCACAAGTTTACATGTTCAATTTGCCCAACATGTCCAAAATCATAACACAATGGTAAAGGTTTGAAACATTTACATTCCCAAATCATAACACAATTCAGAACACAATTTACCCAACATGTCCAAAAGCACAAGTTTACATGTTCAAAGCATACATGTTCTATCTTTGTCCAAAATTACATCACTTAACAACCTATCACTTTTTCGATTATCGATTTTGTCGGTACATGTCTTCCCCTCCAAACAAAAGGTGTATCACAACTCCTTGGTGACCCTACAGTATACATATTGCTGGTAAATTGGCTAGTTGATGTAGCTGGACCTGTTTCATATCCATATGAGGTAGTGAATTGAGTTGGTGGACTACTTGGTTGTCTTGGTCCTTGAACCTGGAGGGGCTTGGCTTGGTCCTTGAACCTGGAGGCTCTTGTCTTGGTCCCGTGGAACATAAGTGTCCAAATTCACGGCCTTGGATGCCCCAGGCCTACAAATAAGAAACAAAAAATAAGTTGCATGTACATTATTTAAGCATGGGGACCAATTTAGACAACCAAAGTAACCAACATACCTTATAAAATGTATCTCCAGCTGGTGTGACATAAATTCCACAAAATGCATGGGTTGGTTCAGCAACAGTATGCTCCTTCCTAGGCCTTCCTCTCTTTCTCTTCTCACCTTCAGGTACTTGAGTTTTCTTCCTACCATCATTTCTTTGCTTAGTATAAACTCTCTCAACAACTGGAGTCTTTTCTTTTTCCTTGGGTGTCCTTTTTTTCCTTGATGTAGGACCAACCTAAAAGAAAAGTAATTAGTATACAATTATCAGTTGTAAAATAATACACATAAATACTACCTTAGTTGTAACTGCATCTGGTACCTCTTTATCAATTGCATCTGCTTGCACTGAAGTAGCACCAACCTTAAACCAATTGGATAAAAAGATGTTATGCAACAGTAAAGTACTACCTTTAAATGTTAAAAAATACTAACTTTAAAGTAAAGTATTACCTTGCATCCTTTCTTATTATGACCAAGTTGATTGCAAACACTACATGAAATATCTTGTCCTTGCCTACTACGTTTCTGTGTACCCCTGGCTTGCTTAGGTTGTTCCTCATCTGGTCCCTTCACTCTTTTTTTCTTAGGTCTCCCTGGCATTGGCTTGGACATAGGAGGCTTCAAAGGGTCATTTGTAGACTTTGCCCAATTGTTTTCACCTGAGATTGGCTGAATACTCCAAGCATATGTCTTCAAAAATTCCTCCTTCTTATAACAGTTAGGAACATACTCATCTACATTCTTCCCAATACTAAGCAGCCCAGCAATGGCATGGCAACATGGAATTCCACTCAAATCCCATTCCCTACAACTGCATGTTCTTTTGGCTATGTCAACTATGTATCCCCATTTCATGTAGTCAACCTGAAACTTGTTATCTCCATTATAGGTTGCAGTCCACAATCTACATTCAGCAGTGTTTGCTTCTATTCTCTTTCTAATCCTAGGACATATGACATCCCAATGATTGGAAATCCATTCTCTTCTTTTGTGCAGCCTAGTCATTGTGGTCATTCTTAAATGTTCCAACAAGTAAATCGGTGGCTTAACACCTAGCATCCGATAGCTCCCATTAAACCCCTCAGACATATTATTTTCACAAGAATCACAAAAACTAAATGTTTCAAAGAAAGCCTTAGACCACTTATTTGGATTTCTTTTCATCAGATCATTATATGCTTCTTCATCTAACTCCTTTAATCTCTGACAATTATTGTTATACATGTCCATGTTAGTGGACTGCAATTGCCCAAAAAAACCCTTGTATTCGCCCTCCGGATTGTTTTGCCCAATTAGCATGCACATGCCTAGCACATGCCCTATGTTCACACCAAGACAACATCTCTGACATAGATATGACAAGTCCCTGTGTTCAAATCACAAATTTTAAAAATTTTTAAACAAAATTTAACACATGTTACATAATATAAAAGACATGATATATACCTTTTGTTGATCTGAAATAATGGTCCAACCCCTTCCATCCTCCATTTGTAAGTCCTTGATAAGATGAGAAAGAAACCAGGTCCATGATCTTTTGTTTTCCACTTGTACAATACCGAAAGCTGGAAACATTTGATTGTTAGCATCCGCTTCCCATAGCAATGAGTAACTCTCCTTTCATACACCCTTTGAGAAAACACCCATCCAAACCTAGTACCTTCCTACAACCGGCTAATAATCCTTTTTCAAGGCATCAAAACATACATAAAACATCGAAAATATGGACCATATTACGGGTTGTTCATAGCATAATACACTTACGGTGCTCCGCCGTTAGTCCTCCTCAACTCATCTACTGTATTCCCAAATCTTACCATAGTGCTCTATCATTGAACTAGGCTTGCGGCACCTAATGCTTTTCTCCTAGCCTTAGAGCAAGTTGTCAAAGACATATCCAATTTATATTTTGCACTTATCTCGGCCTTCATATCTTTGATCTTCCAACAAGGATCATTTTTATTCTTTGGTAGTATTGGGTGGCAATCCATTTTCTTTGTCGGTTATGCGCTTCTCACAACTTTACTACACATATGTTTTGGGTGAAATGTACTAATCTAAAAGTCTTCATTCCCTTGCCTTCACTTGCCCAAATCCTCGAGGGCATACATTGGAATTCACACAAATTACACAAACCCTCTTTTTTCATTCTTGAAACTTGAAATCAAAACCCTTTTCAATTGCATATGCGAATCTTGCCTCTTTAAACTCTTTTGCATTTAAATTCCGACCCTCTTGTGAATGTTATATCCTTTGGAGCAATCTTTGGATTAAATGATCCATATTTTTTCTTCTTCTTTTTCTTACTCCTTTTACCATTTTCCTCTCCTTCACTTCTCTCGCACTAAGTTACGAATCAAGTATCATCCATAAATTGCTTCTCGATTGCATCCATTTCTGTTAGGGTCGATCCGGGTTATCATCATTTTCGAGATTATGCATTCTTTCTTGATTTACTGATCATGATCACTATCCTCCTCATCATCATAATCACTATATTCACAATCTTCTTCTTCTTCACTTTCAATAATATATGTCTCATCATCACTACTATCATCACTATAACCATATCTCTTTTCTCCTCATCATCATTAGCTTCACAACTTGCATCTCCCTCATCATTATTAGCTTCACAATCTTCCTCTCCCTCACATCATTAGCTTCACAATTTTCCTCTCCCAAAGATCATTACCCTCACATCTCTCATCGGCCATTCTACTTTCTAGTGTACCAATTACGCAATCAACAACATCGCTTATCTATATCATGTTCAACATACATATCTATATCTATGAAACCAGTATCTAAATCACACACACCAGACTTATCAGCTACATCACACATTATGTTCACTTCTGCATCACTATACATCCTCCTAAGTCCAAAGTATATCTAAATCCTTTCTCGAATCACATACCAAATACACTTAACATTCTTATAATTACATAATTCTTCAACCACTCTTTAAGCAAACAAAAGAGATATAATCGTGTCAATCATTTAACCTCAACACTATCCCATGTGTATTTCAATACATCATCTTCACAAATCCACCCCCATGGTGCACATGTAAATTTAAGATACCCATTCTGCAAACAAATGGTATATACGTTAGAGAAATAGCCTAGGTGGTAGACATCATCAATTGTAAATAATGTTGGGGAACAATTTTTGTCCCCCACTGTCCCCCACTATACCTCTCACACACATTACTTTTATAAACTTACCCCATCTCCATGCTACACTACTACACATGCACATCAAGTGGTCCAATAGAATATAAATGGGTAAGCATAAACAATAGAAGGGGTCTACTTTTGTCCCCAAGTATGACTTACGCACATATCACATTGGCAGAGTGACCACTTTCAATAACAAGATGACCATATCACATTAACATTAACAGAGACCATATATTTAGATAACAACAAAAGATAGTGACATCGTGACATCCAACAAAACCAATAAAATATGACCTAAAGTTCTATAAGATAACATATAGTATAAAAGCCCCAAAAAAAATTTGCATTATAGGTCGCCCAATTCGTACCAATTGACTTCTAAAACATAATTAGACATTGAAACAATAAAATGTAAGTTAAAAATCTAGTACAAATACCATAAAGCACAATCAAACTGAGAAAGAACTAAGCTTGACACAAAAATCAAACAACTCATGTTGAAATCGAAGGAAAACAGAAACTTTAATTTCATAAAGCCATTAACAAGTTAAAATATTGTTGTAGATAAGCATAAACACTAATTAATTGGCACCTTTTTGTCTTCAATGCCTACGATTCTTCGTAAGACGACCGGATCATGATCTCTCCAAATTAGGGTTCTGCTAGAGAGATGATTTGGGTGAAATGGTGTTAGCCCTTAATTAAACGACATTGTCCCTCTTAGTATACGTCCCACTAAACGTAAGGGTAT